>JAPMOR010046940.1:82869-244351 GCA_026543865.1 Argiope aurantia | reverse complement strand
TTTGAAATGAGAAATCTTTGAAATTATTTCTCGAATTTATAATTAAAGACTTAAACGAGATAAAATTTTTACATGAAAATTGTTTCTTGACGAGTTTTTTGATAAGAGCTTACTTGGAATGATTTGAATATTTGTCTGAATATTCAATAAATTTTAAAAAGAAACCACTTAAAAGAGCAATTACTATTGGTTTCCGTGAATACTGATTCAGTTGGAAATTTATTATTTCATTCATTTTTCTTTCTCACAGCTGCTAATATTTAAGATAAATAACTCATGATTTACATTAAATTCTTTTAAAATTACTACCTCCCTTTCTCTCACACACTCACACTCAAACTACCCCCCCCCTCCTCCTCCTCTAATTTTCTTCCTAATTCTTGTCTTCTAGATCTGTCCAATTCCTAGTCGTATTTGAATAATTGCAATATTTTTCGTTGGATTTTTATTTTTAAAGTTGGCACTACTTTTGTCCATTCTTTGACATGTCTTCCTGGCTTGCATACTTTGTACTTCTATAATCTTATTTCTATTTCGTTCCAGATTGTAGTTGTCAGCATCAATCAATATAAATGTGGTTTAGGAAAACGTTCCCCTGAAGTTTAATCGAATCTCAAGTTAGGAAAAGCATCCTCCCCTCTTCAAAAAAGCCCTTTCAAATAGCACTGTGAAGCGAATGACTCCCAGTTTTCATTATATTAACCATCAAACTAAGATCACGATTGGATAATGCAATTGCTTCATTGGCGTCCAAGTCACCCTTGGCTGTTTGCAGTACCAACTAAAATCCCAGAAAAGAGAAAATTTTCTCGATAATAATGCAAAGGCAAAGAAAGCCAGCAGCGTTGACAGCATTTCCATTGACTAGACCCTCGAAACCAATAATGTAAACAAGGCAATTAAAACTTGCAGTGGTTCTTTGCTGGGAGGCAACTTGGAAGGCTGCTACGCTACTCCTCCGAAACGGATAACGGGAGCAGAGTACAAGTCGGTCTCAGATTTAGAGAGGAAGGCTATTAATGACATTATTCTATCCTGTTCATGTTGTTAGAAGATTTATTTGGGGGATTTCGGCGTACTTTGTCTGTGTGTGCATCATTTGATAGGATTTGAAAATTTTAAGAGTTTCTTTCAGAAATGTGCTATCTGAAGAGATCGAGGTATTCTGATTTAGCGTTACATGTTCTATTGAATATAACTCAACCGGATATTTTGTAGTAAGCCAGTATTATTTTAGCTTGCAGATTTTGATTTAAAAATCTTAATATCGCGTATAATAAAGTTATATTTGATATATGTTTAGAAAAATTTTTTGAATTGTTAAGTACTTTTTTTTTTGTAGGTACATTTTTACTTTTTGTAATTTTCGAATTTTTTTAGGAAATGATATGCACCATCATCGGTATTATTAACACTTTGTTCTCGGATGGTGCCTCGCACTCACCATTCAAGACGGTGCATCATTTTTGGCATTTTATTTATTGATTTTTCAATTTCGATTGTTAAAAACGCCTACAGAATGATAAAAAGATGTGGATTCATTTTTTTCAGGGAACTTAAAACTATTGCATGTATTTATTTTTTTGGTGTAATAAACAAGTCCATGTATTAAGATAATAATTATGCATCGAATTACTTTTCTAATTGCAAAGGGTTAAATTAATTCCATCAATATATTTATTTCTTCAATATACGATAGACAACATAAAGAAACCACAGAAAGATTCTCTTTCTTAAAAATATTTCATTTTTATTTACTTTCATTAAAAAAATGATAGGATGTTTTAAAATGTGAAGCAAATTTTGATTCTGAAGTTTGATTAATGTTTATCAATAATTAATGGAGGAAGAAAAATATATGTAGGGGAAGAATTCAGAGTATTTTAAAAATTTTTTTAATTATGTAAAATAGATCTTTATCCTTAGAAAGACAAAATTACTTTTAGACTACCGAAAAGTCTTCATATTTCTACATGGGAAGTACGTTTCCCACCAAATGCATCAATCTTTGTATGAAGTCATGTAAGTTGGCATGAATTCCGACAAATTCTTTCAATAATATAGAAAACTAGACGCTTCAGTTCTTTATCTCACACAAAATGGTGTCTTTGTTACTTAGTTATAAATTAACCAAATTAATAAATCAAATTATTTTTATCTAATAAGCTCAATGAATCACTTTTTTCAAGCGAATCTCAATCCCAAAATCATTTTAATATGCCATGACTAGAAAAAAATAGCCTTTTGAAGGGTTAAAAAGAAAATTCAGGCAATATTATTAGCTTCTGGATTTTTAATTCCATTTGTCTGTTACAATTTTTTTTTTTTTTTAAAGATGCGGAGTATCTATTTGTAAGGATACCAAAGTTAATAATTTAAATGAATGTTCTTTTCATATAACTATTTTAATATTTTTTTCGTTTCATGAAATATATTACTTACTTTTCTGTCTTGATATGAATGTCTACACGAATTCTAAATTTTTATTTTAATTAGATATTGCAGAAGTTAAGTTCTATATCTTTTCTTCTGTGTTATGAAATAAATATTAAAAGCTAGTTCCTATATTTCGTATTTATATGTTATCATAAATTTTTATCTAAAAAGATATTAATTTTCTTATATCCTATGGTTTGCTTATTTAAATCGGAAAATTATATTAAAAGATGAAAATTTTATCGAATGACTCTATCTTACATATATCCTTTTGAAGTTTTCCATACACTGTTATGAAATATTCGTTTACTAGTTTTTAATTTCTCTGTGACTTAATCAGATTATTTTTGTTATACTTGCTTACGTTCAATTATTCCTAAGCAGCAACTTTAGTTTAATTTGTAAACTGGGGCGAAGTCATTCAAATATTAAAAATATTTTTGCTCTCTTTTCTCATATCTCTTTTAAGCGTATTTATATCAATAAACATTTCTCGGTTAACTCGAACTTTAACTCGATTCTGCGAAACTTTTAAGAGTTTTGATGAACAAAACGTTTCTCACCAGAGGGGATAAAAATGCTCCTACTTCAAATCCATTTACTAATTAAAATTATTTCTCTCTTCTAATTAATGCGGTCCTCTTTTAAAGTGGAATACGTAAGCGCATAATTTTCACCTCATATTAGATAATTTGCGCGCCTATTCAATGAATTGCCGGTATCTGTCAATGAAGTATTCTTTGTGAATTGCAACTGTTTCCGAAATGTTGTCACGAAATACATAGAAATTGAATTTGAAATGATTTGTCTTGATTCTTATGTCTAGATGATTTTGTTGATTTTTAACGTAATTTCAATAGCTTTGAAGGCTATGTAAACGCTCAGAACTATTTACTGATATACAGTTCAAGGTGTTTCACAGAACTACTTTTTTCCGTCTATTATTATCAAAAGACATTTCTTTTGCATCTATTTATCAGTCATCATCAATTCTTTGAAAACATTCATCATGGGACAATCATTAAATTTTTTTAAAGTATTGTCGATATCTTCTAATTATATAAAAATATAGGAAAATCAAAGCAAATGGAAATAACTAAGCTATATTTTCAGGTTATTATATAATTAATCATTAATTTTATAGTATATTTTTAGATGAAGTTAAGATATTGATATTCCAATCCATATTAAATATTTTGTTGAAAGTATTATAAGAGATTAAAAAGATTAAGTAATTGATTGAGTAATTATAAATTAAAAGCTGTTTTTTTATTTATGAAATGAAATAGCCAAAGATTGAATTATGTACAGGATAAATACTTCATTTTTCTAAAATTAAATAAGAAATAATATTAGAATTATTATATTTCTTATGATTTAAAAAATATATAGTAAGTCGATAGTAAAAAGTAAGAACATACTCTTTTGTCCAGATTGAAATAACTTTTGAATTAAATTTCTAACTAATGAAAAGAATAGGTTCTATAAACATCCAATGCTGAATTTAATAATTTTATACATCTTCCTCTTCTTCCCAAGAAATAGGAGGAATGAAAAATAAGATTAAAAAAATGCCCTTTTAATTCTTTTTCTTGTTAGGCAACAAACTAAATGAGAGTATTTCTCTGAAATCCACTAAATAAGAGTCCGGAATGCTTAATATAATAATTTGTTCTGACAGCGCAATTACAGTAAGAGGAAAATTACGACACATTATGGAAGCGTAGGAGCGGCCAAACAAGCGGGAATCATTTTCTTACATAGAGTCGGTCTCAAACTCATTGTCACACAGCATGTGAAAATCTCTTCGAAACGAAAACACTGAGGTATTGTCCAGGTTACCACTCGCTTGAACTCACGCCAAATATTTACCTTTGGCGGTAAACGCATCCGATTTCTTTATCCTTTGTTGATCGGGTGCTTGAGGTGACATTGAATGATCGGCGTGTAACTTGATTGTTATTAAATGGTTCGCTTTCGAAATGCATACCATCAGTAACTTATAAATCCCAGTTAATTTGCAAATATGTTATTAACCTAATATCTGCTGGAATTTATAAAAAGTTGAAGTATGAAAGATGTATTTTGTCTGTTTCAAAGCTATTTGAATTGTTTGGAAATTTTCATTTAAATATCTAATGGCATCGCCTCAGAACTTTCACTTCCATCTAATTTTATAAAATCTCCTAATCTAACATTCCATAGTATTATAAGGAAACCATTTGTTTGTTGCTAGTTTGATGTAAAGCTATTATATAATTTTTATGGGAGATTTTATTCAGTTGACTATTACAAATTAAAGGAAAATTTATTAAATGGTACTAAATATTTAATTGTTGCGAAGAAAAGGCAGAAATGTGTTTAAAAATTACATGCACTCATGATATTTGTAGATAATATTGTAGGTTTTATCAAATACGAAATTCAATTTCCAATTTGATTCATGGGGAAAACTGAGTTATCAGTCTCTCTCTCTCTCTCTCTCTCTCTCTCTCTCTCTATATATATATATATATATATATATATATAACATTTAAAAAATTATATCTATCTGAAGGTGTTTTGTCAGTGGGTTTGGTCTTTATTAAAATTGGATAAATTCTCACTTCACAGTCTTCAAAAAGTAAATCTGAAAGTGAAATATGCAGTTTCAAATTTTGTGATATTGCTGTACGAGTAAGAGAAGGTACTCTTAGCAAGGTAAAAAAAAAAAAAAAAAAAAAAAAAAAAAACAATTGTTACCTCTGAAAATGATAAATTTCTATGAATAGATCATATCAAAATAATCTTCTTGAAAATGTTTTGGTTTTAGTAATAACCTTTTTCATTTTAGGTTTCTTCTTTTTTTTTCTCTCTTTTCAGAATGACTTTGAACAAGCATTAACGATTACATTATTTTTAATACTTAATCATCGAAATAAGTACAAAAATGCGCAGATATTTTATACTTTAATGAATCTATGTACATGTCATGAATTTTAAAGGTGATATCCGTCAGATGATTATTATCAGTAAGTTAGAATACTAAAATAACATACAGTGCTTTCAGAAAAATATTAATCTATTGTTAACCTTATTATATGGAAAAATTATTTTATGTATTTGGACAAAAACGATGAGCATTTATTCTTTTCTATATTCCTTAAACATTTCATAGCTTTGGCTTTTATATAACATTTTCATCATTTCGAATTCTTTCATTGTGAGGGAAAAGATAAAGTGCCAAAACTTTACAGCGCTTCTCTAGATTCTTGAAAGTCGCAATCCAAGTAATTTAATTTTGTTTTAACATTTTTTCCCCTCAGTTGCTGACCTCGATGCTCATGCATTGCATATAGGCTCATCGAAATGTTCCTCGACTTCTAAATGACAACTTATGACTCCGCTTCATCTATATATTTCTTCTTTCTCAACCTCCGATTACATTTTAAACATATTTTTTTTCTCAGAAGGAAGCGGATCTAGATGGGGGGAATGGACACTTTATGGAAAAAGTCCAGCAGTTTTGAACTGGTTCCTCATAAAGCTGCTCTCTTCTTCACCGAAATTGATTAACATAATAGGAAATCCTATACATACCTATCCTACACATTGATCTAGGTGGAAAGGATTTTTTTTTTTAATGTGAATTCTTTCCTTCTGTTTCTAGTGTAATTTTTGCATTTATATATTTCTACTTCATCTTCACTTCTGTCATGGTCGACGTGTAGTAATAGCTTGCGAGAAGTTTATGTTCCCATTTATTCAGGAGATTATACTCCTCGCTTGTCATATTTCTCAAACTAACGCAGAACGTGAATATAATCCATTTGCGTGATTTTTTTTTTAATTCTGTGCAGATTTTTTTTTGTCAAATTCTGTTATGCATTTTTCTTCCATTAATTTTGGGTTTAAGCGAATCAGTAAACATTAAATATATTAAAAGATTTAATACCTATCTAATAATTCATTTGGGAAATAAAAAGAGAAAAGGTAATATAATCCATCTGTTTATTACGTTTTACCTTGGATTTATCCATTAGAAATGCAACAATAGATTTTTGTGTAAATTTAATGGCAATTATAAAATTAATGAATTTATATATTAAGTACAGTTTTTTTTTCCTTCATTCTTCCTGCATAAATTTTCTGTTATACTGGCATAGAAATTATCTCATAGTTTAAAAAAATAATCCTTTAGGAAAGAAAATCTAATCTTGTATTTTATTTCTATCGTCAATTTTCTTTAACCTGCTATATGGTTTATAATCACTTTAACCCTTTATTTACCGACGGTACTTTAAAGTACCGTTTAAATTCGTCTGATATCTTCACAATATGACTATATTTTCTAACAGTATTTGAAAAAACTCGAAGAACGTATTTCCAGTAGAAAGCGGTAGATATCAATTAAAAATAACATTCAAATATTGTATAATTAATTTAATTAATTAAATTATTTAATTAAATAAAAAAAGTTTTTATTTCTTGGGTTTATTCTGTACCAAAACGTAACCGAGGGTTCAAAAACGAATTTGAAAAATCGATAGTAAAATAATTCGGTAAATAAAAAGCTAATGAAAAAAAAAAAAAAAAAAAAAACTGGGATAGGGGAATGGGATGGCTCTTGAAAAAAAAAATTTGTTTGGTAGAGTATAGTAATAATTATAATTACTTCTTCTGAAGTTTTGCATTACTTTTTTTTTCTGTTCTGGCTTTATGGATTTTGTTACTTTATTCGTTATTGATGGTTCTACTTTCAGGCTCATGTCTTGTCACGCTTAGCTATATCCTATTCCTGTACCTTTATTATTCTATTTAAACTGCATCTAAACTTTTTTCCGAGATTATCAATTGCATTAAAAGTATACATATATTTACATGTTCATAAATACACGAGCGAAAAAAAAATCGTTTCTATCTTCTAGCTTTGATGCTCGCCTGAATGATAATATTGTGCTTTTACCAAGTTACCATTCTTTCATGTTATTTGCTTTCCAGCCGTCAAATTGTGTTTTCGTTCGTTGAGGTGGGATTTGGTACAAACGAGGATGATTCTTGGTTGGCTTGTTCTGGAATGGAGTTGCATATTCTAGATGCATATTGCGTCTTTTGCTTAAAGCTTGTAGCGATGTCATTCTTTTCTTTAGCTTGTAAACAAATTAGTGATTAGCAGCGCAGTTAAGAGCAGTAAATTTGAAAATTAAAACGTCAGGCTTTTACTGGTAAATAATTAATAATTTCCAAACCAATGACAGAATCATTCCCACACGATTCATTGGGTGCAGAAAGAGTAAAAAAGATGGCAATTCAACCGTATGTTCTTCGCGGATTAGTTGTATAAAAATAATTACTTGCTGAAGGCTCCGAATAAAATATTCAAAAAACTTCTCTTGGAAATTTTTCGAAATGCGGCAACTAAATCCCGTAGGCCGTTGACGCTCCATTTGATTGCTTTAAATTAAGTTTCTATACTTTTGTCATAACGGTTTGATACGGTCTGCCTAATTTAAATACCTCAGGGTAGGTTAGGGTCTCGTTCAATATTCATAGTCAAACCGATATCTAAAGAACTGCTACATCAAATAGCATGAATTATAAATGCGTACCACTTGCGCAGGATAGCTGCAAATGTGCAAAGAAAATGCTAGAATTAAAAATTCCGACTTCAGAAAACTTTGTGACGAAAATAACAAATCGCTCTTAAATAACCTCACGAGCTTCTCTTGTTACTACTGTTCTTCCCCGGCTTATTAATAGGTTATTGCTAATTAATTATTTATTAATACCCAGGGTGATGCTTGCGAATAACTGTAACTGCAAAGCGCGATTTATTATTAATTTTAATTATGAAGCTCTTTTGTTGCAGGAAGCATCCGTCGCGGGATTATTATGCCTCCGTTTGAGGAGAAAAAGAGGGAATATATCGTGTTACAGGCATTTCCGATAAATAAATGACCGCATTTTAACTTTTATCGCTCTTATTAAATATTTCTAACCCCGCGTAAAACTTTTCTCTCTCCAAGAAACGTAATTAGTACGTTAATGAAGAGAAAATTAATTTTTCAAACTAATTAAAGTAAGCCCTGAGTTTTCGACGTTTTCGCCTTTCTTGTAGGTACGTCAGTGAAATTTTTGAGTTCTGCGCAATGACTTGGTATTGTGCCGCTTTTGCCACCCCGTTCAGGGAGACGGCATTGTTTTGAAAATTTGTAGCTTTTAGCACCATGTGGCGCCTACAAAACGCTGTTCGTCAATTAGTTTTCGCCTGGTGTGTCAAAGCACACACCTAGGCATTGGAGGTGGAAAGTAACAAGCATTTTTGCTCAACTGTCAAGTCTCTTCTAACTACTCCCGTGGTGGTGGTCAGGAGGTGAATGCTTCCAAGAGAAGAGGAAAGAAAAAAAATTTCAGCCGTCATGATCCGGATTGTTTGAAACGGCGGGTTTTGCGGCTTTTCAAACTACTTAAAATTCGTGTTTAAAAATACGCTCCTATGTGCTTGCATTTAAACAAAAGGATTTTGTTGACCTCAAAAGAATCGTAATGAATGAGTGACATGCGAAGACGGCTTCTCGTGAATTTCTTAGATCTCTATTTTGTTACATAATTGCTGATTGGCAGAGGTTAAGTTGCTTGAATAAAATGATTTTTGAATAACATATATATATATATATTCGTTTCTCTTTTTGGAATAGCTTTTTTTTTTTGTGAATAAAAAATAAAATTGAAAGAGGTTATTTGATATTGATTAATGCCGATGTAGATATTCCCCGACATAAAACTATTACTGCAAAGTACATATTTCAAAGTGCATTTTATGCTAATTTCGAGCAGTCTAATGAGAATAATTGCCTTATTCACTCAAGACCAAGGCTTTAGAGAAATTTTCATGTTTGTATTTTAAGTGACAGAATGAGGTGTATAATGAAATTTATTCTGATGATTTAAATTTGGATGGGAAATATTAACAAAATATGAGATATTTTAAACTTTAAAAAATTAAACTTTTACAATACAGTAATTAAGATCCGTATTATATCCAGCAATGTTTTTTTGTTTTTTTTTTGGTAATTTGAAATGCCAAATGGATGCCCCTAATAAAATTAATTAATTTAAAATGAAGAAAGGAACGATTCATAGTTTTAGAATAAAGAAAGTGGTGAATTACTAAGAGTTTGTAGCTGATATATAAGCTATTCAATCATTTATAGAAACAATTACCTACAGCCTTTTGTAAGGCTTTCTAGCTGCTGTTGCCTGGTATTAGATTGAGAAACTGTGTAAAAGAAGCAATTACTATATTTAAATATATTTGCTTATATGCCATTTTAAAATTTTTTAAATCTTCATAGTTTTTATTGGTTAGCATTTCTCTATTCATTTGTAGCATACTACGTATTTCATATGACTGAAGATCATTAATAATAATATGTTGTAGATGGATATTGAAATGGAGCGTCCTTTGCACTTCATATAATAATTCTGCAAAATAAGATTTGAGACTTCAAAAAATTCACTTACCAAATTCTTCATTCCCTTTCAATACCTTCGGTCTATTCTAAAATGAATGCAGCTTTGCCACATGGAAGTTCCGATGTTTCCCATATGCATTACTCAGTAACCAAAATTTCTCTCTCGTTTTAATTTTCTATAATTTACATCACTCTTCCACACATTGCCTTCCACAATATCTCCCATGTTGCGATCTTTTGCCTTCCGGATACTTTCTAGTCTTTATTGGAGGACCAGATTAAACCATTGTTTCAGAGAGAGTTATTTATTTTTCATCCCTTTTTTTTAAAATTCCCTTTTGTTCTGCACATTTTACGGTCTTATCTGCAATTTCCACAACGGGACCTTTCCCGTTTTTGCGTTGTCGCTTTGACACCAGAATAATGATGTAATCCGATTACGATGATCGCGGCTGCATTGTCTTGTCCGTAATTGGGCCAATCCGCCGATAGCATTTCACATCACTGGTTTGAATCGCTGCGGTGATTAATAATCTCAACTGATGGGAGATTCTCTCCGCAGGACTCTCCAATCCATCTTACTGTGCCAAGAAAGTTCATCCCTAAATGCTTGTTTCCTGGTGTACAAAGGAATTTCTGTCTGTGAATGTAACGCATTTAGTTCTGGCTATCAGTCAAATTTCTGTTGTTTATCTTTAATGCAAATTCTTAGATACATTTGGCATTTGGCATTTATTGTGGGATTAAAGAAGGTGAATATAAAAACAGAATAATACAAAAAAATATTCATTTGCAGTTTTCTAATTTGCTATTGAACTCAAACCATATTGACTCTAACTTCTTATCCTCAACGATGTTATTTTTCCTTATAGCTTCTTTACTTATCTGTTATTTTTTCGATCTGAGACTTTTTATATAACAGCAATTTTTGTGAAATCAATTATGAAGACAGTTAAATTGTTCTATTTTCTGAAATTTTAAATTGTTTCACCATCTAAGGGAAGTTCTACAAAGTATCCTTAAATCATAATGCTTCTTCCGTCTGCATCAAAAGGAAAACTATAAAATGTGCACAATTTTGAATGTTTTTTGCATACTATGACAAGCAGAAGAAATTGCTTTCAAAAACTGCATTTAGTCGCGAGTAATTTCCTTAAATGATTTTCGAGACTAAATGAACTGATTACCTTTTTGTTTTCTTACACTTTTTTTTTTTTTCGTTTTTAAAAACGTCAAAGAGATTGCAGTTTTTGATGATCCTATTGTTTTCGTATCTTTACATGAAACGATTTTACCTCTCCATTCAATTAAATCTATATTGCTTCGGTGTTGCAAATTAAATGACACACAACAGGTTATGCTCGTACCTTTTTCCTTCTTTGTTTCTTTCTTTTAACATAGGTTCTATTGTATATTTCTCTTCGCAAGAATGGTCTAGGATTCTAGGAGAACTGAGTTGAGCAGTGCGCACTTATTGAATGCTGGTGTTGGAAAAACTTCCTATCCCAGCGGCCTTGCATCTATGCAAATTCTCGCAATTAAGCTCATGTTTAAACTCTTGAGAAAAATGTCAGATTAATTTTGAGAAATCCGAGGCCTATAACCTCAGCATTCTCGCTAAAATTTTAGTCGAGGAAAACATTACTACCCTGCTCGAAATATTCTCTCGATTTATTATTATTTTCATCTGGGAAGGAGGAGGAGGGAGCACAGCAGTATGTGTGTGTGTGACCCCGACGAAATTAAGCCCCCGCATAACCGCATAATCGTAATCACCTTTTAATTTATGGCCATTCCTTAATTACACCCAAACGAAGAGTGAAGAAAATAATAAATTCGCTAAAATATTCCGAGTGAATTATAATTTCGCACCGAGGACCGGGGTACCGTTAATTTTCCTTAAAAGCGTGCGTCCTCCAGTATTCTAGACGCCGGCGAAATCTAATAATTATAATGCGGGGTGCCCTTTTCTTGTTTATTCCGGAGTTTTCCCCGCTTACGCATCATCGCTTCCATATAAAGATGGAAAAATAAATAGACGCAAAGAGCTCCGTTCATCACTTTACTTCGAGTTGGATGCTTTTGTTCATAACTTTGCTGCCGGAGGGGAAGGGTCAAGTGGGGGCAGATACCCCCTCGGCGTGAAAAGCGGATCATTATTGGTGGGAGGACGGACTGATCCCGATTTTTCCAATAAATGAATTTCTCGCTCTCTTTTAAATGGAGTAGGCCTACGCCGTAGCTTTTTACCGGAGAACTGATGGAGGATTCACTCAGTGATTCGCATGGCGCAAAATTCCTCGATAATTTCTTCGCTTCTTTATGTATTCCGCTTGAAACATGTCCGCTGATCTTTTGTGGTGCAGAGCGATTCCTTCCGTAAATGACTGCACAAACAACAGCATTCCTGTGAATAAATCCTTTCGCATGAATTTCTTCATCTTTTGAAAAAAAAATGTCATGATATGTATGGATAATTCTTCATACTATCCATCGTATTATAAAATTACTGATGTCGAATGAGATGAATCATTTAAAAACCTAAGATATTGCAATAAAGTAAATGTCAGATTTATTTCATAAAAACATACTGCAAACACAAAATCATATAGGGATAATACTATACAATTTTTTTTTCATAAAAATAAATAAAATCATATATCATCACGTAACAAGCAATGCCATGTATCTCATTTTTCGAAATTCTAATTTTTCGCAGCATTGATGATAATTTTGTTTCACATAGCAGGAGCATGCGGATTGATATTCATGTTCTTGTGAAGAAAAGTCAAAACTAATCTTTGTTATTTGCGAAAAATTCAATTTCTTTTTTCTTTTGTAAAGTTTGAAAACTGAGTTAGGTATTTTTGCTCGTATAGCGGCTATGTTATTGTTATTTCAGAAACTTGGACGCAATGCTTTCTTATTATAATATTTGGAAGAAAAATAAAAAAAAAAATAATATAAGATATCCTTTTTAATAACAAATTCTATCTCAAAATGCCTGTCTGTATTGATTTTTATATATTTTTTTAAATTGACCCAAATAAGTTACATAATGAGATTAAAAAAAATACTCAGCTGGATTCATCTTAATTTTTCCCATCCATTTCAAAATCTAGAGATGAATTTGGCATTATTGTCATTTTACCATTTTTTTTTTATATCTGTAATAATGCAAGCTATAACGCCACTTTGTTGAAGCTACATTTCAAACAACTAAAGTAATTCGCATGTTTATCTATTAATTTATATTATATTCCTAAATGTAATATAAATTTCATTTCACTTCTATTACTAGATGTAATTAAAGCTGTCAATGGTTTTGTGATGATGCCTGTAATATCGATAGCTGTCATGGCATTTGAATTTTAACTGCGTGTTTGAAAAATTAAATATCGTCCCATTGTTCTTACTATGAGTTTTTTGGCTCTATACAAACGATTAGTAATATATCCGTTTTTCTAATTGAAGTAATGCTTTTATTTAAGAGAATTTTTCTGAATGTTATAACTGAACACCTATTTATATATTCTAGATGGATAAGTGATAATTTTGTTGAATCTTATTTGTTGACAAGCATTCATTTATTTATTTGAAAGATTTGTTGGTCTTCGAATTCTGTCTTTTCATCGATGAATAAATATATTTAGAATACAGAATAGTATTTCGATCAAATAAATATTTTTAATCTTTATGGCCAGTTACCAAGAATTATTTTTTACTCTAGGAACAGGGACATTTTTCATTGCATTTAAACTAATTCTTCACATTCAGAAACAGTTAACATTATTGCGGATTAATTGAGAAGAAAGATACTGCTTTGCTATGACGAACAAGAGGTTTTATTTGTAATTTATTTATATTATAGCTAACACCTAATAAGAGATTGCTCTTCGTCTTTTTCCTATACGCAATTTTTTTATAAAAACACTATCGCATGTCATCCCCCCCCCTCCCCATGAAATGGATTTTTTTTTTCTTTCATTGAAAGAACTTATTCATTCCCAATTATCACTGATTGAGAATGAAGAAGGAATATTTTTAGTTAAAATAAATTACAGTTGATTTAAACTGTATACATTTTTTAAACCCCTAAAAGAGAGGGAGCGTACAATTAAAGAATATGCGAATTAATTTTGAATTTGTTAAGGTGAAACTATTTTATTTTATCGATATGGAACAGATTTTTGTATCTTATAATTCCTTGCTGTGGCAGGAATGTTTCAAAACGTGTAATGAAATATGTTGTTATTGTTGAATGTTGGAGAAATCCATTAGCAATTTATTTCTTTCTTATCATTCTACAAAAAAAAAAAAAAAAAAAAAAATGTAGTCTGCAATTTTTGATAATAGTTTTTAATTTAATCAAATGAAATGTCAGAAAATTTAATTTTGTTTATTTTATAAGAAGTTAACTGAAAAAGGAAAACACGTTGCAGTCATGCTTTGAAAAACACGAAATAGATACTTTCTTATTTAGAAATACATTTCGATACTGATCTCAGAGGCCTGATAATTCACTACGAAAAACTGAAGAATAAATTAAATAATAATAGCTATAAAATCATTCCCAATAAGAAAATACTGTATAATATCATAAACAAGAAGGGTATTTTTAACACCTTATCTCTAGAATGCTAAATAGATGTTTTCATGAGATAAAGTACAGATTTTTCCTTTTATTAAAATATAGAGAAAAACAAGAGGGGCGTGAAGTAATGCACCTTTTATTTCTCTCTGTAAAACACATTATATCGCTTTTGAAACATTAAATAATTAGAATGATTATTAAGTTAGTGCTTTTTCTTTCCTGTTCTGAAGATAAACGTTTTGGAAAAATACGAATTGAATGTGAAAATAGGGAAATTTAATATGTAAAACAAAGTAAATGTTAAGAGTTTTTTCCTCGTGATCTGTTGCAAAAGCTAATAGTTGATCATAGGTGGATCAGAAAAAGTTGTACCTGAGTGTTTTGCAATTGAATCAATGTTAAGACATTTTTATTAATTTATATAATTTGACTTATCCGCCTAAAACAATTATCCTCTTTTAAGTTGTCTATTGTGCCGATTAATATATTTGCAAACTGAAGAGTTTATATGCAAGCTGATAGGCGTTGAATAAAGAAATTCTTTAATTATTTTTCTTTAAATACTGTATTAGTTGTATTGTATATAAATTCTAATTATATTTTTCGCCTGGCAAACTTCATTTTTGAATATAAATATAGAATTATTATTCAAATTATGTTCATTGATTTTTTTTCTCAAATATTTTGACAAAACCGAATAAATTCAAAATTTAAGTAACTGCCTTTGTGTCTTTAAAAGCAGTTAAGATAACTTCTTCATTATTGGTTAACTTATTGCTGGATAATTTGTCTTCTATTATTTTATCAATTGTGAATAATGTTAAAGTTATGATATCGATATCGCACATCCTCGATGAAATTGCTCACTTTCGTCTCCTTTGATTAACTAATGCTCTTCCACACTGAAGTTTTATGCTGTAAAACGAAGTACTTTAACAATGCAAAAGTTGTGTTTGAATCGGGACTATGACGAACCGATGTATAAATGGGAAAATTATAAAAGATGTTTGACTGTATTTTAAGAGACAGAATGCTATCTGAAGCAAAAATGCGAGTTTCGGAAAGTCCGACACCCTTTCTAATTTTTCTCTTTTATACTACGGAGGTACGGAATTTTTTCATATTTCATGTGAGGATATTAGTTTTTGAACCGCTTATTTCGATCGATTAAGTTAAAAATATTTTAATCAATGCATTAATATATATGCATTTTACTTAACGCTATAGCAAAATCATTTGTGTTCATTAAGTTATAGCCATTAAGGAAATTTTAAATATTAAATTGTATTTTATAGTCTTCTTTGCTTAGTAGTACAATATTGTCTTTGGAAAATATTTTATGTAAAGGTGAAAGCATATCTTTTTTTATATATGAAATTGATATTTTGAAGTATTTTAAAATTATACATGTTAAGACTACTGACAATCACAGAAATTAAAGATAGCCTTTTTAATTTTAGTTATTGTAGGAAACAAAACGTTGAACTATCTTCGGTTCTAATTTAAAATTCAAAAAAAAAAATCAACGTCTACACAACCGATTAGAAGTTTTAATATAATAATATAAATATTGATCATATGATTAGTTTTTATTTTCTGAAGATTAATTCGTAACATATATTGTTACGATTTCATATATCCGAAGCATGTATTTAAAATTTTACTAGTTGTTCTTTGTACAGAGATTAAAAATATTGAATATTGCTAACCGAGAGCACGTAATACAGTTCGGAATGCCCAATCTTAATTTTCTTTGATTGCTTACCTTCCTCCGAACAGTTAAGATTTGGGTGCCACTGAAGAAAAATTTTAATTAACCGACCGAGATGAAGGTAAACAACAACACAAATAAAAAAGCTCCCTTTTATTAGATTTGAAAAGTCATAAGTCTTTTCTGCATGCAGTGAGCCACTTGGTTAAGCAAAATTAATGGTCTCAGTCTGCAGGCAAATTAAGTTTTACCGAATATTTGGGGGAATTAATTTTGCCTCCGCTAAATGCTGCTTAGCATAAATTATAAATCAAACTTTTCTCTCTCTAGACGCTGCTTTTCCAGTCTCAATGCAATACTTTTAAGATTTCGCATCTTCATCAGAATTTCTCATCAGAAGAGATAGGGGGATGGGTAATTAAGGGGTTTAAAATCAAGAGATCCTGAAAGTTGAGATAGAGATTATCACTCAGCGGAGCATAAGAAGTCAAAGCTTATTGTCAAGTCTTTTATAGATTCAATAAAATTTCGGTAATTTTTATTACTTTTCTTAAACTTAGTTTGCATTCAAAAGTTTAAAAAAAGGATCAAATTTACGGAATATCTTCAGATTTCACCCCCCTCCCTGCAATTCTTTCAACTGATCCTGATTAATTTTTTTTATTCTTTAAAAAAAATTTAATTTTTAGCAATTTTAAAAGTATGCATTCTCCCCACCCACCCCTTTTGTCGAAAACATTTTTTAAATAATAAATTTCTTTATCTATTTTAAATTTTTGTCAATACATATAGAATTGTTTGAAAATATATTTTATGATTTCAATTTGCTTGATTTCAGCATGAGATAAATATTGTACTTGTATTTATTTCGTAATAACTTCAA
Organism: Argiope aurantia; assembly: GCA_026543865.1. Taxonomy (NCBI): domain Eukaryota; kingdom Metazoa; phylum Arthropoda; class Arachnida; order Araneae; family Araneidae; genus Argiope; species Argiope aurantia. The sequence continues at coordinate 227,273 of JAPMOR010046940.1, read as the reverse complement.
CAACCATTTAGCAATAAATACAATTGCCTTTATAATTATTTAGCAGTTAAAACGTTTATGGATACTCTTCTTTTATTTAATTATAACAACCGATTTTTAATGAATACAACGACTGCTTAGTAATAATTACCGTTGTAGTTACTTGGCTGTTAGAAAACTGTATTTTTTCTTGAAATGTAAAACAGTGACTTATTAGAGATAATATAACGTTCCAATCTAACTTTGATAAGTTTTTTAAGGAATTTGTATAGTTAATGTTAAAAATAACAATTTTTAAAAAATATTTCAGGGAATCAAAACTTTCTGAACATTTTGATATGCCCTTTTGGTTTCAAAAATGGAAAAAGCAAATGAATGATTTGATGATATTTAAAAATTTTGCGTTTTGACTTTAATATGCTATAATAAATTTACTCTTTGAATTATCGTCAATAAGTAAATGCGCAATATTATTTTACTCTTATTAAATATTGTCGATGTGTTTTGTATCCAATTTTTAAAATTATGCAATCTGCTGTCAAACGACGCTGCTCTCTTCTGTTGAGACATGCACTTTTTGAAGTTTCGTAGTCCGCGGCGCTCTCTATTGCGTCACCGATCGAACGACTATTGGCCGGAAAGCGGGTAGCGTCCCCCGTTTCCATGACGACGTTTCATCTCACCCCTTCGTCCCATGCGTTAATCCGATTTTCCCTCTCATTTTTTTCTCTTTCTTCCCACAGTCCAATCCGGAAGCGGAGGAGGAACAGCGACTGGCCCAGCACGGTGGTGAGTCCGAGTTCGAATCCGAAGGCGAGGAAGAGGAAACGGAGGACCTATCGCCCGGAGTGACCGCCATGAGCCACCTGCACGTCTCCAGCCAGGAACGACAGCAGGATTCGGAGACAATCATTGCCCGGATCAAGCGGCGGCAAGAACAGGAGCAACTGAAACAACAACAGCAGCAGCACATGGAGCGGGAATACATGGCGCACACAGAGAGGATGATCCGAGATGAGATGGGCTACCTGAACTCGCCGGAGAGCAACCATCACCATCCGGCGGGGAATGGCAGCAGCAAATCGGCGACGCCGTCTCCAACTTCTCCGCCGCCGACGCAGTACCTGTATGCGGCTGGCCATCCCTTCAGCTCGGCACTATTCAATCCCTCTCAGATGGCCGCTGCTGCTCAGGCGGCGGCCGTCGCGATGGCCAATGCCACCGCTGCCCACCACCACCAGATTCCCCCCATGAGCGCGGGATCTTCGTCTGCGGGATCGGCGACGCCCCCCAACAACGGCATCGGAAGCATGTCGTCCCCGAGAGGAGCAGCCGGAGAGGGAGACCAGTCAAAGTACACTTTTGAGGAGCAGTTCAAACAGGTGAGAGCGAAGGTAAAATCCACATTTACTTAAAGCGTGCCGTATTACTAACACCCGAGAGGAGGGCTGGCTGATAAAGAAACGGGGCGCGATAGCCTTCACTGGCCTGTCGGTCTTCCTCTTGGAGGAGACGGAGGGCGGTCTTTGTGGTAAATGAAGGTTTTTCACCACTTTCTTTATTGGCTTGTCTCTCATTTAACAAATTTTTACTTGTAGAAAGTGGCAGGAGATTGAAAAGGAATATGTATGAATCATTTATTAAATATTAATCAACAACCCGCAATCTATATACACAATGAAGAAGAGTTTTATAATTACACAGCTAAGCTGTGACTGCTAAATAGTACTATTTGGTTTTAATGACACTTATAAAATAAGAATAAATCTTAGACATGAAAGGAAAGTCTGTGATAGAGTTTTATTAATATTTTTTTTACTCCCAAGCTAAACCCTGATAATTTAAATCACCATTGATAATTAAACCACCATATTTCAAAAACATACCTAGTCTTTAAGATACAGCTGGCAACATTTTTTTTTCAGGGTAATAAATTCTCTGAAAAGTAAAAAATATATGAAATTGGAAATTTTTATCTATTCAAATTCTTGTAAGAATAACTTTTAGGAAACATATTTTGCTGAAGACTTTATGTTTAAAGCTTCATTAAATATAAAAAATGCGAATTTTTTTTTTCTTTATGAAATTGGAAAACACCAAAAGAATACATTTTTATAACCTCCCAGAGCTTTTATGAAACTTATATGAAATTGGGAAGGGAAATATAATTATTATTTTAAAAATCACTTTTATTTATGTTCTTTGATATCTTTGAATTCAAAACTTGAATAGAAATGTTGCCAATGAGTAGTATTAAACTATTTTGAGCAAGATAAATTATTTATTAAAATTTAAGCCGATTTCTCTGACATTCTTCTTCGAATACAGTGTTTAATATCTTACCAAAATAAACAAAACTGATAAGTTTTCTATTTTTTTTTGTTTCTTCCAAATATCTTGTTGCTATTGTTGTCTTTCTTCTTATTTCTTCAAAACTTCCTTGATTTTTAAGGAATACTGACTTTCTCTATCGACATAGAGCTATCACTTCAAATTTTATACTTAATTTTTATGAGAACATTTTTAACCGTTCGTTCCTGCGCACAATGGGCCAAAACAATGTCTGACTTATTGACATTTCGAAAATTCTAATTTTCTAGCATTTATCTTTATAAGAAATAATCAAATTAAAAAAATTCTACTGAAATTTCTAATAATATCTTTCCACATTGATTGAACCAATACACAAAAAATTGAATGTTAGTTTTGATAACAAAGCGAAGGCAAAGTGTGTTCACCTCATGCAAATTAAATCTGTCTGAATTAAAAAGTTAGTTACAGATAAAAAGTTTGTCTGAAAAATCTGATAGGTGATCCGGCGTTATCTTCATGTCTAACTACCATTCAAAACTAATGAATTCTATGCTTCCACTTATAAACGTAATAAAAAGTTAAGAGGAAAATATAGCAGTTTAAATGTTGTCTTCTTTATCCTGATAGAATTTCAGAATACGAAAACTGTTCCAAGAAACAATCCCAGTGAAGTTTGAGAACAGTCCATAATCTGTTATATTAACTTTGTATGAAGTTTGAAAAAACAAATTGTATATGATTTTTTTTTGTCATATATAATCCAAAAATGAAGATTTTCCGCTTTGCGTGTTATTCCAAAGCTTTGAGACTTTTTATCGAATCAGTTTTAACTTTCCCGATTCAAAAATAGTAATGGCAATACATTATCTCCTTGGAATCGGTGAGATGAAAAGGTAAGGAAAAGTGTTCGAATTCATCTTTAAAGAAAGAAGTGCATAGAAATGAAAGAAAAAGTTGAAAATAAAGTAACTGATTGCTCAAAATTGCAACCTTTTTTTGATGGACTTGGAACACTTATACAAGCCACCCGACCAGTTTGTTGCAGGGCTACTGTGTTTAGCGGAGACCCTACGCTTCATTGAATAGAGGGACCAGGTATGTTCTTTTTTCTGCACACAGACGGAACCAATTGTCAATAAGCTCACGAATTACATCAGCTGAATGTCAGAGCGAAAACAAAATAAAGCTAAGAAAGCTTCTATTTTTTCCACTTCTCTGCCCCGTTGTGTCATTTTTTTGGCAAAAAAAAAAAAAAAAAAAAAGCTGAAGCTTATTTTGTCAAACATTTAAGCTCTATAAAGTATTTCTCCCCTCCTTCTACTTTTGATGCATTCGTTATTTGCTTTATTTTATTTTATTGTTTGGATATAAAAGCGTGCTTGCTGCTTCGCCGCAAGCATGTTTGCCACTTTTTCCCCCTCTAGAAAAATAATTGGTCTATTACGTCTGTCGCGGATAATTTTGTAGACATTTTAAATAATGCGTCTTGATGCATTTCCGTGAAAGAAATGCTTCTTGAATTGCAAGAGCTAGTGAAGAAGGCTGGTACAATCTTCTTCAGCGTCTATAAAGACCACTTATTTTTTCATTACAAATAAGTGTTCCACTTGTCCATGGAATGTAACATCACTTTCTTTACTGTCCCTATATTTAAAAAAAAATTGAAACAGGATTTATTGAGAAAAGTAAGAAATTGGTTATTGTCTGTCTGTTGAATTCTGTGATCGCGCTTGCATTGTTTTTCTAAAACATCAGAAAAAAGAGAAAGGAAAGTAGTATTTTATGAATAAAATTTTTTGAAATTTCGTTTTAATTCAAAGCTATTCGGAAAGCAAAATAAATAATTAAAACAATCTTTTCGTTTTTCTTAAGTAAAGATTAAAATCGAATAATGCAATATGTTTAATATACTCTTAAGAAATTATCTATTCACTGTTAAAAATGTAACTAAATGATGCACAAACTCAATCCATTAGTCTTAAATGGGGGCCTTTTGAGTTGTCCGCTAGCCGTCTCTTAAGGAATCGAACACATTTTTGTGAATCTCAACTAAAAATTATGCTCTAATTCGTTTCTCAATTATTTTTTCATAATTTAGAAGAAGAAGAATTTAGTTGAATTTAGAAAAAGGGAAAGGAGAAATGTTTTATGACTCTGTTATTTCATGCAACTAACTTCATTTTATTTGGGCTCATGGGACATCATCGTACAAGAAGTTCTTCTAAAGAAATGCCTTTTGCATTTCTTTCGAAGTTTTTTTCGCTTTTAAGCAATATATTTACCAGCATGATGATTTAAAAAAACAGTGTACTTTTTTTTTTTTTCTATTTCTGTCGAAGTTAATGCTAAAAAAGACTTTAACTGCTTTTGAAAAGTTTACATTAATTTCTCACAATCTAAATGTGAATATACAACATAATCAAACTTTTCAAAAATCAATTTCTTAATATTTTTTTAGTTATTTATAGAGAAGTGAAATTAATAATATTAATAAATAACTACTGAATGGATTACAAAGAACCATGTAATAAACTTATTAAAATTAATATTTTTGTAACAGAATATATTATATAAGTAAACACGAATATATCCATTGCTGGTTTCATCATAATTGGTTTTCAAATATTTACACGATCGATTATATTTAAAAATACTCTTACCTTAAAATAAATACAAAGTTGTATACATTCCTTTCATATTGCTGCATTTTAGCATTTTCGTGAGCGTTCATTCATTTAAATTTCTTTGTTATGTTTATTTGCTGGCAGAAGAAACATGGCGTTTTAGTCTATAAAAATTTAAAAAGGAAAGAAGTGACTCGGAAATTAACAAAGCAATTCCTTTAGATTCTGTTCCCTGAAAAACTATTAAAGCAATAACTTTATATTCGTGAGTTCCGCATTTGACTCTTTCATTCCATTAAGGAAAGTGGCAACCTGGGGAATCATTCGAACGATAATACTTTGATTACGTGTACACAATCAGACATAAAACTACTTTGCCCATTGTGAGAAATGCAACTTTGAAGGAGGGTGAGTGAAGAAAGGGAAATCCAATTCGAAATATAGGAATGGCGTGCAAACGCATAATTGTCTTCAAGAACCAAAACAATGTAAATGGTCATAATGCTAGTCACAATAAACTATATTTTCTACTTGTTTGTGTGCGCGAAGAAATTTGTGTCGTGCACAATTTAATAATACTTTTTTTTTTCTGTTTCATCGCTGCTTTTATTCCATTACGTGCTTAATGATTCTGAAAGCTTGCACTAGAAACCTTAACACGCAAGTGCTGGCCCTTACTTGATCCATTTTGTTTTCATTTCTGTTGTGTATTAAAGGAGAATACACTATTTTTTAATCGTTTCTTTCGTTTGATTGTTTTTCGTAACGTTGTTTACAAAAAATAGCATTTTATATTCTTTTCTCGTGCATTCGCCGTTATTGATGGCAGAGCAGCTTCCGTTGATGGTTTGGCTTTGTCAAACTTAATAATTTTTATTTTATTTTATATTTTCCCGCCTCTTTACTTTCATTTCCGATAAAATGTTTTTGCCTAATAACTTTTTGGAGGTAACACTAAATGTGCTTCTCACTAAAAACATTCGTTTTCAAGGTAACACTTGATTGCCTTATGATCTACAACTCAATTGCATTTTTTAATTATATTTTTTATGGTTAAAACTTTCTACAGAAAAAGTTCCTTATAAACTAATAATAATGGCTTCTGTGCTATATTAATCCATATTTAGAATTTTTTTCATTTGTTATATTTTAGGCATTTTTTCTGTATATTTCGTATTGAAAATATGTTCTTTGTTTTTCTCTTTCCAATCTGACAATTCTTATAATAAATAATAAATTTAGAAAATAAAAAAATAAAAAATCTAGATCTCGATATTCTCTTTCGTTCCTTGGATATGGAGAAATTAACTTTTTTAGATTGATATAATGAGCCTCTGCTATGCTTGAAAAGTTCTATAAACTATTAAGATTTAATTAATCTATTCCATTTCAACAACTTCTGTATTATTAAAGCAACTGTATTACTCATACTTCACATAAAAATGAATTTATCGAGGAAAAAAAGCCGAGAAACGTGATAGAACAAAAATTTTATTACGTTAAAATATATCCTTCAAAAATATTTTTGAAGTAAAATAAATAATGTTCAAATTATAAAAGCGAAGATACACATTCATTTGAAATACATATGCCTATACTTTTGCACAAATGTTTTCATTTCTTCAAAAGACAATGACCTAATTTGATGTAGCTAAAAAAATGTTCATTAATTTTTTTAAAAAAAGTTGACATAGAAGTAAAATTTAAATTTTTGGATGAATAAATTTAAAAAATATTACCAGAGGAGGAATTATACTTTTAAGTAGACATATTAAAAGATTTCCTCATTATATAAAAAAAAGAAGAAAAATAATCGATTTGTAAAAATCTGATTAGCTCTAACTATTGAAATATAAATTTTACAGTATAAGCTAGATTGAAACTGTTTGACTGATATTAACAAATTTTAATGGAATTTTTTCCAACCTGTAATAATTCAAAAATGTTTGACTTTTTAAAAAAATTTATTTTAATGAGCAGGTTGCAACTTCTTGTTGAATTTTGTTTTTCGAAGTTAAAATTATTGTATCTGCTGGTGGTTGTTAATTTCTTTCTTGTTTCAAGATTTTCCATCCTGAATAAACAAGAATATAAAGTTATTAACATACAATTATTTTTGAATTGGGTAGAAAACATTTAAAATTAAAACAATTAAACAGAAGTTAGATCGTGGATATACTTCTATGAAAAAAAAAAATCAATCTCTTTTTTTATCCAAATTTTAGAAAAATATTCAATTTATTCAGGATGGATGGATTGTTATTTTATGAAACAAGGGAATATTGAAAAATATTATTCATTTAAATGAAAGACGTAGTTTAGTATTCATAATTTCGTATTACTGAATAGTTTATAAGTTTCACATGGAAATGTTTTATATATGTGATGCAAAATCACACGACCTTCGAACTTAAGAATGAACAAGCTCTGTTAGAAAATATTAAAATAAATTCAATTCAATCATTTGTTCATTTTACTGATTCTATAAATTTTGAAGTCGTATTTTGTAGAAAGGAATAAAACAATGAGAAAGTAATTGCTAATTAACTTAATTATTGTTAACATTGAATAAGCTATTATTTATTGAAAATAACAGTCATTTGTAGGAACTGCGATCTTCTGTATCAAATTATAAATTTTTGAAACAAGAGGATAAAAAAATTCCGAACATCAATTTTCAAATTTTTTTTCTGCAATAAAATTTTACCTGCATTCTGTTAATAGTTAAAACTATTCAAAATTGATTTCAAAAACAAAACAAAAATTTTAATGTAGCAAATTAATGATAATATTGCTTTTAAAACTGAAAACAAACTCAATAAAAACATTTTTTTAGTAAATTTATATCTTTAAATTATCTATATAAAAAAAATTTTCACTCAGAATTTTTGCAAAATGATTTATTTCGTGATATACATCAATCAAAAATGAGCAATTCTCTAAATTTGCAATAAGAATAATTTTCCTTTCTTGCATTAAATTAATTACCATGAATAACTGGAAATCTCTCGGAAATCTGAAACGCAAGAGTTGTAACGGCCTTAATATTGCAATGGTTTAAGAAACTTCTTGATTTGTCTGATCTTTTCATAGATATTGAAACAATTTGTGATCCTTGGAACTTACGAAGATTTATATCATACAAATTTCAAAAGGATTATAATGGCAATTTATCAGTATCTTGGCAAAATTGTTTAGTTCAAATAATTCGTACTTCATTTTCTGTTAAAACATAACCATTTCTGAGTTCTAGCTGGTTCATTACATTTAAGATAGTTCTGTGAATTTGGCACAGCTTTGATCGGATCTAGTATTCCTAATTAAGCAATCTTGCACGTGATTCTTATATATCTAATATCAGCAAACCACTCGTTAAAAAAATTTATTGCAATATATATAATAAATTTTATCCTAATATCTATACTTTGTCAGCCTGATTTTTTATTGGAAGACAATTACCTTATGACTCTAATATTTCGATGCAGATTACAGATAATATAACTTCAAACGCAATTAATTCGATGTTACAGTAATTGAAATTCAGTCCCTTTTATAAATAGTGGTTTTCGAATCGTTTTATGTATTAAATATAACTTGTTGTTGTTACTTACTTTACAAGCCCGCTGACGAACTGTCAGCGATTTAAGTCGATTGTGCAGTAGCTTCTGAGGGCAAAGTCCCCTGAGCACCCTAGAACAGAGGTCTGATTTCTAGCTCATATGAAGATGATGACATACACAACTCCTTTTTACAGTGTGGGGGGGGGGGAGCTCTTTCACACATCTTACAGATAGAACACAGGGTAGAGAACACCATGCCCAAACCAGGATTCGAACTCCGGACGCCCAGATCACGGGGAAGACGCGCTAATCCTAGGCCAGGTCGCCGGCATTAAATGTAACTTTCATATTCATGCTGCAATTAATTTGGTGTAAAGTTCAAAATTCATAGTTCTGTAAAAGGAATGGATGCTTGGGGGTAGGGTAATGTATTACCGAGATTAAATTTAGTATTAAATGATAAAAATTTATACCTTGAAAATGTAAGAATATTCGAAAGTTAAAACAGAAAAGCCTTTTTGCAGCACATTTATAATAATCAAATCTTATAAATAAATATTAAGAGATTAACTATTATACTTATTATAATTATATACTTAGTATTTTATTGTTGCTGTTTTTAAGCAACTGGAAATTAAGTTTATAGTGATGTCAACTGTTTCTGCCTCTTAAAACATTGTATTTTAGTATGTTGTTTCATTTGATTATTAATAATTTAATTTCCTTTGGTCATAAAAAGTCAGTAATTATCAATTCTTTAGTTGTGTTAAAGTATTCGAGATTACATTTAAAAAATCTAAATAATTTAGGATATAATTTTTTTTTCTTAAGTTCACGCTTTCATAAGGAAAATGAATCTAACTAAATCTATATCTTCATGCCTCTTGCGCACATAATCGACTTACATCAGTCTCTGCAAATTTGTTGTCTATCATACTTCTGGGCAGAAATTATGTCAGAAATCTCTTATCAGATTAACGTCTTCCCGTATTCATTCTGTCTCCCTTCCTGTCATTTGTTAAAAGATTTTTTCGGTCCTTTAGCATTTCAGTTACACACTGTTACTGAAGCATAGTGGAAATTTCAGTACGGAAATGTGTGAGAAAAGGTAAAACTTTTCACGAAATTGTATGGGTGTGAAATTAAAATTTTTCGGAGGGTTTTTTAAAGTTTATTAATTATTTATATATCTTGGATTCCTGTATTATCTAATAATTAATATTACCTCTTATGAAGCTATCCAAAAGTAGAAAGTTTGTTTGATTTAGTTATAAAAAAATTCTTTATTCTTTATTTTAGAATACAGTGATTCCAGTTTAAGATTTCATAATAAAGCTTTTAACAATACCATGAGTTGAATTACATTTATGCTCTTTTGGGGAAAAAAATACCATCCAACAAATAACATTTAGTATGCTATGGATTCGATGTTTTTAACAATAATTAACAGCAGAAAAAGAAAACGTTTCAACTGTTACTGTTTGTTTTGTTTATTTATATTTTCTCATACCCTCCAGTAGTTGCTGAGTTTCCGGAATCACACCTCATAACAAAGATGTATATGGGAATTTGCTGGTGTCACTGGTGACTGGGCAACAAATGTGGAAGAGTATGTTTTAATTAAGATTAATTTAAATCAGCATTCCATTTGAATTCAAATCTTAACTCTAGTTTATCAATTATATTCTCTTTATCATTCATTTCTGTGCAAGTTCTTCCTTGCTAAAATTTATTCATTTTAATGCAGGAACTTTATGAGTTATGTTCCCTATCATATTCGTCATATTTGAATATTTTAATGGGGAAAGGAGGAGTAAGCTGCATGCGTTTGCAATTTTTCTGAGAATTATTTTTATAAGACGAGGAATTTTTAAACGTTTTTTTGGTTAGTGTTTCTATTTTAGCTTCGAAAATGCATAATACTGAACAAATAGCAATGGAACGATCACTGTAGAAAGGTTATGATCACTCAATAAGAAGCAATAAAAGACTGAAAAAAAATGTATTAATTAATAAAATCTGACATGTGAATTTATTTGTGCAATTCAATGACTTATGAGGCATTTTTTTTAAAAAAAATTATTATTAATACAGAAGAATTATTTTCAGCATTTTCGAGTCTCTTCATAGAATTGCAGCAAATAATTTAGGCAGGTGCTACCGTAAGGTAGAGTGCATCGGAGTACTGTGATTCCTCATAAAATTGCGACACATAGTTTAGACAGGTGGTGCCGTATGGTGAAGCGCATTGGAGTAATGTAATTCGGAGTACTTTCTTATTATTAATAACAATTTTCTTGGGAGGGACGGAGGGGAATAAAGAGGTCCTGCCTATAATTTAGAATTATATAAGAAGCAAATGTCGTGGTATCTATGCTGGCATGTTTATACATCTAAAAAACATGCTTTTTTCCATTTTTATTCGACGTTAAAATGCTTCCTTTCGACAGCAACAAAATTGGACGGAATATGTGGCGTTGCGCGGAGGCTGATAGTCCCACAATCTTTCTGTCAATTGTTTCCGCCTCCACTCTTTTAGCAATTTCTCAAGCACGCGAGTCGAGCAAAGTGTCGCTCGACAACGAGGGGGAGGGGCGAGAAATTACCTTTCGTGCTGTGCTCGGTTCTCTAGTTTTTTCACGCTGTAGTTTCTGAAGGTTTCTATTGAGTAAATAAACACAAATAGTGTTCGTGTTGTGTAAAGGTGTACTTACTGTTCAGTGGGAAATAAAGCTCTGATATGGAAAAAGGCGGGAAAAATATAATATGTATGTTCTTCTCTTCTTTAGACGCGTCACATTTAGAAAATTTTAAATGATCACAGCTTTTCGCTGGAGAATGTATAAGATTGTAATTGATATTTTCCCCTTGAGTTTTAAAGCAAGTGGCAATAGAAGAGTTTCATCTAGGTTCACCATCTTTTCCATTGGAATTAATGAGCATATCTGAAAAAAAGCAGCGTTTTCTATTAATTTTTTTTTTTTTTAGAATTGTCATTTTTTAAAAAACTTGTAGCTAGCATTCTATTTTTCTTTCTCTAAGACCCTATATAAGTTTGATAGTCACTGCAAGTTAAAACAAGTTTTTTTTAAAAAGAAAAAAAGACTGGTGTGGCGCTGAATAGTCAAAACCAGAAAAAACCAAACAGAAAACCTCTTGGGCCAGAAAAAACCAAACAAATCCTTAAAAAACGGTTCATGAGAGAGTTTTATTCGGCTTAACAAAATTTTGATTGTTAGAACGTTAATATATATATATATAATATATATATATATTAATCTTTTTTAATATTTTTATTTGGTTTTTTGTTTTTCCATTTTACTTTATTTTTATACTTTTGTATGTATATATATATATATAATATGTTGTAAATTCATAGGAAAAAAAAAAGACTTAAGAAATGTGCAAATTTTATTTTGTTATTAACATTTCAATGTGTTAGTGTCTAGTTGAAGAACATATTTCAGCTGTCAGCTCTTTTTATGTTCCGTGGGGCTAAGTTCTTTTTTTGTCTCAGAAAAACTTACAATCAAATATTCTTTTTCGTGACACCCAAGAGTGGATATATCTAATATAATAAACTTGTGTATATGCATTCAAGTAATGCACCTAATGTAAAATCTGCTGAGACAAGGCATCAAAAATAAATGAAATTAAGCTTATTAGCCAAAGTTGAATGAAATATTTAAATTCAGATTAATGTCTTAATTATTCTTTTTCTGACACATTAGTATATGTTAATTTTTCAAAAATCCGTTGAAGATTTTCAGTTCGCAATTAGGGATCACTATTAAAGAAAGTTTTATTTTTTCATTGTTATCTTAATGAATATTACATAAATATCATAAAAAGAATGAAAATCCACATTTTCATTAAAATTCTTCCAAGCAACACAAAATAATGGAAGCAAGAATTGGCAGTTTAAAAGAAATTTGTGCTTGTTCCGTTAAAATTATTAAAAAAAAAAATTTATTTTTTTTAAATTTTTATCCGTTAGCAACCTTCTTTTTCCAAGAAACTGATCATGAGACATTTTCAAAGTAAATACTGTCTTATTTATTTTATTTTTTTGAAAATCAAGAATTCTTATGTTAATAAATCCGTAAGTTAATTCATGCAAATTTATAACCGAATTGTTCAGAGACATTGATGCCGAATGTAACTTTCCGTGGTCTACTGATGAAGAGCAATGGCATCGGCGATGAATTATTTCAAAAAAATGTTGATAGAGATAAGATAATTTCTTCAAGTTTAATGCCCCTTATATAGTCTGCGTTTGATTATCCAGCCATTTTGATATAAAATTTCACGTGATATCATCAGTGCAGTCTGGTTTATACAGCTTTCAACTATTTTTCTCACGTTGATATGGTTTTGTTTGGTCAAATACTTTTGATAATGGAATCTTGTTGTTTTGCTCAACTGAATTCGCATAAAACGATGAAACACAAATTATTGAAGGCCTTTTGAAATAAATCTGATTTTTATCTTGATTTAGATAAATGCTATTTCTAGGTAGGAACTATTTTAGAACTTCTTGATATTCGTGTCGTCTGCAGAAATTTGTTTTAAGAAGATAAAAGAAAAGTTGGCTTTTTATTATGAATGTTCATTTCGCTCGCGTATAAAAAGACTTCTGTAGTGCGTCAAAATTTTCTTGTATAACAATCGTAGATTCTGTAAAAGTATACACTTTCTTCTTCTTGCGAACTTTTTGCTTTCCATTCTTTGAAAATGGTAATTGTTTACATTCAATAAATCTAATATTCAGAAAAGATGTTATGATTAATTTTAATAACAACCGTTTCCTTATTATTGAGTTTTATCCTGTAATAGCCATAAATTGTTTATAGAAGTATTTTGATATGACAAAAGATAATGCTATTTTAAAACGCGCTCATTCATTAAGGCGTGAAACATGCATTAATAATTAATTTTATATTAAAATTTTTTATTATAACTCTTTTACTAAATTGTTTAGCTAAAAATATTAAGCAAAAAAGTGAAAGATAATAAAGATTATTTATAATTAAAAATAATTTTATGAAGCATCATAGATTTCTTTAGAGATGAGTAACTTTTTAAAATGGAATTAAAAAAAAAGACATGCACAAACTGGCAGAAAACATAACTCAGTATCGTGTGATGAATATTACTTAATTAGGCAAGTTATATAAGTAATTAAAATAAAATTCAAAAGGTAAAGAAAAACTGTTAACTGTAGATAATGTTAGTGATTTTAGAAACACTTTTTATTAGAAGGTTTTAACGGGGACTTAGCAAGTATGCATGCTACCGACAAAAGGCCCCCCCCCTCCCGCGTATCTTTCTGGATTATGCAACCTAGGAGTATCTGCCTTATCTTTTAGGATGGGAAACAAAATAAGTCACCTGGATGCCCCTCGACCTCTTATCCCCAATGATGTTTTTAAAGTGTGAACATTGATAAAATTCACTAATATTTGTTCTTAAGGTACTCCCTTGTGTTTGCTAGTAGCGGTATATGTACTTTCCTGTCTTCTCCTTTCAATGAATGGTGGACAAAGGGAGCATTGAGTAAAAATTATTTATTTTCTATTGTTTGAGCTGCTTTACTAAAATGAAAAGAAGTACTGCATGCAATAGATCCAAAATCATAAAAATTTCTGAATTAAATATTATATCTACAATTATGCATTTTTATTTATTTAAACTTTTCCATCTTCATTTCTTTCTCTCTCCCCCTCTCTCTCTCTCTGTATATAAGTATAATATATATTGTCACGTAGAACTATAGTATAGAACTCAATGACACATACAAGAAGTAGAGCTAAATCGATTTATTGACTGAACTCAGAACTGAGAATAAAGTAACTGACAAATCTTCTGCTTTTATTCAAGCAGAGAAAATTCCAGAATACTCTTCTGGAGACAGTAAGAAAAGTCCAGAACACTTGTCTGGTAAACGAAAGAAATGTCCAGTATCTTCTGGAACCTGAAATAAAGGAAAACATAAAATCAAGGAATTAAGTATTTACATTAACTGCATTGTCTCTAGCGGGATTCGAACCCAGGTCTCTTGATCACGAGACCAGTGCCATGACCATTCGGCCAGGGAAATTCGACTGTCTTTCTTCAATGCGGCAATATGTACAAAGAGATATCTATTTATTTATATGAATAATATAATTAAAAATGAAGAAAAGGATGGAAATATGGAATTTTCTTAATATCTTTATAAGTAATAAACATAATTGAAAATGCGATTGTAATTTGATTAAAAAATACTTTAATACTGGAAAATCGAACCTTTTAAAGATATCTTAACGAAAATTAAATTTAGGATTTTAATTTCCATGCTCGGTAAGTATTGTTAAGTTAAATTCTTTATGATCAAATATAATTTCTATTCTTTTAATCCAGCATTCCGCCATATTGTATACAAATAAAATTTAATATTGCACTTCATGTTCAAATAGCAAATAGAATCCAAAATATGAACAACTATGGCTAATTTCTCGTAGCAGCAGACTATCCTCACGATTTGCATAAATAGTTGTCTTCCAACATCTGATATGGGTGGACAATTAGCGAGACACGAATTAATCCCTAAACTAAATGTGCCTTGCCAAGCAAACAAACGTTTCCCCTCAATGAATTAAACTCCAATTGTGACATCAGAGAGAATGCACTTCACTCTCTCCTTCCGATGGAGGCCTGCTCTGAGTGACGTCACAGGAAGACATTCATCTTCCACGGTCATGCTTAGTTACTATTTTTACATTGTGATTTTTTACTCTCCACTCATCGTCACCCTTAGGGTTGATGTACACCCGAATATTTGATGGATAGCCAAAAATAAAAATTCCCAGAAGAAAACAAAAGGAACAAAAAGTGGAAGAGAAATAATGCCTTGTTACGGGTCATTAATGAAGTTTACCGACGCTGATAATCAGCGTTTTTTGACGCCAAAATGCGTTGGATTTTCAGTCTTGTTTATATTTATTCCCTCGATGTTGGGATTCTAGGCACGATCAGGAATCGTGTGTTGTCCATGATGAATAATTGTCCAAAATCCATCGGCTAAGAGGGCAGGCAAGTGGAAAATGCTCATTAGGAGGCATTTCGCTCGTTTTTCAATAAACTTATTTTAAGGAATGGAAGATGTTGCAAATAACAATTTTAAATTCGCATTTAAAACTTAAAATCTTTTTGTAACTGTAACGTGAATATCCTTTTTCTTTCTTTTCTTTTTTTTTTTTTTTACTTATCCTAATAAAGGAGTTAATCTTATTTAATCTTAACTTTTTTTGATGCATTGATCGTTGAATGCTCGGCATGACTGCGGAAACTAAATTATATGGCCAATTTTATTATTAAAAATATCGTTTTGTAAAAATTAATTCTTGTTTAATTTAAGTAGAATTTATGTTGTAATAATATGTATGTTATAGTTGTATATGCAGGAAAAAAGTTTATTTTTTTAGGGAAATAGTATGAAAAAAACAAGCTCATATCTGACATATATTAGGAAGTCAAGATTAAATAGCGTTAATCAACTCGGCTATATTTTATACACTTCTAATCTAGAAAGAGGCCACAGTATTTCTGATCGTAATAGCTAGTTTTCTGTATCGGAACATTTCGTGTTTAAATTGATAATATTTCGTGCCTAATATGTGGGCTTGGTGGCTTGACATGAAAGGTTAAAAGTCTTGTTACTGATAGGGTTTGGAAATTTGGAGAGGAGATGCTATCTTCACCATGTGATTATAATTCAAAAATAGAACAAATGTTCCAAGTAGTTTTTTTCGGGATGTTAATATAACTAAATTAAACAGCAACTTCCTGTATCCTCGTTTTTTAAATATTTTTATCATTGTTTTATTTGTTTTATCAATGTATTTGTTATTCTTTTGTAAGTGTATTAGACCCAACAGTTTAACAACGTTATATTCCTATCAGGGTTATATGTTGATGTTTTTATGATTACGTTTGATATATTGATATTTATGTTTGATTGCTGATTTGAAGCTTTATCTTTGATATCAAAATGCTAAAGTTTTTGACTTTGGAAAATTCAATGAAAGAAGTCAATACTTCTTACTTAATTCATTAGTGTAAAATCTGATCTATTCTCAAAAATTCTTTAAAATTTCCAAATTCGCAGTTAAAATAATAATATAAGCAAATAATTCAAATTGGATTATAACTCATTAATTTTTTACTAATGAAATTAGCTCATACAAAAAAAAATTATTTTATCGTTTGAACAACAACAGCATAGTACAGATATCACTTTGTCTTCTATTTTAATCTATTGATAGGCTGTTTGAAGCTTACAATTGAAGTGCTTTATTTTTGAGCTTGATGGAATTTATAAATACAGATATCTACTTGTTTTTTAATGCGTACAATAGATTTATATTTGTGTTTTTTGCTACCGCAAAGATTTGCAATTTTTAGTAAGCATCTATAAATGTCATGCGTAATAAAAATGCATAATAAAGTTCAGTTTATTTTTATTTGTATCTTTTAAAGAACAATTTAAATATTAAATTATTCTTTAAATATACAAATAAAATCGACCGTTTCAAATACTACTTTCACGAAAAGATCTACAAAACAATTAATTCATTTATGGCAAAAATGGGATCCCTGTCTTAGATAAGATAGTCACGCAATTGAAAAGAAGTTCAATAATTCCAATATGAATTAATAACTATATCGTTGCATTATTATTTTCCGGTTTGTGTTTTTATTGCCATTTAACGGGGAATATTTCATTATTTAGTAAAGCATCACACAATTCACCACAATTCTTTTTTCTTTTTTTTTAAAGATACATCTAAACCCCCCCATATTAAATGAAGTAATATTTATATGTATTGAATCATTATCTAGATATATTTATTTTAAATTTAGATAAGTAGGATTTGACATCTTTACTTGATTAAATCTTATTTTTAGACGTAGACGACTTTTTTTCATTATTTGTATTTCACAAAGATTAGAGTTAAATTTTGCTTTCAATTATTTTAGATTTTTTGCATCATTCTTCATTTTTATTTATTTATTTATTTTGCTATTATTTTATCTATGATTAATTTATTTTATGATAATGTGGGAATTCATTGAATTATAAAAAAAGAAAATGTATTTATTCTAGGAATATGCTTCCGTCTTTAAAACGATTGTGATTGCATTTATTTGTAAGCAGAAGTGCTATTAAAAGTTCAGAAAGCGTTTTGTATTATAAATTCATTTCAAAATATTTATTTTTTTATTTCATAGAGTTAATATGTGGATTCTTTTTTTTTTTTTCATGTCACTTTTTTAACAGTGGAATCATCCACCATCTAGTGAAAGAATGAATCATGCAACCAATGTTCATGAGGTAATTAATTAAATGTTTAATTAATATTATTAACAAGCATTGTTCTCAATTATTTTAATGATTTTTATCAGGGGGGATTCAAGTCTAATGTTAGCTAAACACCATCAGAACTATGATTCGAGAGATTATTGATATATTTGAAGAAAAAAAAATTAGAAGCAGAAATACGCATGCCTGTTTGTCTGTCTCTTTATTACCAAAAACATCTCCCAAACTATAACTACTTTCAATAATATGTTTGCACTTATTTTTCCGATGTTCATTTTTTGGTGAATTGTACTGTTTCGATTTTCAAAAATAGTTATTGCTTAAAATATGTAATTTTCTAAAAGGAATGATGCTTGCAAATTCTTAAATAAAAATAATTACTTCAGTAAACTTAATAGAAAATTGAAATTTTTCTATTCGAACGCTATTAATGGTAAAGGATGTATTAAAACAAATGCAAGTTTACTCTAAAAGTATTATAAATATCTAGGTTTTGATATAAATTGATAATAATAGGTTTGATAAAATTAATGATCATGATAAATAATGAACTTGACTTTATCTTTAGTGGAGCAGGTATTAAAATTTGTTTAGCATATGGAACTAATCACTTTTTTCTATAAAAAAAATCATGACCCTGTTCTTAGGAGGCCATCAAAACTTTTTATATGAATAATATAACATTTTTCAGCAGATGACTTCATTTGAAAAGCATTTTTGATGATTTTTATCTAACTTGTTTGTAAAGATTTAATTTTCAATCAGGTTTCACTTAACTTCCTTATGCGCTAGGGTTTTAAAAATTTGCACATTTGTATGCTCTTGACGCCAATACATTGTTTTAATATACATAGAATTTAATCACCAAATATCGAGTTAATTTAATTACATTTGATTTTATGCATTTGGCACAACCTGGCAATGATTTAAGGATGATTTCACAATATTTATGTTAATGAATTAAATTCTATTTATTAATTTGCTTTTGCTGGTTATGTCAACAAAAGTGAATAAGACAAAAATAAAGGTTTTGGTAGTATGTGTGTGTGTGTGTATATATGTGTATATATATATATATATAATATAACCTTTTGAAGATTAGAATATTTAAAAGGTAAATGATTTTAATCCATTTTTTCCCCCTTTAATGTTTCGATTTGTTCACATTGTTATAATGAGGCACGCCACCGCTAAAAATAGTTACAAACTTGTAAGCATTTGCATATCATATCAGGACTTCTTGGGCCGAACGTGTACTGTGTAGGAAAACTTAGGGAATCGCTGACCCGTGGCTGTGTGAGGTTTGCATTTTTCTATGAGCTTGAATTCCCCTTTTCCATTTTAAAAGCCTCTACCTCTACACTGATGACGTCATAATGTGAGGTGCAAACGCAAAGGCAATTTGATTGTCGCAGTTTATTATTATATTTCGTCGGGTGTGTGGGGAGAGTCGTGTGATATAAAAGAGGAGGATGGGGAAATTACGGCGGGGAGGGTAGATTAGGGAAGGAAAGGGTTATCGTATCGATCGCTTAATAAGAGCGTGATTCATTCAAAAAAATTTGCATATGCGGTCGTTTGCTGGCATAGCGTGCATTAAAATGGCGGATTGAACATTTAAATGAGTGTTGTTTTATTGTGTGACTCGAAGGGAAAGCACGCTGTTCTCCTCCTCGTCTTTTGCTAACTGAATTTCCTTTCACTTGGCACTTGAATTCGGTTTTCTTATCTTATTAAGAAATTTTCTGATTCTTGCACAGCATATGTTTAATCAAAATTTAAGACTTTGTCATATCTCTGTGCAGTGTCTTTTTCGAATTTTAAAAAAACGGGATTAAAGAAGAAATTATGTTAATTATAAATAATTTAAGAATTGGAATTTTCATTTACATTTACTTACATTAAAAAGGCAGATTTATACATCAAAAGATATGAAACTTTATTTAAAGGGTTTCTTATCATCCTGTGAGAACATGATATTGTTTTCGCTTGAGGTTTTTGGAGCCTCAAAATGTGAAAGCAACAAATTGGCTATTTATCCACTTTTTTTTGCAGTCGGCTTTTACAGTATAGTTTTTCCATTATCGATCTTCTGCGAATGTAGTCTTTCCCTTGGAAATCACAGTATTATTGCCTAACTCACTCAATATTTTTTTAAAAATGAACCAAAACAAGTTAAAATATTGTTTGTTTAATCAATAAAGATTGTTGTTTCAGGGATAATTTCAACTAATTAAAATATGATTATTAGAAAATAATGCATAAGGTTGTCACATTTGGCGATTTATCGCCAACTAAAGTTACAACTTAATTTCCAAATTATACATTCTCTGAATTCTTACGAATTGTCTTAATTAATTTGTCATTAACCAGTCTTGAACAATCGTAAGACTATCAGATTACGCACGCGTCGATATATATATATATATATATATATAAGAGAGAGAGAGAGAAAGCCTCGTGATTGTTTCAAACCGGCTCAAACTGGTTAATGACTTAAATTAATTAAGACAAATAATAACTTTAAAAAATAATATTGTTCACACATGATAACTTGAAATTTGCGATAGATTTCATTTTTATTTATTTATATTTTTTACATAATAAGTTTTATATTTGGTTTTAAAAAATGGTCGGTAGACAGTTTTGAATAATGACAAAATTAAAAATAGATTAACACTTATAGATTTTTAAAATAGATTATACTTTTTTATTTTTGAATTTTCGTCAATGAATGCAAATACTAGCAAGAATGCAATATCAAGTTGATATAAATGAAGCTTTTAAAAAAATGCTGAGATAGAAGATGTTTATATGCTTTTGTGGAAGGTTTATTTTAACTTTTTAAAATTTAGCTTTGAGAATTTTTAAATCTTTCGTCACCCCTCCCTCTTATTTAATTAAAAGATTTTGTTCAGATGAAAGTAATACATTTATTAATAATTATTTATTTTGTCATTTTATTCAATAAGGCGAATTAAATGGATTGTATACTCTTTTCATTTCAAACTGTCTACAACCAGCAACTTTTCTCCCACCTTGGAAATCGGAACTCTGCAGCTAAAAACATTTGTCAAAATTCATGAAGACCCATTCATAAAGCCAAATTGGACATTAAACTGGATTACAAAATTAAATTGTTGCATATAATTTCCTAATTATTCTAGCTCCGATTTCACTTGAACGTCTAAGGGGTATTTATTCTTTTCCCACTGAACTGAAAATGCTGTGTTGAAAAATTCCTTTCTGAAACTATATGAGTTCAAAATGCTTTCTCACGATCTCCTTTACTTTTCTACCTTCTTCTCGGTCTTCTGCACTGCTCTCGTTTAGAAAATAAATCTTGATAACAGATTTAAAAAAAAAAAGATTTTTTAAATATCATGATGGAAAAATAATTTAAAAATCTTATATTTCTTCAAAGAAAATGTTAGATATTTATATTAATTGGTTAATTTCATTAAAATATTTAATAATTTGGATTTCAAGGTCAGGAAGAAAAGGAAAGGGGGGAAAAATAACATTTAGTATAATTCATGATTTCTCCAGTTTATCCCACAATGACAGGACAAGAACTTAAATCAGATTCGCAAAATGTGCAAGTATACTACAAAACAAAGCTACAGTTTTGATGACAAGGTGGCATTCCCTCCAAGCATTTTTTTGAAATCGAGTTGAAAATGCAATTATATTGTTTACAGAATCGGCACCTCAGCGATGTTTAATTAAGCGATCTTCCTCCAGCGAAAGCTGTTGATGCTCGGCTCGACGTTTCTTTGTGATTTGATAAATAGATTTCTTTGATTAGATGTCACTGGCAGGAGTTAAACAAACTGAAGCGGAATTGTTGATGATCGCAGGCAAGGAAAAGAAATCCTCATGTCCGTGCTACCATCGAGCAGCATTCGTTTTCCCAAAAGTTTTCGGGGCTTGCTTTCCCATTTTTATCGGGTTCTCTCCAGCGCCGATGACGAAAACAAATATCCGGAAATCATAAACAGCGATTTTAGTCCTTACGAACGCGCGTTGTGTGCTGCACATTATACAGATGCGTACGTTTAATTTGCCTGTCAGCGGGTCGAAAAGTTTGACATGCAATTTTGGGTTTTGTATTTTTCAGCTGAGAAAGGCCATAGGAAAGGTGGGGAATAGAGGGGCGAATGTAATTAACGGAATCCATTCTTTATCCAACCGTTGAGTGACTATTAAAGGCTATATTTCGTCCGGTGGTGACAGCGAAATCTGCTGCTAAGAAAACGGCGTTCTTCATGCTACCCACCCGCATATTTTGTGTGTCAAAACAAGCCCCCTCCCTCCCTCTTTCTCTCCTCCACCCCCGTCGTCGTTTTGCTCGGGAAACGGAAAAATTTCATTCCTAAATCGTAAAATTTTACCCCGGAAAACGTCAAAAGGCGTCCTCGTGACTGACGATTTTGCCCGGGCACGCCGCATAGTTGAGAAAATTAACGACGCCCGAGGATTTCGGGCATTAACGACCTAAAACTATTATAAAAAGAGGGTCTCACCCCGGTCTCGGAGACCTGGTCGCCGGCGGGCTGCTGCAATTGATGGTTGATTACTTGATTGTGGGGTTTGCCTGAGTAATGAACTTTTCCTTTTCGTGCGTTTAGAGGAAGAAATCCAACAATGTGCCCGACACGAACGGTAATTAATTGCACATTTCAGACCGACTAACGCAATTATGTCGCAACTCATTATCTACTCCGAGAATCTGGCTCTGCGAGTGAGTATTGATCATCAAATGCAACTAAAGATGAATAGCGCGACAAATCGGCAATTTTTTTCGCCCCCTTCGCTTTCCATTTTTAGCCCCCCCCCCCACTCTTCTTCTCTTGCGCCCGTTACTCTTCTTAATATGTATATTCATTGTTCATATATATACATCGGGACGATGCCTGCCTGCCACCCCTTCTACCACCACCAGTCTTCCGCTAATTTCCCTCCCCTTTTCTTGGCCTTCTTTTCAACGGTGAATTTGAAGGGGGGTCGAATATAGATAAACCAAATCAGATCGTCGGATAAGACACAAATGACATCATTTATCATATGAAAGCATCGAGTATAAACCGAAAATGAAAGAAGGGTGAGATGATGAGGAGAAGAAGGGGGATAGGTGTGTGTGAGAGAGAGCAGCAATCTTTAAAGCAAAGGCGCGAGGCGGAAATAATTGCAGTTTGCTAGATTTTGCGAATGCTTTGCTTTAACAGTATAAACGAAAATTAAGACGAAACTGTTTTCTTCGGGCGCTAGAAATGCTATCAATCACCCACCCAGGAATTTGCTCGTCGAGCTGTGGAGGAGTTATTATCACAGAGCGGTCGACAAAATATAGTTTTATAAAAATTGTGGAATTCCTCTCCCGGAGGAGAAATATATTCCTTGCCCCCCTGTGAGGAAAATGCAGCTCTTCAAAGACGCATCTCACAAAATAACTCAATA
Organism: Argiope aurantia; assembly: GCA_026543865.1. Classification (NCBI taxonomy): domain Eukaryota; kingdom Metazoa; phylum Arthropoda; class Arachnida; order Araneae; family Araneidae; genus Argiope; species Argiope aurantia. The sequence continues at coordinate 203,973 of JAPMOR010046940.1, read as the reverse complement.
AGATAAGTTGGACTTTCTACGTTTGGAATGAAGTTTGCATTGGCCAACAATTTGAAAATCGTTTTTGAATTTTTTTTAGAGGAGCCGTTTGTTTTATCATGAGATAATCCTTTGTTTCATATTGAAAATACAGATATACAGGATATTTGAAAGCCTGAAATGCTACTAAGCATTCCATTAAATATATTGTAGTATTAAGAGAATACTTCAGTCTTTTATTTTAATTAAATAGTCTTTTATTTTTGACTTTTTTTCAGTTTATAAGTAAGAGTAGAAAAGCATTTCAGGGATATATTGTCATACCAATTTCAAAAATTTGTAATGCTATGCAATTAAGGTTTCCTTTAATTTTTAATAGAGTTAATTTAATTTCCTCTAATAGTTTTGTTTCTTTGATATTAGTAGTAGTTTTTGAGTTTCACCATGAAAAGAAAAAATTTGAACATGAAACTTACATGTGTCATAAAAGCTCTTTCCTAATGCAATTACAAAAACCATTTGCTCTTTATTTATTCTGATTTTTCTTGTGAAAAAAATCCTACGTCCAATGATCCAATGTCGAGTTTTGTTAATTCTTATTAATGTATAGTTAAATAAATGTCAAATTATAATCTTTAGGTGGATCAGATCGAACCTTTTTATACTGCCTTCATTAAAAATCATCGTGAATGATCAAAAGTCTTAATGTTGAGGAAGTGAGGGAAAAAATCATTCTGGCGTTTAATAAAATACTTGTATCTAAACAATATTATAATAGCCTGACCTAAATTGAACTACCTGTTAAAAGACTATGCGATATTTTACTTAGATGATGAATGAAAACTGGAAGCAGGGGTATAAACTACAAGATAAAATTGTTCTTTATTAGAAAATTTTTAGCGCTGTTCGAATTCTGCAGAATAGAAAAATACTTTTTAAGGCATTTTGTTTGTTTACCAGTAATTGTTATTGGATTTCTATATCACTTTTAATGCCAAATAGTTATATAAAATACCAGCCATGAATAAATAATTTATATTTCTATGGGAGCAATAGTGCATCAGTTATACCCTGAAATGATTTATAAACATAGTTTGGCAAGTGATGTTTATAACATAGTTTTATAAATAATAATCATGAAATACTGAATTAATCATGAAATCAAATTATAATTGTAGCTTTTATCGAATCTATCTCCTTATAAGAAATAGAGGAAATGAACTGAATGGAAGTCCACATTAAGTAATTCTTAAATCAATTATTTAATTTGTATTTCAATTTAAAAGTTATTTAATCTTGTGAATTAATCTCATTTTTATGTTAATTAATCGAATCTTGAATGAATTAAATGAATCAAATTATAAAGGGAAAGAAATAAAATTTTCGCAATGAGAGACAGAAGGTGGTGTGTTGCATACCGAATTCGGTAGTAAAACAGGGGGTGGAAAAATAAATAAAACAAAAAAATATTTTTTAAATCGACTTTTAATATAAAATTATATTTTAGACGTATTTATAATTCAGAGCTTCCTTTTTATAACTTTTTTTTTATTTTATTACTTATTTGATCAAGTATATTCTACGTGTTTCCTTTGAACATGCTGTATCATGATTACTCTGAAAATAATGCTACTCACTGCAGAATGAATTGTATATTTAACCATTTGTCTGATGTGCAGTGCTGTACGGTTCTTTTACTCTGCTAGACTATACATATTTATAAAGTACAAAAAAATTTTTTAATGACCTCACAATTTAAAAACCTTCTCTCATTCCCTAAATTCTGCCTACAAAAACTCTTTTGGTGGAAATGTGAAACTTTTTTCCGTATACATACCCCAACCCCCATGGTCTAAATAGCATATTTGCAAAATAATTTTGCATTGTTCTAGTACATCTTTATAAATGTACTCTAGACTCCTGTATTTAAGCTATGATCGCATTCTATATAAAAATGTTTGTTTCAATTATTGAAAATTACGAATAAGAATAACTGCTTAGTCGCTGTCCAATGTTTTATAATGGAACGAAACAGGCATGGAAATTATGACGTTAAAAACTTGACAATTTTGACAATTTTACTGGTTAATTATTTTCATCATTTTGCAAACGTATCTAACCAATCATAATGTTCTATATGCATTTCTAATGCTCTTTCTTTAAATTGCACTTTTTTAAGTTGTGATAAGATATAATTCATTTAGGGTGGCCAATATGACTAAATTATGACATACGAACGCCCAATCATTTAAGTTGGCTAGTTAGTAGGTAGGAAAGAAAATAAGTTTTATTTTTATGCATGAAATAATATTTTTTTATTTAAAAAATAATCACTTAATGGGTAAATGGCATAATTAATATTGTACTGTTAGCCAATTAAATAATTACACAGCAATCAGGTTGAGAACCATTGTAAAATATTCGTATTAACCCCCATTAATAGCAAAGATTAATCTGTTCTCTCTCTCTCTCTCTCTCTCTCTCTGTGTGTGTGCGCGCACTGACTCTCTACAGGCCAGACTGTTTGACATTCAGCTACCAAATTTTACACATATATCCTTTGGTGATTGGAATGTGCACCTCGAGACAATTTTTAAAAAATTTTAATTAACTAAAAATTAAGTTGAATTTTGTTGTCTCAAAAAATATTATTGTACTAAAATAAATTTCACGTCGTCTTAAGATTTTTAAAAAATTATCTGTTTAAAGATACAAATTTAATACTCGTGCAAAATTTTCCTTAATTTTTATATTGTTTCAAAATTAAGATGTCTTTTAATAATACCGAGAAATTTTGTAAATTTTTTGAAATTTATTTGAAAAATATTTTTTCCGAATTTTAAACCATAAATTACATTATTCTGAACTGAAAATTAATTGCGAGATTTTCTTCCGTTTTTAAAAACTAAAAAAGAAGGATTCTGTATAATATCTGCAGTTTATATAAGATTAATAAAAAAGTGACGGTGCAATATGCGAAATTTAGACTCGAACATTTACGCTTTTAATAATGATATAAAGTCACTGACTATTATCTATTTGAAAGTTTAAATACGCAATGAGTGGAGCATATATAAGACAATTAATAGAACATGACTTTAAAATCTAACGATTTTATAGAACCAGGAACATGAAGTTATACCTAAACGATTTAACTGAAATTAAATATAACCAGTATCTCACGCGAATCAGTTGGCGGCCAAAGTCAAGTAATATAATATAAAAGAGGATTTGTTGCTTTAGAATATTAAACTTTTATCAGATTTTGTGAATATATGGATTAAAATCGAATTTTATATACCCAACGACTCTAAGTGTAATTAGTAAATTCTATTTTATGTTGGAAAATGTTACGGTTGTACTTTTCTTGAAATTAGTATGATTCCCAAAAAATATGAATGGAATGCATGGGATATTGATGAATTACAATAATTTCGGCTTTTATTAATATGTATGGTTGCTTTATTTTTATTACTTTTGCTTAAAGCTAGTTTAAGATTTCTTGAGATGCCACTAGAGGTAAGTCTGGATTCAATTATCTCATTCTCATTGAATTGCTGTTTACTTGTAAAACAATATTTGGACTTTTCTAATTCGCCATTTTCTTAAGTCAGTAAGTTTTTAAAACTGAATTTTGCTTTAAAGAAAAGCCGAAAAAGAATTTCACTTTGGAATCCTCACCGAGTTTATAAAATCGTAATCTAACAAGATGGATTAATTAATAATTATAATTTTATTGAAACCTGTTTTCCTATATTTTATATTACTTACTCTATTATAAGTATTTTTGACTGTATCAAAGACTTTTATGCCACATTTCTTTTATAATTCATATTTTGTATCTAGTAAACGATGATTTCATTGACAAGTGAAGCTAAAAAAAAAAAACTTTTGTTGGTAACATAACTGAAAAAGCCAATTGGTCGTTTGTGTGTGTATGGAGGGGGAAGAGAGGGAGGGAAAAAACCTCTCATAATAAGAGAGTCTGCACAATTATTCATTATTGCATTCTTTACGGTCATGCAGCGTTGAATTGTAGATAGATTCGTTAATAATGGCAAACCAGGTGCATACCGAATTGTTTACTTGCTTCCCGATGAATACAATTCCAACGCAAATGGCTGTGATATATTACGAGAGGCTCAGCGAGAGGTCTGCCATTAAAAATGTCCCTCCCTCTAAACACAGAATGATGTCCGATTCCATACCCAGTGGGTACCTGTCGCCATTGTTATGATCAAGGATAACTACTACAGCTGAAGCATTAAACGAATCCACAGAGGAAATTGAAATGCTTGCTTTTTCAATGCTGCTTTTTTATTGGTATTATTGTTTTGACTTAGCTATTAAGTTGCTTACTCGGGATTTCATCACAGATAGAACGGGTGATGTTGCTTTATAATCACATTTGATCGTGCGTAATAGAATAGGCATTTCCTTTTATTATTATTATTATTTTTTTCATTGGAGAGTGCAATAAAGGTTGCGGTTGTTTCTTTTCTTCAAGGGGGAAAAAAACTATCTGCGGATGTCTGATTAACGAGCAATTATGATATGTAAAAAACATTGTGAAATTTTTGGAATAATTTATTCGATTTAAAATCACAGTCGAAAACAGAATTTCTTTGAATTTTAATGCAATATTTACATACCAGTATTCCGTAACTAAATTGTAATATGCATCATATATAATATGATTTGAAACACTGTAATCGGCCAATTAACATAATTCAGAAATTTAATGCGTTTACTAAAAAAGAGCTTATCAAAATGTTAATGAGATTTTAACAGTTCCTCTCAACAGCTTCGGAAACATGTCTTAATATTAAAATGTTTTCACCAATTTTATATTTTTAAAATTATGTTTCTCTGTAATGTCAAATTTTTTTTCTAACTTTAAAATTAAAATTATTAAAACTTTAATTTGTAAAATATTTTTATAAGAGTCGTATAGTGTTAATAACTGCATTGATACGCTCTCGCATTGCAACGAAATTAAATACTGTATGTACTTTAACATTTCTGTAATTAACAGTAAATTTCAAAAATGGGGTTATATGCTACACAGACGAATCCATAAACATTATTTTTTTAATGATGTTGCGAGCTAGAAGTATGAATCTTCTTTATTTAGTTTTTTATTGGATTTCCTATTAGATTTAGTTAATTTAGAAAACAATTTGAATTAATTTTTACCCACAGATGGAATGCTCAAGGAATCGTTAACGTTAATGTATTAACATTAATTCTATTAATGATCTTATAAACATGTGAAGTGTTTGGCAGAAAATAAAGCTCAATTAGTAGGTTTAAAAAAAGGTTTAACGGTTTTGGAACAAAATTGTTAGGTATCTAGATGCTATATTTACGTAATTTAACTTAATGATATCTTATGTAAACGTTTGTTTCGATTTCATTGTTTATATATAATCATCCATAAAATAATAAATCAATAACTCATAATTATTTTAATCTTAAAATTTTGCAAAAGTTTTTTAAGTTGTAAACTAAGAATAGAAAAGTATTCGTCGTGTGAAATAGCTTATCAAAAAATACAAAAGTAATTTTAAGCCAGAGAAATGCGATTATAAATTGTAAAAACGTTTTACATCTATGCAGAAATGTTAAATTAAAAAAATCAATTCATGAATATTAAAATGGATTAGTAAGAATAAATAATATAATACTTAGGAATTAAAAAAATTATCCATATAAATAATAAGTTTCAAGTAAATGAAAGACAAAAATGCAAAATCCAACTGGAAAGTTTGGATTTTGCATTTTGTTTGTTTTTAGATTCTAACATGCGGTAACCAGTATTGTTGAAATTATGTATATTATTGAACATTAAAATGTATTGATATAATTCCTTCATTGTGCATATGTTATGTCTCGTCTTTACATTTTTGCGGTAATTAATGGCCTCTAAAATCAGTATCTTTCCCTTAAACCACCATGATTTGATTCAGGATGGGTCATATTCTTTTATTTAAAAATTTTTTACTGTAACTTCAAAATTAGTTAGTCCTTTAACAATCCAGTCTTCGGTCTTGGCATTTTTTGTAGTTAAATTTAAAATGCTCTTTAGCTGATTTTTCAAGGTTCACAATTGGTACCATTTTACTCTCAAGTTGAGGGAAATTATACAGGACTCGCATTCAAATAAATATCTAAAACAAAAAGTCTGCCAAATAAACTGAAAATAATTTGATATTAAATTGTTAAAAGCATTTTTTGTGTGTGTGTGAAGCAAAATAGTTATTATTCGATCGAAATTAATTTTGAAAATATTGTGCAACAAATTTATGACATTTTATGATCATGGAATTTGAACATTTACTTATCTGAAACGAAATGTATGTAGACAGAATTAATAACAAATCAGCAATTTTTTATTAAATAATACATAAATAATGGCGAGCCTTATTTGATATCTCACACAGAAAATGATTTATTCATATTTCGTTATATATTTATTTCTGTCATAGCATAAACCAACAGTATACTTGAATTCTGGGACAGGAAGTGTGTTCGGACCCACCCGAGTAGAATTTAAAGCATTCTTTGTTCTGACATTCGTTGTATATGATAAGCATCATCTCTCGTCGAATCAAAATTCATCTTTTTCAGAATTTACGATTGTTACTTGTTGCTTGTTTTACTGAATGAAAGAATTATTAAAGGTCTGGTGCATTAGTAACCTTCATGTTACCCTTCGAGATTTTCGTCTGAAAATCCTAATGTCGTTGAACAGAAGGTTGAGCGGATAGACCAAATGGTCAAATAACTTTATCAGTTTTGATATTTTTCTAAAACGCTTTTTCTGCGATTATGATATTTGTGATAGTAATAATTCAAAAATATCTCAGTAACCTACAAAGCTCTAAATATCAAAAGAAAACGCAAAACATAAAAGTATGGACAAAAATTCAAAAAATTATAATAATAGTTATTATATAAAATGTATTGTATTGCATAAAAATTAGCTTTTAAATTTAAAAAAATAAAAAAAATAGATGAATGCTTGTATAAAATGAAAGAAGACATGTTAATCATTTAAAATCCGAAATTTACAGAAAAAGCCACAGAATTCAACAAAAATCTAACAAATTTTAATGTAGTCTTTTACAAAGTTTTGTTAGATCTAAAGTACTGCAAAATATTGCGAACTGAATGTTTATATTTCGGTTCTTTGAATATTTAAACAAAAATTTGCAAAAATGAATTTCTTAAAAAAAATGTCCGATAAACTTATGTGCATTTTTTAAATGAAAGTGGACCCATTGTAATAATTATAATATAAAGTAGATAATATGTGTATTATCATTTTATGTAATACAGAAAAAAATAATTCGTATACTTATATTTTCATGTTTGACAAATATTTGAACAAATGTCAAAACTTTTAATTCAATAATCGAGATATTTTTAATACAATTATCTTATTTATTCTTTGCATTTAAAAAAAATTAAAACAAATAATTTTTTATTTTATTACGTTTATCTCCTTAAAAAATTAACTTGGTTCTATCTCGCATTGGATATGTTCCAATGCAGTTGGGTATTCTTCTTTTAAGCTATTTACCTGAGCGAAACTGTCTTCATAAAACCAACTCAAGTATAGTTAATGACAAACATCATTGATCTCCAGCGAGACTTTTGCGAAAAATACCAGAACACAAACATTAAAAGTTATTTGTCTGCTTATAAAAAAATATTTCAATTTAATTAGCCTTTTGGTTAGATTTCGGCCGGGAGTTTCTTGGTGCTTTTTGACGGAACTCCTTTCAATTAGGCTGCTTGTTTTTTCGGCGTCGCTTTCGATAAGTCTCTAAGGATAACTAGCGAGTAGAATTCACATTTCTTCTTACATAGGACAATGTTAATTAATTTATTGGATAAGTGAACAGCTGAGCAATTAGTATTAATGTTGCTTTAAATGGTCGGCGATGAGTTTTTTTTTTCAGTTGATGTGACAAAATGAAGTGATCTCCTGGTTTTGAAAGAGGAAATGTTACTGTATATTGTGGCGGATCGAATTCTGTAAGAACTAGGATACATGTGATTCTTGCAAATATATAGATATGATTTTTTTATTCTCATTTTTGAGTAATTTGATAGTGCTGGAATTGATAGAACAAATTAAATACAAATAGGACTCTAGAATCGCGTTCTATGCGGATCGTTGACAAATTTATTTAGTTTTATTGTACTTAAAATGAATTTTAATTTTGAAACTCACTGTTACTAGAAGTGGAGAAAAAAAGGGCCATTATTCGTATTGAAAAATAAAGCATTTCTTCTGAAATGCTTTAATGAATGACCTTCATAATGAATAACCTTTAATGTTATCCATAGCATCATAATTCCATTGATAATTTTTTTTTACCGAATTTCTAATAAAATGAAATGTTTATGCCTTTATAAAAGTAAAAAAATAATTCAAATCGTTTTTACTAAATCTATGTTTAAAATTAAAAGTGCTTCCATAATTGATTATCTCATAACACAAGGTCATTTTTTTTAATTAGGTAAATAAATGTACTCGAACAATATTTAAATTTTTGTCTAAATAATTTTTTTCCTTTTATTTCAAACTACATCATAATAACTTTTCAGTTAAAATATGCCATATCTAACTGGCCTATTGTATTCAACAATTAAAAAATTCGTTTTCAGTATTGCTTACGTCACGATTTCATTTAGAATTACTATTAATGGAATTTATCAAAGAAACTGTTTGACTCATTGCTAGAGAAATTTTCCAAATCAAGTCTTATTTTTCTCTGAACTGTCACATCCCGATTAAAATCTTCCGATTCATGAATTTGTATTGTGTAGTCTGAACGAGGAAATTATTTACCTAATTGCTGACGTTTCAATTTATTTCAATATCTGTAACGTCTATCTCCCTTCTGATGACAGTTGGCATATCAGATCATTTTCCTTTTCATAAAACAATATCTATTTCCTGAATGTTATTCCAACGTACCCTTTTTTCTTTTTTTTTTCTTTTCTTTTTTATGTTTTTAAAACTCGGTTTTGCTTGGGAACCGGGGAAAAAAGAGACAAAATCCCATTTCATCTCTATGTTTTCTATTAAAAAGCTACCAGAATTACGCGGAAAGGTTCTCTCCTTTTACCACACGGAATGACTCGTTATTAATCTATCTCTTCTAACATGTCAGAAAAGTTCTAAAGCTTGCGTCACCGTTGCATCCCGCAATCCATAACATCGTACAAATCCCTCTTGAAAAATACGCTGGAAAGGGGATACTACTTAATTGCCGATATTCTACGCCGCCCCGCTATCTCGCAAAATGAATTTAGTCCTTCGTGTCAGAAGTCCGACTAAGCAGGGTTTTTATCTTTAAATAGCTGTACGGATTAGGTGGCTCTCGGCATTTGAAGTATGTTTTTTCTCCTGCTTCTGTAATGTACATTCGAGCCACCATTTTTCTTTACTTTTCTTTTTTACCTCCCCCTTTTTTTTAGTTTTTTAAACCTTCTTAATTTTACTTCGTCTTGTGGCCAAACTTCTTAATTTTTTTTCGTTTTTATTTTTTAGCTCTAGTTTCCTCAGCGCAGGCGTTTAAATCGACGACAGCTCGAATCCAACTCTTGACTCTCGGCTTAAATAAGCCGTGGTTGTGTATATGTTTTTTAGCGCTATGATCATTCATGTCGTGAGAATAATTTCAATTTAGTCATGAGTAACTTTTTTTTTGTCTTTTTCCCCATTCTGAGTATTTATGCTCCTTTTTTCTAAAGAGAAAGAAGGAATGTGTTACTTTCGTATTCTTTTTCTTGTGGGGTCATTATCATATTTGCTTTGTTTGCTGGCGCCATCCATTTTCAGGACTTGGAGAGGGTTAGTTTTCCCGATTTTTCATAATTTCATCTCCTTCTCTGTCTTACGGATAAACTTTTTGAGTAGAACTCAAAAGCTGTCTTAATACTAGAGGATCAACTTAATGTTGCGCATCTCATGATTATTGCAGATGCTCCTTTGATAGTGTAGGTCCCTATGCATTTTAGATGCAGGTAACTGATGATGATTTGACTTCATTGTGTAGTACTAAAAAATAATCTAAAAAGATCTTTGGAGAAAATGGTATCGAGCATTAAAAGCCTAATAAATAGATCCGTGAAAAACGGGAAAATAACTGATCAGTATAAGCTAATTAATACATTTATTGAATTTTATTTTAATAAAATTTTAATAATTTATCTGCGTTTCATCATTTGGCCGTGACCACCGTTTAAAATGCCTTGCTCGAAAAGACAAAAATAAATAAATAAAGAGAAAAGAATGTCATTGGGTACGATTAATGCATTTCATGAACTGTTTACGAATAATTGTCATATCAATGACTAGACTTTGGTTTTATTTTTAACTTTGTCAGACAAAGCTCCAAAGTTAACATATTTTCAAAAGAGTTTAAAATCCTAAAAGTTTTTTACTCTGAATATAACCTGTGCGTAATTTGAATAAACATTTTCGTGCTATTTTTCCTATAAAATATACAAACATGGTTGTTGGTCATTATGGTTTTGTAGCTTACTTTGAAGTAATTAATAACTGTTAAGTTTGGCAAAAATCTGCCTTAATTTCAAGTGCAATTACCTCATGTATGAAGCTTATGCGAAAGTAGAACAGAAATATTTCCAACTACAAAGGAGACTATTAATAATTTATACAAATATTCAACCTCAAATAAGTTTTCAATGCATTTTTATTTTCGTTTATAGTGAAATCGAAATTTATTGTGATCTTTACACTTTTTTACAAATTTTTGCATTGCTTACTATCAATAATTATCATCTATGACATCAACGAACCAATTTCTGACTATTCTGAAGAATTGCGTGTTTGAAAAAGTAGCTAGTTGATTAAATGTGTAGAACACTCGGATGCATTAAGTCTCGATCAATACCCCTTTTCAATAAAAGTTTTTTCATCCACTCCAAAATCCTTTTTCGAGGTTTTAAACACTTGCTTAAAAATTAGATTTCCTCCGTCACTCCACTTATCGTTCTGGCAAGCGGGCAAAGGCTTGCAATTAAAGCGCGGCCAGAGGAAAAATTTTCAAAATAATGGAAGAACCAAATCAAAATTCAGGCGTTAATTATAAATCTCCGTAAATTATACCACCCTTTGTTACCTTCTCATCCGAGCTCAGTAACAATGGGGTTGACGCCCAACATCACGTGGTGTACAAATGCCCATCATGACGTCACGAAATTCTAGAAATCAATAACAACTACGTTGACTGTGGTATTAGTGGGTGTGACGGAACACGTAGAACACACACGTTCAAACACTCAGTGTCTAAACATTTGTGCAAGAGCCCTGAACGTACCATTCCAATTACGATGTGAATTGGTAGGCGTTTAGTATTATGAACGTATTGCCGATTCCGCTATCGGTCACTTTCAGAGTTTGAAATTTTTTCCTTACTGAACAAAAACTTGAAAAAGTAAATGAATCATTTTTTTTAGATGACTTAAATTGCATGTACTTCTTTCTCCATGCCATAAAAGCATTAAATATACAAAGTTAATTTCAGTAGTATACAAAAATGTTCCAAAAGTTGATACTTCAAACTTTGCAACATAATTGCGTATATCTTTTCGATTTAATAATTTAATTTGATTATCATGTTCATAAACTAAGGATAGAAAATTATCAGGCTGACGATTATTATACGATTCTCTTTTTCCTTATGTTGCATTATGTTTTCTTTACCTGCAGTAACATAATATATATTACACTTTATTAACACTTCAATTTTTTTAAATTTTATTTACATATAAGATGTAAGTTTGGATGTTTGTCGTATTAATATTACTATCTTTATGATTTATTAAGTGCATTATTTGGATTTTAAATAAAGTTTGGAAAATTCATTACAAAAAGAATAAATAATTTTTAACTCAATATGGAAATAAGGAAGGATGAGGTATCGCTAATTTTATTCCGTTTTCTTTTTAAAAACAAGTTGTGACTGATTTAAGGTACTACTCATTTCCTGTGCATCTTTAAATTGCTATTTTGTTCTTTCTAAAAACAGGCAAGTAATTTCTGATTCTGAGATCGCTAATCCGTATACTGTTTTGCACAAAATGAAAGAGCAGGTTAAAAAACACATTTTTAATCCCCCCCCCCCTTGTCTTGTTTGTTGTACTGAAAATAACTTTCTTGTCCCGAGGGAATGAAACTGTTTTTCTGGAATTCTGGAAATCGTGTTCTTTAAAAATAAATTTTAAGCCTTTACCTTTCTAAAAAACGAATGCCAATCAATCACTTAAGTTAGCACTTAAAGTGTAATCCGATAGATAATTGTATTTTCAGGAAAATTTGTAATTCTTCCCTCCGATTAGCTTTACATAATATATAATGCGGCCTACTCACCGAATTAGTATAGAGCGAAGAGAAAGAGGGAAAAAATTTTATTTTTTATTTTTCTAACCCTTTTATTGAAACAGAGAAGTTAAACATCCGGTTATCTTTAAATATGTATAAAGATTTAATTGCATTCTCTTTCAGTCAAAATTAACAAAGAGAAAGATTAGTGTATGTCGGGTTTTTTAATAATATAAAAAAAAAATTCTGTAATTTACAGCTTGGGTACGTGGTTTTCTCAATCCTCCTCCTCTTGAGGGCCCCAAGACGATTTTAAAAAGAATCCATTTTTATTGTTTCATCTCCTCCAAGAAGGTCATCAATGTTTTTTCATCTTCAGCTGCTACAGTAAATACAGTTTTTGGTAACGAATAAATGCATGCTACATCTTCCTTCATCGCTGTGTGCTATCAAATATTAATTCATTTCTTTGTATGCGCTCGAACTTGTTTGCGGAAGAGTAATCGAGGAGGTTAATTAACTCGAAGAATAATTAGTTATGCGGCATTAATTAATGATTAATTATCCAACTCTGTGGAAAAATAATTTCATTCCAGTCTGTTTAACATATGCTTTCATTAATCAGAGAAATACATGTGAAAATTAGATTCCTTATTCAGATTCTTCTTTAATAATGTTATTAATGCATGCAGGAGCCTGGAAAAGGTCCGTCGCGCAGTAAAAAATAACAGAGAACGGTAATCCGGCCGCATTCTTAGAACTTCGGATTTTAAATCCATACGTGAAATATTACTGTGTAATTATTAAATCACTTTTCTTTGTAATGGATGACTTGGAGAAGAATTTTTCCAAAAAAAATTTCTTATCTGTATTCAATATGCATGACTTTTCTAATATCATTAAATTCTTAGAGCTACGCCTTTTAACCATCATTATTTCTATTTTAGTAAAGTATTAAACTAAAGGATGAATTTTTCAACAATTCCTTCATCGAAGATTATTCAAATTATAATTTAGAAGGAAATTTGCTCTATGGATTTTCATTCCAGCGATAGCATTCTTAAGAGGAAGTTTTTGTATTCTTTCAATTTTTGTACTTCTGACGATCATTTTCATGTTAATTTCATTCTTCATTCGTAGGCATATTTTTTAACCTCGGTAAAGAGAAATGATAACAAAAGAAATGATTATATCTATTTGGGGGAAGATAGGCGGAAAAGGATGACTTATTTAAAAAAAAAAAAAAAAACCTTGCTTGTGCTCCTTAATAAGTTTTTAAAATACCAGTTATCTATACTTATAATAAAGCTCAATGTGTGTGTTGGCGCTCTACAGGCCAGACCATTCAACCTACAGCTACCAAATTTGGCACGTATATACCTTGGAGGACGGGAATGTGCACCTGGAGCTTATTTTTTCGAATTTTTTGTTAGAATTTTAGTTATTTAAAAATTAAGCGAAGTTTTGGCGTGCTTCTTCTATAACTTCCGAAAATAATACCGCACAAAAAAGATTTTTACATGAAGTTAAAGATCAAAACTTTATCTTTTAAATGATACCAATGTTTTAACCTTAAAATTAAATTTCTATTTTTAATGAATTTTTAAATAAATATCTTAACTATATTTTTCAACAATTTTTTTCGTACAAAATAAAAATAAAATTTAAGCTGCACAAGCACGCATTCATGGGAAAAAATTAGCTTTTTTCTAAGTGTTGCAACCACATTGATTAAAGCTCCAATTAAAAATAAATTAAATCTTTTTGGAAATGAAATCTGCAAAAACAATTTTTGACACGTGTCTGTAGGAAATGAAACAAATATGAAATATTATTTTTTCTAAAAAATAAATTGAAGAAAAATTATTTTATGATCTTTTACACTCTCTATATTATTAATCCAATAAATGAGTTTTATTTTAAGGCGTTTTGTTTAATATGAACAGGATACCCATTCAAATCAGGGCCACACAGCTAATTTGTAAACCTTTAGTAAGACACAGATCTGCTAAAATGGTCTAAATGGAGAATGATTATATTTTATGTAACTTGATTCAATAAATGCTCTAATAAATAACGAATTTTTGATTTTACATAAAGCTTCTGCTGTGGAAATCACGATTAACAAAACGTACTTGAAACACTAATATTTTAAATAAAAAGAGTTAATAACATTCAAAACTTCATAAATAAGTCTTAGTTGATCTTGGAAAATAGAAACATTCATTCAGTTATTTAAAATTTGGTGTGTCCAGAATATTTCTCAGAATATGATACCTTACTGCATTAAATTTAGACTTCATAATTTTTGAAATATATTCATAGGCCGGAACAAAATATTATTATTGATTTCATTTCAATCCTTTTGAAAACAAATACTAAAAACTGAATTTTATGCTGAATATGAGAAATTTTTGTTGAATTATTGTTCGAGATATTACATAAATCAAAAAAAAATATTTTGTAGTTCACATAAGACTTAAATACCGAGCGATTCTGTTTGCAATACTCATATTCAATAATAATAATAAATAAATAACAATAAAGATAATAAATAAAATAAAACGCTTGGTTTTATTAAAAAATATCTTTATATTAATTCCAATTTCATCATTTCCACTTTAAATTAAAGTTGAAGTTCGATTTGTATCGAAAGTCAAGTTTATTCTCTGCAAACAAATTTCGTCATTCTTTGAAGAAAGGCGAAATTTGTTTGGATTATCGTTTAAACATTATAAACTTATTTGAAAAAAATTGCATTTCATTTGATCTTATGAACATATTTTTTACAGTGTGGTAAATATTAACACAAGAATAAGTGATATCAGGAAGTTTTTTTTTAGATTTAAAATATTCTAATAGCGTTAAGGGTTAATAATCAAGGTAACTTAGAAGAATCACATGGCCTTTACTCATATTTTGCTCCAAAATTAACTTAGCATCTTGTTAAATTAAAAAAAAAAAACGGATTTTAGCGACATTATATCCTTACTCTCATATGCTAATTTGACTTCTATTTGTTCTGCTTTGTTTTGAAAAAAGAATGACATATTTCGCGACATTTCGCTGAAATCTTTAAATAAGACGGTCCTAACCCGAGAACAATTGCATGAGACATTAATCCTTTGACGAAGACAAAAGGGCGCATTTTTCGAAGACAGTGTTAAGAAAAACATCATCTCAGCTGCCGTAAATGTTTCCCCTTTCTTTTTTCCCCTCCAAAACGCCCGTGAAAAATGACTGAAAAAAGTATTAATGCTAAAGGCGACTTGTGTTTGTAAAAAGGTGGTTCATCCAAACATGAAGGGTTAGTCAGTCTCTCCGGAAACGCAAGAATTCGAGAAGCTCAAAGAACGCTCCACGATTCGTCTTCCCTGCTGAAGCTGGAAGACAGATCGTCCTAGTGGTGCGGTGGACGTGTGAATTGGAATACTTAGTTAAAACTTTATGCAGAACTGACGGCAAAGCATTGTTTTTGAAGGAGGAGGGACTCAACCTTTTTTTTTTTTTTTTTTTTTTTTAACTGTTTGGAAGAACTCGTAGTTAACTACAGCTTTTGTGCATCACGGATCTTTTTTTTTTTTTTTCTTTCTTTCTTTTTCTTCCCGAGTCACTTTGGTTGTTAAATTTTTATCCCTTCCTGTTTAATGCCTTGGCTGAGATTCAAATTCGGATCCGTATAGGTGATGAGAGGTGGAGGAGTGCCAAGTTGAGTTTATCCACAACAGTCTGGACTTGGTGTTAAGGGAGAGGAACGTCGCCGGAACGGAATTAAATGTCATATGATAAAGTGACAAGCTTGATGTGAGGTGATCTTGCCGGGCTGTCTCTCTTGCTTTTCCCCCTGCGGTTGCGTCTCTTTATTTCGAAGGCAGAAGAGCTCGGTGCAGTAGGAATTAGTCGCTGCAAGTCTTTTGTTTAAAAGACTTGGCTGATTTATTTCGGAGATTAGAAGAACAACATTTCTTCTGCTTTAATAGATAATGATTTGACGTTTAATTGGCCCGGAAAAAGTTTTGACTTATGAAGAAATGGTTTTGATAGTTTTGCATGGTTTTTTTTTTATTAGCTTATAAGATCTTTAAAAATTTTAAAAACTCAATAGAAAGATAAATGATTCTAAGATATTTCATAAATCATTGAGAAGCTTTGAACAATATTATGTAAATTTGTTTTATTGCAGCGTATTTATGACTAATTTGAACATTGGTTTTCAGTTTTGGACCAAAGAAAGATACGAGTTCTTTGCTTATCGAAATTACATTCTAAAAAAAGCTTATAGATTTTTTCCTATTTCTTCTAAAAATTATAGTCTTTCTGAAAATTATTTGAAAATATGTTTTGGGGGTTTGAATTTTCATAAGTAGTGAATAAAATTATTTATTGTTATTACTATTTTACCATGGGCCAATGGCTTTTCAACATTTTATTTCATTTACTGTATAGAGTAAACTAAAATATAAGGTTAGTAAAAAATAAAATTTCATATATAACTTCCTTAACATAGAATGGGTAAAGGATAGATTCTTAAATCATTTTTTTTTTTAAATTTTGATGCAGAAAATTTCATTATTTTTTTTTGATGTTATCTTGCTTGTAAATCTGTTTGAGGCTGTTGGTGATCAGAAAATGTTTAATATTCAGCGAAAGACATATTTTATATCAGAATGAATTCATTTTTCTACAAATCGACTGAAAGAAAATGAATATTTGGAATGAATAAGAATGTTAATGCAACACTTTTTGCACATTAAAAGTAGAATTCTGTTTAATTTTTTTCATGCGGTGGGGTTATAAATTTAAAATATTCTCAAATTACTGTTAAACTGTAAAAGAATTCGGTCCACATTTAGATTAGTGCCCGTTATTCCTTGAGGGTAATAAGGAGTAAAAATTAAGACCTGACGGTCCCTCGTAAATAAATTCCCTCTTTCAAGGACATGGCTTAAAGCCAATGTTCGGGTGACAGAGAGCTTGAAACATATATCGCTAACATTTGAATGTAAACATTGCGCTTGAAAAAGTGTGTTGATTCATTAACTCATGTCAAACTATTTACCTGGTAGAAATTTTAAAGAATGACTCCCGCTTGTTTTTTGCATTTTATTGGAACAACTTTCTCGAATGTTGAAAACACTTCTAAAATTTTTTCCTTTTTTTTTTAATGCTTTATTCATGTGTGCTAAGCTGCTTTCATGTATTGGACTTCTATGTTTGTATTCTAGACCTGCTTTGATGTGCTTCTAGGGGGGAAAAAAGGGCTAATTTCAAACGAAATGTGTGTTGTTTTGAATTAATTGAGTGATTTTAATACACATTTTATGTCAATATTACTTTTACTTTTGGACTTTAAAAAAGTTGTCTCAGAAATTATTTTTAGCATAAAGTTTTATAATTTTGACAAATATTTTTGTTTACAAAAAAATACATTATAACTTTCCTTGAAGTTATCTAAACAAATAGGGTTTTCTCCCTCTCCCTTCCTTGTGAATTTGAATCTTTTGCTTTTGATGTTGACGATAATTTGCTAAACTTTTTACTTTAAAATACGATGGTTTAACGCTTTTTAGATATTAAAGTTTCCATTCTATAGCTTTTAAGCTTTAAATTCGTCGCATTTCAGCGAATTCTAAAATTCTGTTTAAAACAACTTAGTAAAAAAGACCGATGAATTTATTTTGCTCAAAGTTTGCCCCGTTTTCCTAATGCAAAATAAACTTTTTTTCTCGAATTTTCTTTTTAAAAAAACTGGTAGCAATTTATTTTATTTGTTATTAAATGACATCAATTTCAGTTGGCATATTTGCAAAACTGAAGAAACTCCTGCTGTGAATTGAAATTGATTTTCATTCTTTCTAGCTTTTCTTTTTTCAACTGCGCTATTTAATGCATTGATAATGAAGGAAGATCAATCTTTTTATGGAGCCTTTCTATCATCATCAGCCTTTTAAAATGAGGCTATCTATGACTGGAAATGCCTGAAAGAAAGTTCTCTTGTCATTGCAACTCAAATACAAAAATATTCAACAAAAATGTAAACATATTTTTAAGTGTATGAACATTTAATGTTTTTTTTTAACTAAGTTAGGATGCAAATGAATTAATCGCAGTTTAATAACCTTAAACAAGAAGACATAACCTTTTTTAGGTTCAAAGTTCAAAGGATGTTCAATTTTATTCCTGATAAATTCATTCTAACTTGCTTTGCCAGATTACCTTTTTTTCTCTCTCTTACTCTTTGAATTTCGGGGTTAAAAGGGGAATTAGAAGATATCCGTCGACATAATTAAAATTCTTCCCTGCTGTCAATCACTCTGTTTTATCATCAACTAATAATTTAAGATCCTATTCGTGTAACTTACATTAGATTTCAGCCAACAAAATGCTTATTAAAGTACAATAATTTTATATTGTGTGTTATAGAAGGTATAATAAAATATTCGTTAAAAGAAGATTATTATTATTTCGCCTTTTCCCTTTTCTGAGCTTGCATAAAATGCAAATTATAGCCCTTTCTAAAGCAGTATAATTAAATCCATTATGTAAAGTTTTGTATAAAACCTGTTTAATGATGATCATAGAAATATTGCTGCTGGGTATGTTATATTTGGTATTTTTATGCATATGTATGGGTGAACATTGAAATTAAACAGTTTTGTAGTACATTTTTTTAAAAAGTTTATATTGAAATGTATCTGTTTGTTTACTACAGAACTATTTTCAAGTAAATAGAAGCTATATTTAAGCAAAATTTTGTAAATTTAAGATACTAGCTTAATGCTTAATTATGTAAGCTTACAGAAAATAATCTAAATCCTTTTTTAAGTGTGATTTATCTAATCCAATCCAATTAACTGCCGTAAATATTAATTTAGTATTGAAGATAGAAAAATGTCTTCCTTAAGGTTTGAAAAAATATTTTGTTAAATGATTACTTTCATGCTATTTTACTAGTTCAATTTATTTGAATTTAAAAAGAAAAATCCATCGAATTTTTAAAAGTAGCTTATGAAAACAAAATTGTAGATCTTGATTTTGCATTTTTGTGTGTACATGTGGTAATAAGTCTTCTAATAGCCAAACAAAGTTATTCTTTACCAGTTTTGAAAGGGGGGGGGATGTTTTAAACTAATTTAAAATTTGTTCTGGGAGATGATATTTGCCCTTTGTTGAATTGTAAATGCTTATATTCTTCTCTGAACTATTTTCTGGCGACTAAATAAATTATCAATTCCAATTTTAATCGAATATTAAAAACAGATTAACACAAGATAACTTTTAATTTTTTGTTTCTGCTGAAGTTTTCTTATACATAATATTATATTATTTAATTATATAATAATATATAAACTATTATATAAAATTATAAATTATATATAAATTTATTATATATGTGTTAACTAAATATTAAAATAACTCAATTTAATCGCCATTTATTTGAAATAAATTTTTTAATTTAAACCAAATTGATTTTATTTTCTTGATTAGCCTTTTTTCAACTCCAGAGTCTGATTATTTGCATATGAAAGCCTTAGTTATGCTATGATATGCAGATAATAGCTTTTGTGAGTGTCCGTGAACTGTATCATCAACATGAACACAAAGAGAACCGAGTTCCACCCAGCCTCCTCTCCTGCTTGTCTGTTTTTGGTTTGCTTCATAGTACAAAATTCTTTCAGAAATACTAACTCTGTAATAAATTAGAGTTAAATAAATTAGTAGTTTTGAGAGTTTATATTTGCAAATGATGAATTTTAAATTCTTTGATTTTATTCGAGGAGCAATTTTTTAACATTTAGATAGAATGAAAAACCGAAGTAGGAGATAAAGGAAACAAATTCATTTTAAAATTTTATTTCCTTTTATTTAAGTAAGAATCCATCTTCATATTTCATGAATTCCATCTACTTAATAGTCAGTACTTTCTTGACGCTAATTTAATCTTCGTATGCTTTAATGTAATTTATTTCAAAGTTCGATTACTGTGAAAGTCAAATGTTCCATTCAGATTTAATTATCTGATTGAAAATGTGGCGTTCAGTCTGTGAAATGTTCCAATGGTTTCCAAATGTCGACTTCAGAGAAATTGCTATTGATTACGATTAATTAAATTAACCGTGACCAAAACTGACTTCGTTAAACACCTGTCAAGTTAAGCATTTAGTATTAGCTTAATGCTCCGTGTAAAGCTTTTAAGAACAACGTAACATGAACTTTTTAAAGGTGAAATTTCAATACTTATCTACCGTGCTTGACTGATTTTGCTGCAAGATAGTCTTCAATTTACTTTCATCACAATGTTTCAGAAAGATGACAACAGTTTGACTACTTCTAGTAATAAGTTATAATTTCAGTAGTGCTTGCTATTTTATTTTTCTATTTTTATTAGAATTTATAGGAAAAATAGATGAATTATTTTCTTTGTGCAGCCAATTTTAACTGAAAGATAAAGATAAGTTGATATTCTCAAGTAGGTCTCTTTATTAGATTCGCTACGATTGTTAAGTATTGAAGACTGAACATCATTTAGGTTCCTTTTCAAAGTTATGTCATGAGAAAATGTGGGAAATTGCGTCAGTCTTAAATTTAAAAAAAAAATAGCGACACAAAGAATAAAAGTTACATTGTAGTACTAAGAAACAAATAAGAGAAGCTTATCGGATTTTATTTTGTCAGAAAGAAGTGAATGCGATTAAATACTATTAATTATGCGATGATATTTTGGAGAAATTTAAAAATGTCTATTTTAAATGTAGTTTTTACATGATATAATTTTCAGCATATAGTATATTCTTGAACTATCTTAGACTTTATTTACATTTAAAGAAAATGAGAACATTTTAGCTATCATACTATATTAATCAATTATACGTTTTTAGTGAAAATCTTAACTTTGTTTGTAATGTAGCACTTCGATAGTTTTAAAACCTTATTTGAAGAAAAAAATTAAAAATTTAAATCGTCTTAATAAGTTATAAAGTGTTTTAAAAAGTTTATTTATGCTTATATCATACGTCGAATTCATTGAAAGCAATTCATGTTCATATAAAGTACGTTTGGCTAATTTTATTTTGAAGTTCATTTTCATATCGTAAGAAGGGGAAAATAGATGACGTGTGCAATTACTTTCATGAGATTATGATCTTCTTTCATTACTTGCGATTATGAGCTCATTTGAATTCATTCCATATTTTCAATTTATTACTGTTTTAGAAATGCATTGAATTAAATGCCTCACCACATTAAACTAAACTTTGAATTAAAAACTGAACAAATTAAACAAATTTACAAAGAACAACCCAAATAATAAAACTGTATAAACTATCAAAAAGGAGCCAATAGAAAGTATCTTTTCCTCAAACTGGCCAGTTTGACGAGCTTTAGCTTCCTTCTTTTATATTAACTTTAAAATAAAATTTGTAGAAGCATTTTCGTGCTTTTATGTATCATCAGCATTTTTTTTTTTATGTATTGGTAATTGTTTCAAAAGTTTTAAGTGTGAACTGTGAACAAAACACATCTGTCACATATACAAAAGTCTCATAAAAGTGGTCGATTACAGCTTTCAGCAACAAAGACCGTGCTACGTTTGTCGATATAATGCTATGTAAATGGTTCGAGAGCTTCTGCTTCAGTCATAATGAGAGCGATAACTTCAGAAATTGTCGCACGCCAAAAGGAAATAAGTGGGCAGTTACAGCACTCGCAAAAATTCCCAGATACCCCGATTTGGTAATTGATTGTAAATTGCTTAATTTAAAGGCTGTCCTCTTCTTTCTTTTTATAATTTTCGACTACCCTCATTTTCTCTTCTCTATTCTTTCTTTTTTTTCTTTGACTTTCTTGTTATCAAAAACTTTTTATTCATCATATCTCAATGAAACTATGCCCTTATATGGGTTTTGGAACAATATTTCTTAGAAGAGGATCTTCAGAATCGAACAGTTTTTACATCTGTATCTCTACTAATAATAAAGGTGAACGTATGCATATGTGTGAATCTGTGTAGGCGCTCTACAGACCAGACCAAATTGACCTACAATTGCCAAATTGTACTCATATATTCCCTGGAGGGGAGAAATGTGCACCTTCGAGGGATGTTTTTGGAAATTTTTAGAAATTTTTTAACTAATTAAAAATTTAGGGGAATTTTTGCGCATTAATTTAATATATTCTTAAATAAATTTTAGATCGCTTCAAAATTTAAAAAAAATGTTTATTTGCTGATACCAAGTTAATAGTCGTGCAAATTTTTTCCCTTAATTTAACAATTATTTATTTGTTTATTTACTGCCTAATTTCTAACGATAAATTACATTGTTACTTTGAAATGCTTGCTGATTCCAATGTTTCATCAAATATTTTATCATCTAACTTTCTTCCATTATTTAAGGCTTTATCAGAATGATCCTGTTTAACAACTATACATTTTTCATAAGAAACAAGAAAGTGGTTACAACATTGTGAAAGTTAGAACAGAGTTTAACTTGAAAGTTACGCTTTTAAATACCAATGTAATGTGATTATTCTATTAAGATGGTTCATATAAACAATGAATGGACCATATATAAGACTTTCAAAATAATACGACTTAGATGCCTGTCACAAGATGCTTAAATGTATTTTGCTTTATTAATCAAGAACTTTTAAGTTATACATGAGGTTGAAATGCAAATAACACAAACAATATTCCCAGTGATCGAACTGATTTCCAAAGGCGTATAATATTTAATAAAATATTTAGATAAAGATTGATAGTCTAGTAGAGAAGATTCATGCCTACAAAAATATTTATGTAATTAGTAAGTGATATTTCATAGTTTTAGTTGCATTATAACTAAAATAACTATTTCATAAAATTAGTTCACACCAGTGATGTGAAACCAAAAGTGAAGACTATAATTTAAATTTTATCTATATACATTAAAGGTGCAATAATTTTTAATTTAGTTTTTAGGTTTAAATTTAAGTCGGATTAAGTTTAATAAGGCATTAAAAAATCATCTACAAAATGTATATCAGAATATGATGTTTCATTTTGAGATATAACTGTCTTTGAAAAACATTAAAAATGAATTGTTAGGTTTTATCCTTTCAAAATGAAATATGACATTCTGAGAAGTCTGATTGCAGTTGTAGCGGTTTTAAACCCAAAATATAAACCCATTGATTCAATTTTCAGTAGTGGATAGTAAATTCATAAAATTTCATGGAATTTCATTGCATAACTATATATAATCATACATGCGCATTATGATAAATTTCTATTTTTCCATAAACCTGAGAGCATTCGGTTAAATTTCAGATACCCCGTAGTACTTCGAAATTCAATACAATATTTGCTGAAGTAGCTTTTTTTTTTGTCTCCCTATTATAATAAAATAGATACTTATATTTGAATAAATTCTGCATTACTGTCTGCTTCTCATCAGATATTTGATCTTCATTTATGGAATAAAGGTCCTCAATTCCATCAGGTTTTTGAAATTATGATTAAGAAAGGAAACGCCGTACTTTCATTTGTGATAAAATGTAATACGATTCTATTCTAAACGTTCTGGAATTCCGGTTTAGAAAGTTGTAAACAAATGCTGGGGACGGGGATTTTTTTCCCTCCCCTCTTGCTTCTCCCCCAGAAGTCGGGATTGATGACCATCAAAACGGGGGACGGATTTCCGTTTCCTCTGCTCAACAAACCCCGAACGGATGAGGGGAAATGCAGTCTGGAACAGAATATTTGTCTTAAGCATTCAGATATAATTGTCACTTGAATTCTCAACGCGACTCGTCTTCTCGAGTTCTTCCAATTTTCTACGTTTACCTTTTTTTTTTTTTTTTTTTTTTTTTTAAAGTTCTGATGCGTTGTTTTTTGCAAGTTGTTTACGCAGTTCGATTGTGGATCATTACACAGAAATGCAATATTAGCCTTTTTCGAAGGAGTTGACGTAGCTTTACGAATGAAGAATTTCGAAGGGCAAAGCTTGAATTTGTTTTGCTCTATTCATAGAATCTAGATTTATGGAAGTAATAGGAAATATTATAATTTGAAAGATAGAATTAAAAAAAATAAAAGTATAAAATTTCGTCTTTGAATTATTTATAAATAATTATGAAAAGAATTATAGTAATTATAGCAATCTTACCCATATTTTTATTTTGCTTAGCATGATGTCACTATTAATATACTCTTCTAATAATTACTTATTTGAAATAAAGGTAATCCAAGTTAAATTTAACAGTAATGTATAATTATTAGCAATTTTATTTTATAGTAGATATTATCAACTGTTAACTAATACAGGAAACTAACTGTACAAGCACACTATATTGTGACCAGTTGTACTCATAATGGGGATGATATTTTCTGCATGATGTGATTATGATTAATTTAGTAAAGGCAGATGCACTGTTCTTTTCTCTTGTATAACGAAAGAAAAATATATACTTGAAGTGCTATGCGATTTGCAAGACTTTTTAGATGTTAAATAGTTTTGTGATCATTAAATATTTTTGCGGCAAAATTAGCAGGTTTGTGAGGCCCTGTTGAAATTCATTAGAATAATGCAGATTAAAATAGAAATTGAATATTTTACACCTTGCTCTTCTATTATTTTAAATTTTTGAATAAAAGAGGATAAGGTATTGCAATTTTTTCCCCCAAGTACAATAAAACTTATCCCTGTTTGAAAACGTTTTTCTTTTAACTAGCATTCTCTGTATGAGTTACAGGAATTTTATATTATCATTGGTAAGATGGAAAAATTCGACAAATCTTCAAAGTTTAATATTGAAAATTTATTAATTAATGTGCTTTCCTAAAATATCAAAGATACCTTAAAGCATTATTGAATTATGAGAAATGAAGAGATGAGAAATTTTATTAATTTTAAACTTATGGTAAGGTAATTGTTAGAAAGATTGGAATTATCTTCAGTATCGGGCTAGAAAGTGTCCAAATCATTAGAAGAAGGTGTTAGTGTATTGTTATTTATTAAAATGCCAACTGTTATGAGAAAAATCGCGCATGTCAAAGTATTAGTAAGCGCATTATTAGTATACTATAGATGCAACAAATTTTTTCCCAGTTATGGACTTGATATCTTTTAACCATAAGAACATACCGGCTCGTTTTTTTAACTTGCTCACTTTTAGCCGTATACCTATGGTATATGTAAATATTAAATTAAATTAATTAGAATTTAATATCGATTTCTTTAGGCTGAATATTTTATACCTTCTTAAATAGCTACAAAAAACTTTCTCCGAAAGTTTTCAAATTCAAAAAAAGAAAAGGAACTTTTGCTGTGATCAAGTACATTAGAGCTGATCGATTATAATGGCGTTCTTTTTGACGAATATTTTATTTTATATGTCGTCGTATATAAAAACTAAAAAAAAAACTATTTAAAAGTTTAACGATGATAATTCCTTATCATACAAAATCAACCCTCTAAAAGGCTTAAATATACTACAAGTGATTGTCGGATTCAGAAGTACGAGTAGGGGTGAGGGAAGGAAGGAAACGAATTCCTTATGAACCAAAGTTATTTGAAGAGGATTGAATATCTCTATATTAAAAAGAAGTGCTTAAGGGGTACTATGAGGGTAAGTGTTCCATATGAGGAATGTAATTTAAAGCGCACTGTCTCCAACTTAAGTGAAATTTGTAGGTCTTATATTTCAGTTAAGTATTTCACTTCAGTACTGAAGCAAAACTACTGAGCAAAAATGAAAAAGTTTGGCTTATTGATTTATTCTACCTTTGTCAGTTTTGCTAACTGATTTATTCCACCATTCACATTTATATTTAATCAACATTTGTCTGTATGAATTCCGGTGCTACCATTAATGAAACTGGTAAAAAATGAGCGTTTTGAAGTTCTTAATAATGCAATAATATAATGATATAGACTATAAAAAAATTTGTGCATCAAAAGCACATGTCAAATTTCAGTTATCTTATTTATTCTGTTTTTGAATTATTGTGCTCATTTGAATATGAAAAACGATAGTTCAAAATTAGACTCGGTTCACTAATTTTGGTGTAAAGATTGTGCACTAAGTTTCACCTTCTAGCTTCTTTTCTGAAATCGTGTCTTATTACACACATGAATGGAAATAGACAAACAGAGTTACTGCAAACGGATTGCTCTCAAAATATGATGAAAATCCTAAATTTTGGTGCATTGGTCACAAACAAATTTCCACCTCTGCGATTTGTGGAATTCTCGGCAAGATAACATAATTCCAAACGGAGAGACTAAATCGTGGAGATTCTTAAATTCTTGGTGTCGAATATTTAACGATTATGTATGCTGCATATACTTGAAAGTAATTAGAAAAAGGTTCGAATAGTTTTCTCTATCGTTTGTGTAAAGGGTTCATGCATCGTTTATTAAATCTAATTGTTGTAAATTAAACGCCTTCTGGGATTTGTCAATACATGGCAGTGATCAAGACTTGTTTTAAATTATGTTGTCAATGAAGTAATTTCAGTGGCATTCGCAATGCCGATGGTTCATCAAGCTTACTGCATCGTAGCCTTCAGTAAATAATTTGCACAATATGTTAGCTATTCCTGTAACAAGATAATTACAATTTAAACGTGTATCCATTCGCATTGTGGTTTGAGTTACAGTTTTGTAATAAGCAGCATACCTTTTAATTGAAATCAACTCTACTGTTGAATGTTTAGTTTCTACCCACATCACCTGAATTGAACTTTTGCCTGCAGGCTCGAAATAAACATGTGGTACTCGTGCAGCAAATTCATAGTACAGCTTATAAATTTCATTCTATATTTAGATTTAAATATTGGAATGATATTCAGCGTTAGCCTTCATTATCTATAGAAGTTACTGACTCCCAAATTGTTAGAATTTTTTAAAAAGAAGTAAATTTTTGGTTTCTAATTACATAGGCTTTTCGTCTTGAACAATAAAACTTAGTTGATTCGAAACTCAAGAATTTCAACAAAAATCCGAATGAAAAAGTTATTTATTAATTTCCATTGAAGACACAAAGCGTGGTTATAATTAATTAATAAATATATTTCACAAAGAAGACATTATTTATTTAATTTTGATTTCGAATAAACTAAAATAAATGCGAAATATTGACGGTATTTTAACTTATGAGAGCAGGATATTGAAAGGAAAAATTCGAGCTAGTCATGTTTCACTTTACTTAATTTTAAAATAATTGAATAATAAAATGGATAAATATTTTTTTAAACAATTTTAAGCGCTGGGGAATGTGTTCTGTACCTTTCCCGGGTTGTATGTCAGCAGATAAATTGGGAAATGCGCTAGTCGGGGATGTGTTACCGGCAAGGGGGTTTGTTTCGGGATTTATGTGTTTCAGGAGAGGCCTTTGTAGGAAGAAAGTTATAAAATTAGCCTCTAATTTCTCTCTTCACTGCACGTGTGTATATACGAACATTACCCTCCCGTTCCTGCTAAGCTTTTTATAACCTTGATAAAAGGGCTTTGTTAGAGGTAGTTTGTTCGAATGCTATTCTGTTTTTCGAAAAATGACATTTTTGAGAATGCTCTGAAATAACCTTGAAATCTCTTGTGATCCTTTCAGCTGAATTTAACCCATCAAAATATAATAATTAATATTGATTTTGTATGTAAATTACTCTTATTCAGTTCAAGACAGTTGTTTTTCCAGTATACAATTTTATAGTTAGAAATTTAGTTCACATTACTATTAATTTTCTATAATAACAAATTTTTTTTGTTTTGTAATTTAATAAAAGTTATAAAAAATTCTTTATAAAGATTTTTTTTTCTTTTTATGTGAATTCTATAATGCATTTTCAGGGATTTTTTTTCTGAGACTTTATAATAAAAAATTTATAGGAGGTTATATTACAGTAATAGATTATTTTATGTGTAATCGGAAAAGTTTTGCTCTTATTCCTCGAAATTAAAATGAATGCATCAAAATATAATAATTAGTTTTGGTTTAGTACGTAGTACGGCTGAATTGAAAGTTTTTATATTAATGTTTTTTTGACATTAATGTTTGATTGTAAGTACGACTTTTTTTTTTAACAATGCCTCAAGTTTTACATAATAAGCAAAATCAAAAGATAATTAAAAATTCGGCCATCCATTGTTGGTAATATCCATTACATATTCTTAGATTTCAAAAGGAAAAAAATTCTAATTGTTACAATTTTTGAAATTAAAATAATACCTAAGAAATAAATATGCATCATATATATAAAATTGTCCTATTGGCTTTATAACTCTTTTATAGCATCTAAGTTTTGTACATGCACTTGGTATTGAAAAATTTTCTTCTGTGTTGACCGTTGATAATCTCAAAATAAATGCCTCCTTCTTGTTAAGCTGCTAAAGAATGTGGAAATAAATAGGTTAGTACACCAAAAGTGTTTTCTTTTCCCTGTCTGAAAATGCCCCGAGGTCCGATGGGTCAAAGTGATATCCATATCACTTCGGTCTGGGAAAGTGGGGACTTGGAATCACTGTCTGGGGGCAGGGGGATGGAGAATTTTGGATGGTTGGTTTGACCTTGGTTTCTCCTAGAATTACACAGATCCCTGCCAACTCCGCCCCACTCCAAAAACTGATCTTGTATTCCTTGAAGGGTTACCACAGATTCAGAAACATTTCTGCTGAGTAACCTTCCCTTCCAGCAACCCACTAATCTGCTCAGGTTTTTATTTGGGGAGCTGTTCCGAGAAGCCTTGTTTATAAAAGTGGGGTACCTGATCTCCATCGGCCTTTCCTTCTGATTCAGCCCCGTCATTCATTCTCATGGTCCATTAACGTGACGGGGACCATTTGGGGGTCCGTCTCAGATTGATGTTGTCCGATCATGCAGTGGTCCAGCCATTTATCAAGAGACAGCCGTAAATTTCTTGGAGAGTCCGAGGACTCTAGTCCCTCCTTTGTCGACGCCGGACTGTTTTCCTTAATTAACCCCATGCCCTCTTCACTGCACCATTCTTTCTCCCCTTTTCCCTTTATTTTTATTTTGTTGCCCATTGGCATATGTTTGCTAAAGAAGAGACGCTTGAATGGCGAGATGAATGGGAAGTAGATAGGAAAGTGACCATTAAACTTTCCATTGGGTCTCAGAGATGGGTTTTGTTACATTTCTCCAAACTTCATGTTGTTTAGTTGTCTATCCATTATAAACTGAGATACAGATACCTGAAGCGAGACATGATAAAATGTTCCTAATGGACAAATAATTAAAGTTGCTTTTTGATCTTGGTCAAACGTTTACTCATTGTATCGTTCTAAAAAATAAGTTCTTTGTGCAGCAATTAAATGTTAAATTTTAATTGAAGTTATACATGGTATTTCGATGCTGAAAATATTGAGGATAAGTATTTCAACAATTTACAGATACAAATATATTTTTGCACGAAATAAGGACTTTTGAAGCTCTTTTAGAATGGTTGAAAAGGAGGGATATGTTATATATCAAAGATACTTAAGCATGTTTTCCAAGATAGATTCAGTCGTAAACTTTTTTGACATGATAGAAGAATGTGAATATAGATATGAAATATTAGCTCTAATTTATATTAATATAGATATGAAAGATTAGCTATATAGATATGAAGGATTATAGACATGAATATATATATGAAAGATTAGCTCTAATTTATATTAACTACTTTAATTGATTTCTCAATATTATTTAGAAGAATCTTGAAATTTAAGATAATTCTTCTTAAATAATTTTGATTGTAAATATCGAAACGTTTGTTACAAGAAGGCTTTAAAAATATTTTTCTATCCCTAGTATTTTTCTACATGACCCTTCTAATATTACCCTTATTTTTAGTATCCCTGATTATATCCTCATTCTAGCTATTTTGCAAATAGCCCTATGCATTTTGAAGACATATTTTTAAGATAATTTTATTCTATTTGCTCTCTTTTTAATATCTTCATACTGAAAGCCAATTCTTTTTTCTTGTATTGAATATAGTTTTCTTATTCTGATTTCAACATGTTTAATATGAAATCTCGCAGTGTCAACTATTTTATATCTGAGCACATGCGTTCTTTTCTATATTAGTTGAGAACACAGTTACCAAATACATCATAACATGCTGTCAACAACGAAAAAGAAGTGTGGAAAAGTAATGCATTGTAGTAAGGGAGAACATATCTGCGTATCAATGTTCTAACATCTCCATATGCAATGCGTAGAAGCATCGGATTTCTGCGAGATAAGTTGAGTTCACGGTGAAGAATAGGGCTATTCATCAGTCTCTTAAAAGCCCACCTTAGAAGGCGGAGTTTAAGGTAGCGAGTGGTTTCATGAAATCTGACAGAGCAAATTAATCACGGGAGGAGAGTAAAAAATTTCTACTCCGACCAACCGTGTTTTGGGCTGGGTAAGATTGTTTAGTATATGGACTACTTTAATTATTATTTATTATTACCCAGGACATAGTGCGAAGGATAGGTCGGGCTTGTGGGTCCGGTAGCGACCAAAAGGCGGTGCTGGGCAGAAGAAAGGCTATCGGGGACGGCCGATTAGTGGAATTTAATAAAGGGAGCGGAACCATATTAAATTTTGTTTATGATACTTCCTTCTTATGTCTTTTTTTTTTCATAAAACAGAATAAGGCTCTTTTTCCTTTTTTATGTACAAAGTTATGATAAGGAAAGATTTCGTCAGAAAAGACAGTATCGATATTTTTACGAATCGTCGCATTTTAGATCTCCCGCATTTAGGGGGGGGGGAGTCAGTATTATTTATAGTGGCAGATTTCCAACTAGACAGCTGCTAGACTGAAAAGTGGGCCGCTAACAGGTCGAAAACAATTTTAGTTTTGTGTCTACCAAATAAATAATTTTATTAAAAAAAATACAGATAACATTAAGGCTTTATTAAGTATAAGTAGTCACGCTTTATTCGTTTTTCGAATAATTATAGAACCGAATATCTGCTTCAGTAATATTGTGTACAAGCATAGACGCTGGGAAATTCGAAATCATACTAGATAAATAAAAAACAAATGCTTATTCACAAAATTATTAAAATGAGAAACATTTATCCAAAAGAAATCAGTAACATTCTGAAAAATCTGTTGAACTATGAAGATAAATTGACTTTATTATTAAAAGAGAGGCTTCAAAATGTGCACTACCCAAGACTGCATAATATCGAAATCCGCCTCTGATTGTCTGTCTCGCTGTTTATGAACATGATAGTTGTAAAACTTAATGATCCGGAGGAATGACATATGGTATTTGGTGTTTCCACTCTAAAGGTAGATTTTTATCCATTTTTGCATGAAATCTATTGGCTGAAAGTCTGTCTGTCCAATTTTGTGCATATGAACATGATAAAACTGTATTATTGATAAACAAATTTCGTGACATTGTTTTAGCGCCAGAATTTTGGATGTGCATCAAATTATCAAATTTTGAGTAAAAATCTATCAGTGTTGACTGCGAACGCGATTCACAGAAAAAACAGTAAGATAGATAGGTGGATTTTCATACAAAGTTTTGATATTCAATTTTAATTTTGAATCGGATTTTAAGTAAAATTTGCAACAGGAAAATGTTCAAATGCATACTCATTTCTCTTTACAACATTACAAAAATTGAACACACGATATTATTATGTACGTACATGAGAATGCCGAGAGAAGAATACTTAATAGTTCATTTCTTTTTTACTCCCTTTAAATTAGGTTTCTGGGATTTTGGACTCCAGGTAACAAGCCCCTTTATCCTATTCCATTACAAATATTTAAACATGTAATATATAATTTTCTTTGATAAATAATGAACATTTTATTTTCGTGTCTTTGTTGCCTATGGTCAGTGACAGATTTCCAACCCGGTAGACTACACTTTTCTTAAGGGACGCTAGTATGGGAGGGCACCACAAGCAAGTTGATCACTAAAAATTGATATTTCTACTTACCAAATAAATAATTTGTAAAAAGTTCAAATTCTATGAATGATAAAATGCTAAGATAATATTTTACATTATAATGTGTAATTTAAGTTCATGCGTTTCATTATGTTCATTTAGTAATTATAAATTTTATAAAATCTACCTCCAATAATGTTGCGTGCAACGTGGATGCTGGGTGGTAATATGCATTGCCTTCGAAAGCAAAATATGTCAGTCCGCCACTATCTAGGATTTTATATTTATAAAATTATTGAAACAGAGCTAACACAGAATGGATTTTGTATTTGTGAAATACGTTGCGACTGTTGAAGAATGAAAGGATGGCAACTTACGGAGGATTAAATAAATAACTTAAATCAATATGAAGTCGAAGAGAAACATTCTGAGCACTTGGGAAGCATGACCATGTTAGTAAAAAATTACTTATGAAAAAAAATATTTAAACAGTTTTAATTCATTAATATTTAAATATAGTTGCATTTTCTTTTTATTTTCATCCAGCAATTCTTATACGTTTATTTACCTTTTATGAATATTTGTACACTTAAGGTTCGCTAAAAAAATTTAAATAAAAGAAAGTACAAAATATTTTCAGCTAAAAAATGTTTAAATTTCTCTCTTAATACTGACAGAAGAAAAGGTATTTAATCTTCTAGGAATCGATAGTAAAATTATCTTCAACTTGAGAATCAGAAAGATAAATGTTAAAATAAATTCATAATTATATATATTAGTTAAAAAATATAACTTTAATTGCATATAAATCAGCTTTTAAATTTAGTTAAATATTACTACGACCATAGGTCATTTACTTTCATTATTTGCATGTCTTATGTCTTTGCAAAATTTAAGTTTCGTTATATAGCTTATAGATATTCTAAATTTATAAGCTTCATTTTTGTTGATGTTGCTCCAGAAATTTTCGGGTGATTTTTAAATACATTTGCTTTTATCGTTGCAAAAACCATTGACGCATTAGTCTAAAATACTTAATTAAATTTTCTATACGGTTTAGTGACAACCTTTGCGGGAAAGTGAATTTGAAAAGGAATTTAAAGGCTTTTAAAATATGCTCATCCTCTGTTGGGGTATAATTTCCGACCACCCAGAGAATACATGTGCCTTTTAGGCGACGTCAATCAGCTGAACAAACAGAAGATGGTCTCTTATGACAAGCCGTATTAACCTCCCTGTATATAATTAGAAGGCAACAATTTTCCTTCAAATTAATGCCCCCCCCACCGATATCAGTGCCCCCCTGTTGCCAGTAAAAACTTCGCAGAAGAGATATTCTCGTAATTAACAAGTCCACCTTTAACATTGTACATCTGTAAATTTGATCAGGCGAGCCGCGGTGATAATTGTTAGCGTCCGGACAGTTTAATTGCGGTTAATCCGTTACCTGCGGTGGAGGCAAACTCAATTCTCCGGGCATTAGCGTCACATCAGACGCGTCAATGTCAAGAAACTCCCCCAACCCTCCCTTCCATCCCCCAATCTCTTCGCATTTACAGGCTACCGAGGATTAAATCGAAAAAGGTTTTTTTAGAGCCCCCCCCCCCCTTTTTGTATTAGTGCTGGAAGAAGAGAAAACAGCAGTAATTGATGCTAAAAGTGCTTTTATGAGTCATGAAATTGCCCTGTTTTATAATGCTGTTTTTTGGTTATTACCATTGTCTAGCACTGGGATTTGCTGTTTTTTTTATTATTACATTTCTACAAAATTTTTAAGGAAGATTTTGTTTGGATATCTCTCTGCTCGAAGATGGCCAAATTTTGAGTAGAAATCTCTCTACTTCATGATATACATATGTACAATTATCCATTCCAAATTTATAAACAAACGTGAATTTTACTTTTCAAAAGCCTTTTATTTAATACTTATCCAAGTTCACATTATATAATTTTGTTATATAAAGGTGTAGACAGCAAAAGGCTCATCATTTACTACCAAACATATTCTCATGTTTAATCTGTTAAGATAATATGCCAGCTTACAAGAGGTTAAAACAACTATTTATGAAATACAATATACGTGATGTGACAAATATGATAAAAAAGTTACATCGCTGAACCCATAAATTTGACATGTTTTCAGTTACTTTGATATAATAAGCGTTCTCAAAGAAAGTACTTTTCAGAAGTTTAATTAGGTTTTGTAAATTGAAAGTTATTGAGAGTGTTTAAATTTTCTTTCTCAATGTCTTCGGAACTATTATTGCACAAAAAATTTTGTACCACTGTGATATAAAAATAAAAAAAAATGTATATATATATATATATTTTGAATCTTAATAGTTTTATTTCTATATAATTTTATTCCTCCAATTTTGATATGTTTTCAAAATCTATTTAAGTATTTTTTTAAATTTGAAAGTTTATATTTCAAAATACTTTTTAAGTACAGGCAATATTTCACATTTTTTTTTATTAATTACTCTTATATATGTGCGTGCTGCAAAAACATTAAATCTTTGTGTGTGTGTGTGTACATTGCTTTAAAACAAAAGAATATTTCCTAAATAAAATTGCTGAATTCAGAATTAACATTTTATTATGTTAGGATATTTCGAACTAGAAGTACTATTCCTCTTTAATTTCTTTCTGCCGTATCTGCAATTTTATTAGCATGTATGGCATCAGTTTTATTCAGTTACATATTTATTAACAAAATAAAAAAATAAAATAAAGATTTAAATGCACTTTCTTATATCTATACATACCACAATAATTTCTGACAGTTTTACAATGCATAATTTTTCATCTTTGCCAATAAAATTTATATTTATTTAAATAAAACTAATTAAATTAAGAATAAGAGCGATGGAACTTGTAATTTCGAAGACTGGGCGATTTTTCCTTTAAAAACAGTGACATTTTCTAGTTAATTCAGGCAAACCAAGTCTTTATATTCTCTGAGTATAATCTTTGTCACTTATCTCTGTATATGATTCAAGTTTTGATATTAATTTTTGTTTTTGTGCAAGAAAGACTCATACATAGATATATTTTTAATAACAGTGATTGTTCTGACTAGATAACAATCAACTAGATAATAATCAATCAGAAATGAATACTTAAGTATGTTCTCTTAAAACTTGATATTTAGCTTATACCCAAATTATATTCTGTTAATAATAATAATAATAATAAGCTAAAGCAATGAATAAAATTTATTTTAATCTTTAATTCGTATTTCTCAGTTATGAAAATAGAATACAGCTTCATAATTTTTGCCAACCATTCAAAAATAATTACTTTTTCTATGAGATTTGACTTTTGATAATAAAATTGCTAATCTCAATGGATTAATACATTTATGATGAAGCATTGAAATTTTGCTACAATCCCAATAATGTAACCACAGTTTTATTGTTCCTTGATACTAATATTATTTCTGTAGATTCCATATATTATATAGCACAACGTAGATCCGAACAATTATTGGTAATTTGTACATTCAATTTTCATATTTGTAAGTGTCAAGATTTATATTCTGCTAATTCTCTAAAAGAAATTCGGCAATTTCTGTTCTCTCCCCCCCCCTTTTTTTGAAACCGACTTTTAAAGCAATGAATGGGTGTTTATTTGGACGATAAATTATCCATTATGTTCTGAAAAAAAAAAAAAAAAAGGTTAAAAAATGATATTACTCTCTTCAACTTCAAATTTGCATGATACTTCGATTTCTTACGTATTAACTCTTGTCTGAATTGATAACGGCTTGACATTTTCATTAATGATCTCTATCGATGGTAATGATGACCGTGATATCGTAATCGAAACCTCACCGCTGTTGTTATGGCATCGATTTTTGATGGGATACTTCCAGAGACGAAGCCATGCCTCCTCATGTTTTTCCGATTATTTTATTCGAAGGGGTCTTTGATTTGGATGGATCGCAGCAGGCGAAATCCTCTTAATGATCTTTTTCAACTTCTCGATCAATTTGATTTGCAGTCCATGCACCATTTCAATAATAGGGGAAACAATGTTAGCAATTTGGTTAACATTTGGTGAAGTTTGATAAATGAAAAGACTGTGAA
This sequence comes from Argiope aurantia, assembly GCA_026543865.1. NCBI lineage: Eukaryota > Metazoa > Arthropoda > Arachnida > Araneae > Araneidae > Argiope > Argiope aurantia. Next base: position 167,649 of record JAPMOR010046940.1, on the reverse strand, counting down.
TTGCTTTGATAGGAGGCTTGCAAACAAAAAAAATACTCGTTATAATTCTTCTTGAAAAATCAACGTTTTTCAGCATGATTATGAAAACTAATAGCATAATTTATCGAACACATTAATTACCATAATAAGCATAATAATAATTGAAAATGAAATAATAAAAGAAAGTTTTTATTAGTATACTAAAATATAGAGAATAATTTCCTTTTACCAAACATCCTCTGGAGGTTAAATCAAAAATCATAAGTGAAAATGGATTAATGATAAATACTAAAGTAAATTGAAATTTTTATCACATTCATTACATACATATGAATTTTTAATGGATACTTGATAACTTTGACGCATATTTTCATCTAAAAAATGTACTTATATTTAAAAAAATGATTTTTGTTATTTTCAACTTCTTTGTCTTTCATATACTTAATAATTAAAAAAAAAAAAAACTTTTTATAATTTTCCCCAGATTCTGTACTTTAAAGCTCCTCTCTTATTGAATTCAATAATAAGAAATAACTGATAATTAAGAACTAAACATATTTAATATTTTATCATCAGGAACCCGCAAACGTGCTGAATTTCAAAAAAGTTATAGTTTTTACGAACGAAAAATAGTTTGAGTAGAAATTCAGTTACAAGATTACATCCTTACCGTTTAAAGCATATGAAATTAAATAAAATCACCTTAAGAAACGAATAAAAGAAATCTGTAATTCTTAATCTACATTATGTGTTAATAAAACATTGCTGGCATGTCTGCTCTGAGATCTCGGAACTATAAATTACAAAATGGCTCATGAAAAATTATTTACACTTTTATTACATGCATTCCTTTGCTTAATACATACATATCGATAACTTATTTGTACTCTTTTGTTTTCTCATTGAAGAATTTCTTGAGTAGAATTTTGCTCGATCACCAAGAAAACAAAAATAATTAAGAAGGCATTTCTGTCTAAGAAAGACTGTATATGGAACATAATTCTGAAAAGTTCTTGAGTCAACAGTAAGAAAATAAAACTAATAAAAAAGTAGAGCAAAAATAATAAAAGTTTAACGGTTTAGTTTTTACTTAATTTTGAAGTTCCTTAAATCTTGGTTTGGTTTTATTCTTGATATTCCTTCTCGATCTGTTAAATAAGATGCATAGTTGTTTGCTTTGTTACCTGATACAAGAACCGATTCTGGCTATGCTGCAGGATTCTAACTGGCACAAATGTAAAATTAAAATTTAAAAAAAGCAGGAAATATATAATTAGAGACTGAATTTATATAATACAAAAATTCGACGAAGAGAATGGAGGGGGGGGGGACAAAGAGTCACATGAAATCATGACATTAACATGATTCCACAAGATGCACTTTAAAAAGGAGTATATCTAGTTATCTTACTTACTTATAATGAATACCCATAAATTCAAATAGTGATAAAATCTTATACACTCTTAAGCAATTTTACATACTCTCGGGCAAAGAAATGAGAAAAATTATTTCTCATTATGAAAAAAATGGAGTGATTTGTAAGGATATATAAGACAGAGAAAGAATTGAAAATTCTTTGACCAATAGATGAGGCTAAACGTTTATTATCAATCTCATTAATTTTAATGTTTATCAATAGATTAAATTAAAAAAAAGAAATAAGGAGAAAGGGGGAGGAACTTAATTGATATTCTGAGAAAACACGATTTTTTTTTTTAATTTGCTGAGATTTTCTAATTGCATGAATGCTCTCCTTGACCTCTTCACTTCAATGTTAGATTCAAAAGGAAGATCTATTGCCTTCGCTTTCAAAAGAATTGTTTAATGATTGCAAGCACACTCTCCGAGAAAGAACAAAATATCGACATTCCGACTGTATCTACCTCGAAGATCGCATTAATCCATTCGAATGGCTATAAATTCTCCCATCTTAAAACTATATAGATAAAACATAATGAAACAGAAAAAAAAAAAAAAAACGACGAATAAAATAAAAACAAGATACGAATAAAGAATGATTTCAAAAAGAGAGAAAAGAAACATCGGGAGATGAATAAAAAAAAGTACATAATCAAAAGCTCCCCCAGATACGGTCACACTCAATCTTGTTCCATTGCGTCTGTCAAGTCCTCCCCCTTGCAACCATCAATATCAAACACGTCAGAAGTCAGAATTCGAACACCTGCAGGCTTGCCGATCGCTGCTAAATTATTTAATTAGAAAAAAAAGCTAGTTAGCTATGTTGGTTTTTCAATTTCGGAATGGGCATAACCATTGCCTTCCCCTCTTTTACACTGAGTTGCCTCCTCCCGTGCATTTTGTCGTTGAGTAAGTGATCTGCAATTACGTCTGTATCCCCCCCCCCATCGTACCTTACTCCCTCCCCTTACCTGGCTCAGTAAGACCGAAATACGCAATAGAACAAGTATATCTAGAAGGTGGGGACGGCTGAATATCACTTATTCCAATACAACGTCCTCTCAATGATCATTTTGTAACCGTTCGAGCAGTTACTCTGCAAAAAAAGATAACTGTTTTTCTTAAGCACTTATTAATCACATGTCAGCGACTGCTGCTGTGAATGCCAAATGGAAGAAAATGATTGCTCATCTCATCGTCGTTTTTATTTCGTGTGTTTGCGTTTTTATTTTTAACTATAACTTTAAACGTGATAAGGAATTTTTTTAGAGGAAAAAAGTCTGTTTCGCAATGATTTCCTTTTTATAAAATAGTTTAAAGATAAAATTCCGATAAAGCGTGATAAAGTTTATGTGGATTTTTTTTACAAGTCCGCTAGATTATTAATCACCCTTTAAATTAGATTGGCAGATAAACAACGCCGATTGAAACACAAATCGAGTAAAATGTTAATACTGTTCCAAAACCCATTCAATTTTTTTTTTTATTTATTTAAAAATTTTCGTGCTTTATTTTTCTCTATGTTTAAACGTAGTCATTTTTTTTATATGATCGATTTTTTTCTCACATAAAATTCTTCTAGTTTAATTACAAAGAAATGAAAGTTAAATTTCTAATTTATTTTTTAGAATTATATATCAAAATAAATAATTTTTCTGTGTAGATTTTATGGAAACATGAAAGATGAACTTAAATGCGTAGATGAAAGAGCACGTTTTTTTTAGGAACTTAAATTTACTTTTAAACAGGCGAGTGAATATTGACATAAATTATAAAATTTATAATGCTCCCTGGGTAAAAAAACAATTTTGTCTTTAAAATGCGATAAAGGAAAAAAAAATATTATGCATATTTATTAGAATTTTATATTATTACAATATTATGAAGAAGCTGTTATAATTAAACTAATCTAAGTGAATATTTTTTATGCTAACATTTTATATTTAAAAATTGTTATTTAAATCGAAAAATTGGTAAAAAACAGTATTAGGTGTTTGCATGTATTTGGATCATTTTTTCATTTTAAAAAGGCATTTGTTGGGAAAAATTTATACAATATATAGCAATCAAAATATTTACCATCATTTTCTACAACTTTCCCCCATTTCTCCAATAAGTCTTGTAACTGATTGTCATCGATTTTTTTTCTTTTTTTTTTCCTCCAGACCGTTTTTTATCATTGACATCGAAATCATCGCTCTTAAATTGTTGAAACCAAAACCGGCAATTGAGATATGACGGAGCATCATCATCATAAGTTTCTGAAAGTGTCTGTTGGGCTTTGGCCCAATTATTAAACAACAACAACAATTAACAACAACAATAAAATTAAACAACAACAACAATAAAAAGTAATGAATGTTGGAAATGCCGTTTGGAGCGTTCCATGGCTATGGTCTTTGGCAATAAATTGATAAATCTCAAAACCATTGTCGTTTCTATAGATACTTCGCTTATTTACATAGATGTCACTGATTAAAATACATACAAGCACCTAATTTTTTAAGACCAAATTTAATAAAATTTTAAATGAAATTTCCTTTATTTCTTTAAAATAGTTTAATCCTTATGTGAATTATAATTTCTCAAAAACTCGAGTAAACCTTAACATATGATTACAAAAACAAACAAAAATGTGATAACTAGTTCATATTCTGACAGGAAGGAATAAGACAAACAAATATTTGGTATCAAAGTAACTGCTTGAAAATCCTTCTGCACTCGGGCAGGATCTAAATCTATTAAACGTGTAAATTCATCATCCTTTGGAGCGAGGGAGCCATGAATGCACAAACCACAGTCTCGTGAAAACTTAATTTCCCTGTTACGACCCGGACGTAGATGGCTTTTATTGACTCTTTTATGCATACTGTTTTACAAAGTCATGATTATCCTTCGATGTCGAGCAGTTTATGATGCTCTTAAGATTTTCCCACTATTGTTTATGATTTATCCGCTCCCGGGACACTGGAAAGTTGCCACTCTGAAACACTATCATTAGTTGATTCCCAAATTGGACCCAATGTGCTTTTGATGACGAAGGTCTAAGCAGGCATTCGTGCTCAAACAGGCTGAACTCAGCGCTTGCATTTGAGGCTTACTTTGTAATGGAATCGGTTGTGATCGAGTTTTCACGTGTTTTATTCTAATTTGGGGAATGAATTGGCTTGAGTTTAATATATTTTGGCTGAATTTTCTTTAAATCGGATGATTACTTAATAGTGAGTTCGAAGCTGGGTTTTGGTAATTATTGATTTCTAAAAATACTTTTCACAATATCAAATGCTTTTGAAAAACAGTTGTTGGTAAGCAGTTGAGTCACAGCAATTAGATTTACATCTTTATGCATTGTTTTATATACGTTTTTATTGTAAACCACATAGTTCATGGTGAATTCCATTTGTTTCATGCTTTGCGGAGAATGCGGAAATAAATTTTACCATTCTTCCTCTTAAATTATTTGGCAAATTTCCAGTCTTTTGATATTTAAGATCTATTCATTAAACAGTGTTTTGAAAATATTCGTGCAATTAGTTTTGACGTTTAAAAAAAACCGAACGTAAGTTAATGAATAAACAAAATAATATTATATAAAAAAAATATAGTCCGTTCGTTATGTTAGCCAAATTTTCTTCCCATAAAAAATTATCCATTTTGAATATAATCCTCGATATTACAGTTTCCTTTCTTCTTATTTCTTTAATGTGTTCATATTTTCCAATTATTATTATTATTCGGGACATATCATTAGTTAAAATGCTGGGAATTACAGTTGTTAAATACAAATACACACTCACATACAAAATATATATCAACACTCAATATAACTGCTATGAATGTGTTGTCATTTGTTTGAATTATTGTTTTCAGAAAGTATTTGCTATTACGTCCTATAAAATTCAATAATTTCGAAAAAAAATTTCAAATTCGAATAACAAGTGATACTTTTATGCTTAACTAATAGACATTTTTCTTTTCTTTTTAGTTGTATGAACTCAGTGACGACCCTCGAAGGAAAGAATTCTTAGATGACTTATTTAGCTACATGCAAAAGAGAGGTAAGAATTAAAGTTATTCATTTTAATTATGTAATATAGGAATAAATGGAAGAACGGGAGTGAGAACAGTGTTATTAAGTTCAGTATGACTTAGAAACAGAAATAAAATCTGACCAAATCTATAACTTTCATCAAATTTCATAATTTGCAAAGGTTACAAGGTTAATATGACTCAAAAAATTATTTTAAGAGTTTATTAGATTTCTTTGAGAAAAAAAAAAGGCTTAAATAGAAATAATTAAAAAAAAATTCAGATCAGTAGATATAAAAATATATATTTCGTGATTAAATGTTATGATAAGAAAATAAAGGTAATAATAGACATTTTTTTCTTAGGTCTTTATTTTTAAAGTTAACGATATAAATAGTAAAAATTTTAATTAATATGTCCAGCTATTTGAACTACTTAATACCAATTCCATTTATATGTATAGATATATTTTTTACAAGCCTTCTTTCAATGAAATTCTGTCTTATGAAATAGATTTTTTTTTTATCCGTACTAAAAATACAGAGAAAAAAATTGATGAAATGTCATCGCGTTGGATTTTCACATATTTTCTTTTGTTAATTCATAAAACGCTTATGATTTGCTTGCCACAATCTGATTTGTCAATGAATTCACGTTTTAAGAAGGGTATTCACCGAAAAAAAGTTTATCAACATCTGGCAAAATAACGACCAAACCCTTCCACCCTCTACGTGCTCTTGCTTTAATACCAAGGCAAATTAACGTGACGACAACCCGCCGTAACTTCTAAACAGCTCCTTAGTTACCGTCCATTGAACTAGCTGTAAAAGCGTGACCAAATGACCCTCTGCCAGTCTGTGTATACACAATGCGAGAGCAGAGCCGCCAAGAGATAGAATGGTTGTATACTCTCTCGCTCGTTTTTTTTAGTTTTGCTTCTTTTAATTCCTCTGTAATAGAAGGTTGCTAGGTAAGGAAGTAAGAAAAAAAAAATCATTTGATTCCCCACCTTTGACAAACTGTTTGAGCAAGGATGGGAGAGATTTCCTCGTGGCCTCAAGTGTGTGGTTTTCCGAATCGAATCGGTTCCGAAACCGGTTTATGAATGTCCCATGCTCAAACATTGCACCACCTCTTAAATAATTAACGCATACGATGAAGGAAATGCGCGTCATTGGTAATTTGCGATGATCATTAGTGAGGAAGTAGGCAGAAAAAAAGAAAGACCCGGAGAATACTTTAATTTTTCAACAAGTCTTTTGTAATTAGCATTCATTAAACATTAATTAATATAAACTGTGACTCAGTTCCATCTTTTCACGTTTAAAACTTGTTAACTTATGAAGGTCCTTATATTTACCTGTGTCTATGAAAGATGCAAGAATAAGAAGCAGTATTTGAAATCTGGGGACTGTTTTCGTAAATCCGAATATGCAAGTTACTTAAATCGAATAATTATGAAAAAAAAAAATCATACATTTCCATACATTATCTTTTTAGTAGATTATGGCAAACATAAAAAAAAGAAACTTTTATTGAACAATTAGCAAGTTTTTAACTTAGGTATAGGTGTATGCTATCATGATCAAAAATTATCAGGAATGATTTAGTAAAACGAGCCAGTTTATTGATTTATTTATTACATCACCTTCAAAGTAATCTTTACTGACAGCAATGCACTACTGCAAACATCCTGTATTTATCTGTATATATGAGAGTTGCAAGAATAAAAAGCATTGTTTGAAATCTAGAGCTGTTTTCGTAAATCCGATTAGGCAAGTTTCTTGAATATAATAATTAATAAAAAAACATTGATTTAATTTTTATACATTTCCATACCTGATCTTTTTAGTATATTATGTCAAATATATATAAAGAAAATATTAACCCTTTGCACTCGAATGTTTTCTCTAAGTCACCATTCAAGACGGTGCATCATTTTGACAAATTATTTATTAATTTTTTTAAATTTTAATTGTTAAAAATACCTGTAGAATGTTAAAAAGATTTAGATTTCTTTTTCTGGGAAACTCAGCTTAAAATAGTTGCATGTATTTATTTTTTGGTGTAATAAACAGGTCCATGTATTAAGGGAATAATTATGCATCGAATTATCTTTCCGAGTGCAAAGGGTTAAACTACTAACAACTTTTAAATACAGGTGTTTGCTACCCTGAAAATTTACAAAGTAAAAATATCAGGAATGTTTTGGTAAAACGAATCAGTTTATTGGTCTATTTATTACGTCACCTTCAAAGTAATCTTCTCTGACTGCAATGCATTAATGCCAATATTTATCTGATTTTCCAAATATGCGTTAAGCTGTTTTCGTGAAATCCCTTCGGTGTTCGTTTCGAATTTTCATTTATTTCGTTAATAGGCTCGAGCCGGAGACCAGGAAGAAACAGTTTTAACTGTGAAAAAGTCTCTTGAATGTAATATCTAGTGAATATGGAAAGTGTGGATCTGTAATTGTTGTTTTTGCTGTTTCGTTTTTGCTTAAAATTCATGAATAATAACGATATCCTAAACTGTATGGTGGTGCAAAACCCATGAGTTGTCTTTCTCATTCAGACACTTTTCAATGTTTTAGATATACTTAACACACCATACCTCCGTTTCTAGAGCTCATGTGGCCCCTTTCCGATTTGGTATAGATGTAGGTGGGCTTTATTAAAAAAAATTACACAACAATTTAAAAGGAAGAAACAAACAAATGACAAGAAACATAAACAAGCAACATAACAAGAAATTATAAAAACTAGAATGAAAATATCTATACAAATTTGTACAAAAAAATGGATGAATGAACATTAAAATGTACAGTATGAGTGAAAATATAAAGGAATTATAAATATTAGTAACTTAAGAGAGGTTAAAGAATAAATTATGAATAAAATGCGAGGTGAATTAAATGGTGTCCTAAGAAATTAAAAGGATCAATCTAATTGAAGCAGTTCTCCTTGATCAATTAGAAATCTAATCATGTTAATGATTCTTTTTATGGAAGATGAATTATTAAGGACTCTTTTGTACTAAAGACTTTCTAGCGAGGATGAGGGTTTTCGGAGGTGCCATGAAAGAGTAAAAGGGCAAGATGTCGCAAAGTGGATGGGATCGCCGACTTCTCCACAAGAGCAATAGTCGTCTTCTGATAAATGGAAACGGTGAAGAAAAGAAGGGAATGGACTATGTCCTGTTACAAACAGGATTTCTTCACGAGTCCAGGAGAGTGGTGGCAATTTTACTGTTTTGATGACTTAATAAACAGAGCGACCTGTATTTCCATTATCCCAAAGATTTTGCGATTTTCTTATAAATATTTTTTGAAGATGCTGTTTAAGATGATACCGGGGTTTTGGAGCTTCCAATGGAACATCTTCGATAATGGCTGCTTTTGCTAGAATATCCGCTTCTTCCTTACCCCTATAACCAGAATGTGCTTTGGTCCATCTTAAGAGGGTGTTTGGGTTTTGAAGGAGTAGGGACTGGATGTCTCGAACAAGTTGATGAGGAAAATGGGGATCTTGTATTGCTAGAAAACTTGAAAAATTGTCAGTCCAAATGTTAATCGTCTCGTTTTCTTCATTAGCTCGTATATGGCCCTTTTCAGACAAAGTAATTCGGCTTGAAGCACAGTATGGAATTCCTGTTGTCTTAGATATAGGAACGTGTTTAACAATTAGATAATTACAAAGAGATATTTTATGATTATCACTAAGGATCAATTCTCTCATCTTATCGGAATGCCTACTTTTCGAATTTGTTTGACAATTTTTTGTATTCCTTTGTTTAATTCTCAATTCAAAATGTAATTAAATAAAACAAATTCAGGTTAAAAAAAAAAGTAATTTTCGAAATTTGCAGACAGGTTTTCATTTATTTTACTTTATAATATTTTTTTTTTCATTTGCACAACCTGCTTCTAAAGGAAGAAATTTGTTAGAACATTAAAATAACTAGCCGTTTGGTGCTTCTCTTCTGAAAGACATGCAAATAAAATCTTCATTTAAAAAATAAATTTTGCATTCGATATGGAAGCATTCAATTGCTAAGATGCACCTACCATGCTCATGGAATACAAATGTCAGCAACCCAACAGAAAAAAAAAGAGCTCTTCCACCGGAGCGAAGTCGACGTCACAATATATCTAAAGACGAGTAACGCTTTTTTATTCTGTCTTTCCCCACCAGCCTGAATTGTCTATTATCCCCTATTTCTTAAATGACTCTCCTCCCAACTTAGAAAGCATTAATAAATTACTATGCAAACATTGCTCAGTGGGAACTTGGCTTATAGAATGTGTAAGTGAGACTAAGAGTAGAATAAATCTTTTTGAGGGGGACCCGGTTGACCCTCATGTCACGTGATTTGATTGGGTCAAAAGATGCCATTTCTTTGCCCCCCCCCCTCCCTTACTCATTGCGCACTCTCGCTGTGTGTTCATATATGACTCTCCCCGTACACTTCCATATTACATTTGTGCATATACATTTTTAATTTATTATTTTTTCAACTTCTCTTTCTATTGCTCAACCATTTGTTTCATTTCTTGGTATTCCAGGCACTCATGCGTTGAAATAGAGAAATGATTGATAATGATTGGATGAACATGTGTTTTTTTTTATCGGTTGTTATTACAATTTTTGTTTCCTTCGAACGGTTATCGTTCTCTTTCAGACGTGATCACGACTGGTCTTTTTATTTTTTACTTTGTCCTTTCTCCGTGTGTGAGATTACTTTATAAATTAAAAGGCAAAGCGTTTGCCGTTTATCTCAGCTTTATTCATTTAACAGCGTATGATATATCTCTTCGCTTAATTTTTTTTAATGAAAATGTCTATGTGCAGGTGATTGTTAGCATAAAGAAACTACAAACTTTACTTTTATAATCCACCTTTAAAAAAACTTTATCGACACAAAAAATTTAAATAAAAATATATTCGTACAGAAACAGAAATTTTGAGTATTAGTATTCTTGATTCATATAGATATTATTTCACGACATTTGTATGATTAAATGATATTTCTGTTAAAAGCGTGTTGAAGAGAATCGATTAATTGTGAATTTAATTATATTTTTCATCTTTTGCTTAATAAAAAGATGAAATCGTTTTCATAAGCCGCATCTTCTTGTAAGAAAAACATATTTTGCATCTTTCTTTCCGTTTTTCGATCAGTCTAGAAAATTATTCAGATCATCTAGAAAGAAAAGTATGAGACGAAGATCATAAAACTACACTCAATTCATATTTTCCTTTCTTTTCTTGCATTTTATTGTCTTTACAGAAAGTAGATAGTTTCTGTTATATTAGGATGAAATACCAAGTCGTGTATAGAAATGTTGGTATGGAAGTTGTAAAAAATATGATATTTAAAGGTTTTGATTGGTTTACGATAGTATTTATTCCCATTTGTTCGTGGAATATTATGCTGGCATATGAGGCATAGTAAAAATCTTTATGGAGGTTAACAAATTTTAATAGCACATTCTGAAACTACCTTGATCAGTTGAATGAGCATAGAGTGAAAGAAACAAGAGTTAAAACAAAAAGTTTATTTGAAATACAAAATTTGCAGTTAATGATGCAACATTAAAAGCCCCCCCCCCCCACAAAAATTAAAATTACTAATGAGAATAAAATATACGGATAGAAAAAATAACATAAAATACGCATAAAAACAAATATGCATATACAGAAAAGTATACGGCCATGAAAAGGATATATATCATGATAAAATATAAAACGCAACTAATAATTGTGAATTAAAAAATTATGTATATTTAAAAAAGACATTTATAAAAGTTGCGAAGATGAAAAATTTGTGAGTTTGAGAAAATGACTACTTGCATGGAATTCGAATACTGTTCGAATAATTTGATGTATTTTGCTTCTTGAAGATTTCCCTCCTCCCCCCGTTACTATTGTAGCTGAATTTGAAATTTCGATTGTAAAAAGATTACATAAGTGATTTCAGCAAATTTTTTCAAAATCATACATCAAACCTATACCAATTTATTGTAACTTACCTTTTCTATTTGAAGATTAATATTATTTTATTTTAAATTGAATATTAATCTCAACTAAAAAAATTGCGACAACAGTAGCGCAAATTATGTACGATGATGAAAGTATTCATAGAAATTTTCAAAGCTTTCGTATAATGATCAGCACCAGATATACCAATATCGAGCAAAAACTAACCAATTAAATTATACGTCACTGCAACCATTTCCTCTAATCTTAAAACAAGAAAAAGAACTCGGAGGAAGAAAAAAAAAAAAAATTATGACCGAGTTTGAGGGGGGAGGGGGACGAAATCAGCCGTCGCCTTAACTGGAAGCCTCGTAGATCTCCGGCGGTCTCAGAACCTACTGCTAAATGGCGAATCTTGACAAGAAGATTACAAGGTAGGCGCTCTAATACCGTCCATGGTATCTTCTCCTCACATATTAAAAGCCTATATCGGTTCATACATCGACGGCCCTTTGGGATTATCAATATCGAGCTCAGCTCCTTGTCTTGCTAAAGCAGGGAGCCCTCGTTTTACAACCCCGTATTACAAGAAGGAACGTACCGACCGTCGTAAAAATTAAGGCCACGGCGTCAGATTGGACCGTCGGATATCCCCGCCGGGAGGAGACTAACGCGCTGATTGTAGCTTTTGTCGTTAATAAAAATTATTACACTCGAGCCCATTAAGTTTTTGAGCAGATTAATGTAGTTATCCCGAGGCGCCATACGCTCGCCTTGGCGTCGAAAAAAAATGTTCGCCAACTTCAAATACAAATCATAATTCTTTTTTATGATTTTATTAAAAAGAGGTTTAAGTTGTTTGGAAATTTTTTCTTAATTTGATTATATTTAAATTATACAGGGAAAAAAGATTTGAACATGGAAGTTTTAGAAATATTTCAACTTCTTTTATTTTTTTGGGGGTTGCTTTAATTTTTTATTTTCTTTGCCGTCAACTGTTTAAGGATTCTCAAATAACGTATAACCAATTTAATTTTTTTTCTGCTGTCATTTCCGAATAAACTTCTAAAATTAATGTTGCAAAAAATTTGGGTTTTGTAAATTTTGAATTCTATTGCATTCTTGTTAGCCGTGTTGTCATCGAAACAAATACCAAATCGACCTGACTGACTATTATGAATTTGTGTATCAACTAACTGCCTTTGATGCCGACTTTTTCATCCAGATATTGACTTTTGGGGAAGTGAAAGAGTAATGTGGAATGCATTTAAATAAAAAAATTCAGTTTGTTATTTGATACAACTGAAATAGACATGAATTTAATTGTATCTATCTACTTAATTACCGTGATAGAAAATTTTCAAAATAGTATATAGTACAAAACAAAAACAAAAGTGAGAATCCTACTTTAGAAGTAATGTCCAAAGATGGCAATTTTGTAATCTTTATTTTAACATTGATTGAAAATTTTTATGAAGACATTTGAATTTCATAATAACATTGTGTGTACATTTTTCAAAAGTATTGAAATTAAACAGAAAAACTGTATGTAAATAAAATTGGCTATCATTATAAAGTTGATTTTCTTATAAAAATTTTAAAATAATGTAAAAACTATTTTTGTACGGCAACAATTTCGAAAGATATGAACATCAGTTTCCACTGGCGAATCATAGCCTATCAAACCTATTTTCACGCTCGATTAAACTTTGTTTCCCGTCGGTTTCAATCATCTTGACTTCTTTTAGATATTCTTTTCTCTTGTTAGTAAAACTGCAAACCCTCTCCCACGAATTTTTAATAATATTTTGTAGTTCCATTAATTAGCTAAGCGAAATGTTGTATTAAGTAATGAGTCACACAGAAGCCACACACTAGATTTTAAAGATTGGTGTGAAGCCTTTCAAATAGAATTTTCCGGATATATTTGCAGGAAAGCAGCACTACTAGTACCATTTATTGAACATAGGCAGCCCTATTTATATACCAAATAGAGCAAACCATAAATGATTAATTTGTTTATGATTAATTTGTGGTATGTAGGAAATGATAATATGAATTAACGTACAAGGTTCCAGAAAAGTCTTTTCAAACTTAAGGAATATGTCGGATATACAGTAGCAAGTTATTTTTACTGTACAATATTGGGTGGAAAACACAAATGATATTCGTTACATGGGGTCCTCTATTTTGACAATGAATTACGTAAAAGAAAAGAATGTAATGTATGAAATATACTGCACAGATTTTATGGAATAATATAACATAATAACCCAGTTGCATTAATTATAACATTATAAATCGTGCGCATCAGGACAAATATGATAATTTCCTGCAGAAAACATTTTCTAATATAGATTTTTGAACTGCTAAACATACATTTTCAAGTGTTAGTATAAATATTATAAAGTGCAAGTACATCTGAATTGGTATATGCTTTATGTTGCGCATATAACTTGAGCGAGATTATTAAATAGGCAAAGTTGCTTAGGGGTTCCCACAAGTTTAGATCTTTAGCCCTCGAGATTTTTTTGAGAAATACTAAAAGCTATTTAATTTTATCATTTTATTCATTTATAAAGATCATACAATAGAATTGAAAATCGTTTAAAATAAATTTGGAGCATAACATTCGTAATCGCCATTTGTGAGTTTTGTATTATATTGTTTTATAATTCTAAATAAAATATGGCGTTTTATAATTTAGAAAAATGTCCTGTCATGTTATTAAATATTATAGAATATTATACATCATATTTTCTTTGTACATTTTGTTTTATCGTTTTCTTTTATTTAATCCACTGAAAGAACCCTCTGTAGACAGAGTCGTTTGTATTTCAGTCTGAGATTTTACTGTAAAAATGATTTGCTTCTGCATGCCTGGCATTCTCGTAAGTTTTTAAAATGCCTTACCGGGCACTCTGCATCTACATAAGGTAAAAGATAAAAGGATCTGATAGAAACATGTTTGCAATTTTTATAATCTCCTGCAACTGAAATGTAAGGTGAAAAATATTTATAATTGATATTAATATTCTGCTGTAATATGAAACATTTTAACCCTTTTAAGTCCGGCCTAATGTATTATACCTATGCAAAGAATACCGGAACAAGTTGATGAATTTTCTAAGATTTTGTAAAAGGTTCCTGAAGTAACAAAATAAGAAAATAGAATGAAGCTCCTAAAGTTCGTGAAGGAGTATATTATGAAATAAAGGAAGAATGTAAAGTTAGGGGTCATCCTATATGCAATGATAAATTGTTGTTGGTACTTTTCGCAGATTTTGCAAACGATGATATATCGTCGTTCAGCTATAAAAAGATTGAGGTTTAGCAATTTTCAATGTTTTTTCTTATTGTTTTTATTTAAGGTCATTATAGTAGGATAAACTCGTACCAAATATGTAATATAATTAATTTTTTAATTTCATTTTTGTTCTATGTTATATTTAAAGCGAATTTGTATTCATGCAACTTCCGGTTTTGAGATTAGAATCTTCCGATTGTGAATTTCCAGAAGAAATAATCTTTTGCACTTTACTGACTTGGAAATGCCTCGAGATACATTTGAAATCAATGTAAACAAAATAATTTGCCCGTTTCATCTTCGCAGAAGTTTCGATTGATAGCAACACTGGTTCTGTTTTTGATAGTTTTTGTTACACATATTGGGATGATTTTTGTGGCAAAAAATCTCTCTTCATTAATGCAGAATTTCAGTAATTCGCAGGAAATTTGTTTGTATATATCGCTTTTAACAACACGTTTTTAGAAAATTGTGTACCATTGAAAAGGAAGTAAATCCCTTTGGCCATTTTTCTTTTCTTTTCATCACCAAGAAGGTAAAATGAACTGTTAAAATGAAGCACATATTTCATCCATCTTTTTTAGCAGATAAACGGACTCTAACTTTCCAATTTAAACCTTTTTTTTTTATGTAATAACATTGACGACACATTATTTTAAAGACACAAATTAGGTAATCGGCTTTTGCGTTATGATGTTGAAGAAAATGTCGAATACATCAAAACATACTTTCTTTGGGCAATATGAAATTAAATCGGTAACTTGAGAATACCTTACAGTTAGAAGGCAATCAAATGAAATTACGTATTTGTGGTGATATCAAATCAAAAATGCTCGAGGCAGCATTTTATCCATCTTGCCAGCATCTCTGCAATGTATTTCGCCTTAATATTCTATGACAAAGTTCTTTGTAATCGAGCCCAACCCACAGACCTTGTGGTTTGATTCCAAGAATCACATCATTAAAATGATGCCGCCCAACTTTTCATCTTTACGGATCTGTAATAATAACATCTTTATTTCCTGTTACTGGTGACAATGAAGCGGGATTGTTGCATTTTGGGAATATTGCGACAAAGTAGTTTTTATATTCTTATTAGAAGAGCGATCGAGAAAAACCGGCCATATTCAAATCTAATAACAATAACAATAAAATAATTCAGTTTTTCTTCTTTATATTTTAACAATTTTTTTTTGTTGTTGTTACT
Organism: Argiope aurantia; assembly: GCA_026543865.1. NCBI lineage: Eukaryota > Metazoa > Arthropoda > Arachnida > Araneae > Araneidae > Argiope > Argiope aurantia. The sequence continues at coordinate 151,730 of JAPMOR010046940.1, read as the reverse complement.
AAAATATTAACTCCATGAATTTATAAAGCTAGTAAAAAATTGTTTACTATTTATATTCGTTTTAAATATGTGTTTTCGTCTTACAAGCTGTCAATTCTGTATTGCAGATAACATCTGAAAATCATAATTAATGCTGATTGTAATTTATTTTCAAGCGATTTTGAACTTCATCAAAATTATAGAGAAGATTTATGCTTGAACAAATTACAATAGTTTTAGGCCATCATGATTAAGTATAGTGACCATAACATTGATCCTCTTATCAGGATATTGACTCACTATGTTCTTGGATGATAGTATTAACCCATCCCTTCTCATTTTCTTGTCATACGAATAATCGAGTATAATTACCGATTTAAGATGCTTTTAAGTTAATGGAGTTTCAATAATTGCACAATACAAATACCTTTTTTCATTTCTGGGAAACCATGGGCATGATATTTTTATAAATGTTATGTCGGCAAATGCCCGAGCTTGATTTGATGCAGTATGTTTTAGCCCACATTCGGTCAGTTCAACGATGAGGTTAATATTTAGAAATATTAAAATAAGATAGGATTAAATACAAATAAAACCTGTTTGGTAAATTCACAACTACACTAGGTAGATTGTATGAAATTTTTTAAAATACAAAACAGTTTTTTTATTAAAAAAATTTAAAATATTAAACAAAAATATTTTTAAAATTATTATATTGTGTTTGAAGTAATAAATAAGCAAGTGAAAATTCTTAGAACGATATTTAAAAAAATAGCCTTTCTCTTTTTTCTTTTTTTTTTTAATTTTTTTTTATTGTAGTAATCTTCTGTCATTTAATGTATGTAACTTTCAGAGCTTGATATGGATTTTAAAATTCGTCTCAATGTCTAAAGCCAGCCGCATATATATATATATGTGTGTGTGTGTGTGTGTATAATATATATAAATCTTGCTTTATGAAAATTAACAATTAACTTCAGAATAGGAAAAATCTCGCTTGTTTTTTGAGCGAAGATCAAGTGTTAATGTGGAACCTGCAAACTGAGAGGCGTAGCTTTGTTGACGGCCCCCGCCTCTTCTGACGTGCGAGGGGACTCTCCGAGGCGGAGTCGGCAAGTCGGAACCCAGACAGGAAACGTCCCAATCGAGCATACCATCTGTTCCCGAGAAAACGCACAATCGGAAACCTAGGAATTCGCATTTTGCTCGTTTCAGGGATTTATTTCCGCGCTATGGAAATGAGAGATGTCATCCACGGTTTATTCGTTCTACAAACAATACTTTCTATCAACTACTCTCTATAAAATTTATAAAACATTTTTTGAAAAGCAGTTATAATTATGTAGAAAATGAGAAATTTTAGCCAGCCGTGTTTGTTTAGTATCTTTAAAAAAAATTTATATAGTTTTTATGTAAGTTTTAAAAATTTAACTTTAGAAATTGTACTTGTTTTGATTGATTAAGGTAAGATTTACATAGATAATGCACTCATTAATAAAGAAATGGAGTGTAAATGAATTTTTCAAGCTTATAGCGAATTGCTTCTAACTCGGCAACAAATCTGCCAACTTGGCTTTTTTTTTTTTGAAAACAATATATTTGCTTCCAGATATATGAATACGACTTAAAATAAAAAAAGTATTTGACAAACAGAATGGTTAAAATTTATTCATTCCACATTTGCTACGGCAATTATAATTTCCTTTAATTCTTAAGGTTTAATAAAATTGGCTTTTGAACTATAATATTTTTATACTTTATAACTGTAAACAATGAAATTTGGATAAATGCTTTGAAATAAATCTTGTTTCATGCATAAAAGAAATTCCTCTCGGTAATTTAAAATAAAAAAAGATATGCAAATATGCAATTTTGCATATTTGATTATGCAAATATGCATTCTTCTTTTTTTTTTTCCTTTAATGCAGATAATAGTATTTATCAGTTTGGTCTGATAATTCCTATTGTTTAACCCAATCTAATTCTGGCGTTAGAAAATCAGTCTTTATCTATTACTATAATATTTATTTGTTAGTTAATTTGGTTAATTTTTTCGAAACCATTAACTATCTTCACGTTAATAGTTTTTGACCATATGTTTAAAGAACATCAACAACAAAAACCGAAAGAGAACTTTTGTCTTCTCTTCGAACGTGCGTTTGTCATTTACCATCCTGGAAAAGCACCCTACACCGCCGTTGAGTGACGATGACAATTTCAGTCATAAGTCATCTCGGCGCTGCTCCACGTGCTGGACAGGTGTTGTGTAGAATCGAACGTGGCTGGCACGCGCGGTGGGGGCACGGAATGGGTCCCAAAGGCACATCGCGCTTCTTTGTCGCAATATTTTCTCTCCCCACAGGAAAAAGACCTCTTCTCCGACCGACTCCCATTATTATTTCGCTTTCTTCTTCCTACAAGCCACTTTCGCTATCTTTTGGGAGCCCTCTTTTCCTCCCTTCACTGGGTTACTGTGTAACGGTGTTTTGACGGACACGAATATAGTTGAGGCCATTTTTGTACCATTGTCGTCGCTTCTGGTTCTTTTTTGTGTGACGGACCGATACGCACATAGGGATTGCTTTCGTGCTTTGGCTCTTTGATATATTCATTATGGGTGTTTTATTTTTTTTATTCTCATTTAACGTTGAGCGTATTAATGTGTTGACCAGTTAACTGTTTCAACTTCTGCAGAAAATGCGTATCGCAAAAAATTTAGCGATGACGAGTTATACTCGTCAAAAACAGAGTATATGTAATATGAAATTATGTTGTGATGAAATGCTTTTTTATTTCAATAAGCACATTTATTTATTTTCTAAACTTGCATACATTTTTTGCATATGAACGAAAAGAAACATTAAAAAAATTAATTATGTATTTTAATTTGTTGTTAGAGAAGGGTATTGAGCAAAGTGTGGTACAAAAGGATCCTCATCCCGGGTTTTATTTCCATAGGCGGCAATTAAACAATTTATGATTGCCTAATTACTTCTGGGATGATTAATACAACACGGCGATACATTTAAGAAAAACAATTCATATTATATGCGGGTTTTTTTTAATAATAATTATTAGTAATCTTTTATTTTAAACATCTTGAAATTTACGAATGTATTTAAGTTTTTACTAAAATTGTAATTCAAACTGCAAATGCTATACTTTTTCCATGAGGAGTATACTCGTCAAAAAAGTTAACTGGTTAATTACTAAATTACTAGTTAATTACTTAATTGGTTAAATACTAAAATTAATTGGTTAATTAAATTGTCAACGTTTGAGTAATACATAAAATATTTTATATATATATTTTTTCATCTCTTCATTTTTGTTCAACGATTCTGAACTTAATACTTTGCAGTCGTATACCTACTCTCAGCCACCAAAACTTTTTTATTGTTTCAATCGCATGTTTGCATGCAGCCATTACACCAAAGAACCAAGTTGACCTTATATATATTATTCTAATGTAATATAATATTTTAGATCTTATATTATTCTAATTCAAAATAATATTTCAGATATTTTGTTTAAATCTAACTATGCATTTTCGCTTCTTAAAAGATTTTTAAATTTTTTTCTAAAATAAATGATAAATTACCGAAAGAAGTGTGCGGTGAAATTGAAAGTAGCGATGATGAATTTTGTTTTAAATCTTTGAACAATGTTTTTGATACAGAAAGTGATAACAATTGTTTTGAAAATATTTATACTAGTAATTATGATAGTAACATGGTTCAAATAAAATGACGATTGACGCAATGAAATATTTCCAGCGTTAGTGAAATAGACGAAAATGAGAATAGGGGGAATCTATCTACTCTTGTGTATAGGCTTAATAAAGCAACAAAAGACTTATTTATTAGTTGATATGTATTTATTTTTAAAATCTATCGTTGCAAAACGAGTGGAATTCTTAAAATCATTTTTGTAGTTGTGATTAAATATTTATATCTGTCTTTCTAACGAATTATTTTCATGTCTAATCTACGCAGTGATTCAAAATAAAATTCATTTCTAATCATTCATTTTGAAATCGATAAAACTTTGTTTGCAAATATTTGTCAGTTTTATCAAATCTGTATCTATCAGTTTTATAAATAAACCAAAATAATTCATCAAACGCCAATCATTTAAGTAAAATATTAAAAATTAATATATGCATTTCATAAATACTTTATTTTCCAGCTTTGTTTTTACATTTAAGTATACTTTTGGTTAACCATTAGTTTTATGTTCATAGATGAATTCTCGAAATATTTTTATAGTCCAAATGAAATCAGGAATGGAAAAAAAGTTTACGGTGGCTTGATATAGATAAAGTGAGAATTTTCTTCAGCTTAGTATGACAAAATATTTGGGGCGTGAAAATTATCTACATGTTTAAAAATAGTGACGAGTACTTTAAGGTAGAAGGATTTTTTTTTTTCATTAATTCTGATCCTGTCTAGTGCGAAGAAAGATTTGAACGCTACAAATAAAAATATTTTTGTCCAGATGCATAAGATTTATTGTTTTTATATAATTCACCATTTTAAGCTTAATAATAACAATAATATACGGTGATTGATATTACTTAATTTTATGTTTAAAAGTTTATAGTTTTTTATATATATAATTTGATACTGTCTTTTGCTTGCAGCAAAAGCTATTTCATCCATAGTTATTATTAAATATTAGAAATAAACTATTTGAAATAAGAATTTTTGGCAATTATTTTTAAATGTGATATTATGTCTGTTAATAACATGTTATGAATTAAATTAACAACAATGAATAGGAAATTTATTATTTTTTTGTAAGGAAAAAAAGTTGCGCAATTTATTAAAGAATGAGCGTTTGCTGTGCTATGCAAACTGATATATAGCATTAAAACGTTATTTTTGTCGTAGCCTTCAAAATTTTCTCTCAAACTCGGCATCCTTCTCTTTCCTTTATAAAACAAAGATTATAACAATTATTTGGATTATTTTGATATTTAAGTTAATGCTACCTCACGGAATCATTCTGCTGTAAACATACTATCATCAATCATCATTAAAGTGGTATGGACGTTACTAGCTTACCGAAGCGTGTATGATGCCTTGTCATTTCATTTGAGATTTTGAAAATACCATTTCATATGAAATTTGACAGTGGCTCCTTGTCTATCATCATGGTCTTTTGAATCTAAATTAGCTTTATTTTTTCCCCCTTTCAGGCATTAGTTCGTATCAGGTAAACAACATTACTACATTTTTTTTAATATAAAAATTCCAGAGAAGGTACATCCTGTTTCATATTTGTTACTTTCTTTATCTCAAGAATGGTTTGAAAAACTTAACCTACGATGAACGAACAACTAACTTTAATGAAATCTATCGTGATTCTGTGTTGTCTACATTCAGTGAAATCTGGTTTTGTTTACTGATTGCTGTTAATGAATTCATCGAATTTATGTTACTATATCTTATTTTCAACTGTTTATAAATTTATTTAATGATTGCGAATGGATTATATTTATTAGTTTTATTTTTCAGAAACGATGGTAATAAAAAAAGGGCCTCTCAGTATATCGTTTTTAGTAATATATCGATTTCAATTTCTCAAGTCATCCTCTCTTTCTTCCTTATAAATGAATTTAATAATTTATTTTATATTTACATGAGCTTCTATAACATGTTTTTGTTTTGATCCTTCAACCATATATACTGCAGAGTGATTAAAAGGAATAAGTTGAAATATTTTTATATTAAATGATAAAAATATTTAAGGCTAATTATTACTTGTTGAGATTTTAAATCTACAACCCTTAATTGAAATATGTAAAACTCTCTGCTCGTACAAAGTCTGTAGTTAATTGATTTGATTGTTTTTTACATTTATCGGAAATTTTACTACTTATAAATCAATATCATTTTACTATTTGTAGTCCAAATCGATGTTTGATACAGCTTGGCCAATACCGGCATTGTGCCATATGAAGAACATCAGCTGCTTCTAATTACGAGAGGGCATTGCAATTTAGTGTATGAGAAAAATTAATAAATTATTTAATTTTCTTATATTTGGAAAGCTTAAATAAATGAGAGAGAGAGAAGACAGCATAGTTGATTTATTCTGAATCTCGAATGTTTGTTAAAGAGTTTTATTTTAATTTGTTGAGTTTTGAAAAGAAAATTGGATTGATGATTGTATGTTAATTTGAAAAATTTTAATGTTCATGCAAGCAAAATTCAATCACTGTTTCTATTCTCTCAGATTTTAGCGTTTTTTTATTCTCATTGAAACAATTTACATTTTGAAGTGAAAAGTTATTTTTCTAAAATTAAATAATGTAATTATAAATAAAATAAAATGTAAATTTAATTAGTTATTATATTTACATTTTGACTAAGACAGAGCTTCTTATAATTCATTTGTATACTGTTTTTATTAGTAATCTGTTATTGTTGCGATTCCAAGTTAATAGAGAAATTAATGAGAGAAGAAGTATTATAAGATGAAAAATAGGAGCAAATTAAATGTGACATAATTATTTATCAAAATTTCATACGTTTTAAATGAAAACTGTTTTAGAGGATTATTGCTTAAGATTGTAGAATCCGAAAGATGGTGACCCCGGGAAAACATTTAGATCCTTTTAATGATACTTGTACTGGTCTTAATTACAGATGATGATCTTATTTGAAAGTGCTGAAATACGAAATACAGACGTCTTATTCGTGTGCTCGTAACAATATTTCCGATACTGTTTTGTCAGTGCAATTTGGTGATGTGGACATAGAGATACAGTGAGTGGAATAGCAACCTCCTCAGTCCTAGTTTGAGACATTTATTTCTTACAAAAAGCCAATTACATTCACCTCAAGAGAGGACTTTTATGTGTATAAATAATAACAAAAAACGTCTCGCTCGAAATTCTTGGCAGGGTAGCAGAGGTTTAATAATGCCGGCATTTCCGGCAAGTGTCTCCAGCACATAAATCACCTCAGAAATTAATGAACGTCCCTGTGGTGCCTTTTATTCCGCACTTAGGTCCTTTTTATCTCGCATCTTTTCCGTAAAGCGAGGCGAAAAGTGTGTTCGGTGCAGACACGTTGCTCTTAGAGCTCTTTAACTGTTCGAGATCTCCGGAGTGCTTATCATCTCACTTTCAGCTGATGGAGGAGTTCACCGCCTTTTTTTTTTTTCGTTCTGATTCTACAATTTCTTGATACGTTTCACCTATGCCCCAGGAATGACAAGGAAAGTTTGCCTCGAAAAGCAAATGCCTCCCATGGCGAAAAATGTTTTACTCCTCTGGTCTCGTTTTCTTGAAAATGATCCAAATATTATCCGCGCAGTTAAATGATTTCGATTCTTTAAAATTTATCAGACAGGTTTAAAAAGGAATGACTTTAAATAATTATAAATTAAATTACCATGTTTTTTATTAATAGTTTAAACCTTTAACAGCAAAAAAAAAAAAAAAAAAATTACTTTTATAACCTTGTTTATCTTTTTGATTAAAATAAAAATTAGGATCTGCATTTTATTTAACTGAATTGCGAATATGTTATCAAGTTTAACTATGTCATTGCTGTCTAGAGCATTCTACAAATATTTTTTTAATCTCTAAATTTAGCCAATAATAAAATATTGTCATTTTCATATTTTGAAATTTTTGAAATTAAACTCAATGCAAAATAATGTAATGAATTCAATTATAGATTCTTTTAATCCACTTATAATCCTATCTGACACGTATTCTTCTAATTAGCTTATTGTATCCTTTTTAAAAATAAACACTTTTATTCTTGTCTTTGATAAAAAAATGCAATAATACGCAGCAGAATGTAGTATAAATGCATACCATTCGTTGTACACTTTTAGACATTATAGAACTAAATTCTTCGATGCGATTCAATTTAGAAATATGTAATGTTATCAAAAGCAGTTATTTAGCACTTTAAATATAATATTATTTTTCCTCTCACGAGTTATATTTGTTTTTAAAGCATATTAACTTATTAATTAATTAGAAAATTACTTAGTAAATTAGAAAGCTATAAATGACTAATTGGCAGAGTGGTAATGGTTTGCATCTATGCAACTCAAGTCTATAAAAAGATGTTTCTTTTAAATTAAACAACGTTTATTATATAAATATAAAAAACATTAAGCATGAAGTTTTTTATATTCATCTTTTAGAATATGTTCTTATCAGAATGAGGATATCTAGCTTCTGTCAGTTAAATTCAATTCAGAAATCGGCTAATTTTTAAAAATATTACCCAGATTGGCTTTTGCTACATTTCCTTTACTGAATTAGAAGGCCAACAATCCCAACTATTGGACGGTGAAAGGCAATTCTTATTAAGACATGATTCTTTTTTTTTTCTCATCAAGGTATTCAATGGCTTATGTTAGATAAGAGATCTTTTATTGTGAATGCAAAAACAAAGATGAATAGCTCTTTCAGAGCGAGGACTGATGATTCCCCTCATGAATTCTCGGTGCGGGTCCAATTCGGTAGCTCTTCCTTTGGCACCTATACCACATTTTTCTACGCTCTCCGTTTCTGTCACTCATATGTTTGAATTGTCTTCTCCTCCCCTATTCCCTTTTGCTAAATGCCTGTGACAGACAACCTCGTTCTTTATTAAGTTTCTGGATATCTTTACAGGATTTAGATGTTCTCGATTTCATTGTCATATAATCAGATGTCTGGAAACCCAAAAATTTACTTATGCTCGATTATTTTTGTATGATTTTGATTTCGCGCTTAACGTAATGAAATGATAGAAATATGTATGGCAGAACTTAAGTTTTCTTTTTGTCCTCAGCTAAGTGATAATTAAACTATTGCTATTATCAGATTGTAAACTATTTTATCAGATTGTAATTTTTCTTTGAAGGCTTAAAACAGATTTGTACAAAAAAAGTTGCTGCAAAAACAGTCAGGCAAACGCTGGAATTCTGTAATAGGAAACTTGAAAATGATTATCAGATTTCCCCCCCCCCCTCTTCGTTAAGAATATTAAATACAATACTACAAATTTGATTCATAACATTTTATAAAGCATTTCTGAAAGAATATTTCATCAAATTATACCTAATCTTCTCTTTTCAAGCAGGCATTTAATTAAAGCACGCTTATTATTGATTGTTTTTTTATTTCATTTAACAACTACTCATTAAAAAAATTTCAATATTATGTTTAAATTTTGTAATATTTATTAATTTAAGAAAACGTGTTGCCTAAATACTTAACATGTCTTTGTGTCTGGTTCGTTCAAATGAGCTCAGCTGACATTCTTATATATATTTAACAGAATAAAGGAAAGCATTTGTGAAATGTTTTTTTAGAAACTGGCATAATTGAATAAAAATGTAAAATTAATACAAGAAATACAAAAAGATAAAATATTATATATACTAAATAGAGAAATAACTCCTTCTCAGAATGCTTCAAAATGTTGAAGACTGATGAGTATCTTTTTAGTGGATTCGTTTTTAGTAACTGTTGAACAGTGCATGTTACCTTGATATTAATGTTCTTGGTTTAAATTCAAATCTTTAGAAGGCCAGAAAATGTTCCACACAAGAACTGCAACACAAGTTGAACTGGTTCATCCTCTTTTGCCTACCTGCGATAAGAGTATTATTATGTGGATCGGGTGATAGGGATATTTTATCCTAATTTTCATGAGAAGCTATAGCTAACTGTTTTCAGCGCCGAAGAGGTTTGAATCTCTTCCAAGTTCTCTTCCTACATTTTTATTCTGTCTCCATTTTTTATTTATTTCTACATCTCCCTTTCTTTTGCTCTTTCTCTCTCTATTCTCTTTCGTTGGATCCTTCTGTTTTTCTTCCCTCTGTGTGTAGTGCGCGATATACGATTACAATGTATTTTTGAATCGCGATTTTCGACGGGCCAGTTCCGAACTATATTTGGATTGATCCCGGCGCCTGTTCTCGGATGTAGCATCGGGTACGTGGAAATAAGAGGGGTGGATAAAAACTGAAGTAAAACAAAAATAAAAGCAAGGATTTCTTAAGTCGTAAAAGTAAACATACCGCTTAAATAGTGGAGGAGAATCCGTGAGATGATTTTTCCCCCCACACACACTTTTCGCGGTATTTTGAGTGATAAAACTAGGGCCGTTACTTTTATTGGAGTATTTCCGTTGAATGCTAACAGTACGGATACGAGCGAATTAATCTGTTTATCCCTAGACTCTAAACGAAAGTATGATGTTTATTCGTTTATATTTTTTGAGGATGAAATTTGTCTATAATCTATAAACAAGAAATTGTGGTTAACAAGCAGGCTTTTGCCAATTTTATATCTTACATGCTCAATCTTTACTTACAATGAACAGTGTTACAGATTAACTATTCTATTTTTGCAGTTTTTATTGAGATAGATTTGTGATTGATGAAATACGCTATTTGTAGTTTTCAATAAGGTAAAAAATTCGAAATGTTATCCGCCAGAAGAATAGAAAATATTCACGATAATAAAAAATACTTTTGTGCTAGAATAATTTTTCCTTCAAAAATTACGTTTCTCTTTATAATAAAGATTTTTTTCTCTGAGTTTACTTCCCCTTTTTATAGTTCCACGTCTATCACAAGGGTTTCAATAAATCAATAATAACCTTTTGACCATGATTATCGAATTCTATCAAGTTTTCGGATGATTTTATTTTTGAGTTACCTTTTTCTCTTAACCTTCCAGCTGCTTATCCCACGATTTCCGCGGGTTGGCAGTCAGTCCATTTTCTATTGCATCCCGCAGTTTTTACGATTACATATTTTTATTATATCTTTTATTATATCATATTATTATCATGTAACATATAGTATCAATTCAAATATTTTTCAAACAAAGTGAACTTAAGTGCAAACATCGCATCTAAACAGTGATTTTAAAGAATTACGCAGTCAGAGGGTTAATAATTCCACTTCTATAACAAGGGCTGCAATAATTCAGTAATAAACTCTTAAGCATGATAATAGGGGATTCAAGATCAGAATGTAATTTAAAATGAAATAATTTAAATTAAGCTAAAAATTATCTATTTAATTGATTGATTATCTTAAGACTAAAGAAATGATATTGATGCTTGCTGTCCAAATATTTGCCACGTGTGAATGGTTCTGGCTGACAGCAAAAGATAAGTACCCCTAGTATAATTTAAAAATGAAGTAATTTAAAGTTAGAAATTATCTATTTAATTGGTTGATTATTTTAAGACTAAAGAAATGGATAAAGATACGTGCCGCCCAAATATTTGCCACATTCGAATGGTTCTGGCTGAGAGTTAGAGATTGGTCCTGCAATCATTTCTAGACCAACTAATCAAAACGTTCTCAGCCGATTTCTTGTCTTATACCTTTGCTAATTGATATCCAACTTCTGAAAGGAGGATCGGAGTGTTCATTTATGCTCCTCTGTAATTATTAAATAAACGTAAAAAGATGGAAGACAATGTTAGTTTTGAGATAAATAGATTTCCGGTCCGTGAACTCTAACTCCAGCCGGGAGCCGTGGGATGAGGGCGAGAGAGTACCTTCTCCTCTGAAAACAATTCGTTGCCACCGTCAAGCCAATTTATCCACAACATGTAATTGGTTCTTTGATGAATTGCAATAGGTTACTCTTCAGCACTGTACGCTCGACCGCTCCCCGCTGAAGAAGCACTTCTCTACTTACAGCTCTTATAAATGATCTTTCTTTTCTTCCTTTCGTTTTTTTTTCTTTCGCTTTCCGTTACTTTTCCACCTTATTCCAAAGTACTTTACCTTTATTTTTTGGATTCTCTACTATTGCTAAGTAGATCTTCTCCTGATATGGGAAATTCAATGATTTGGAAAAGACCGTCGGACTTGTTACTCAGTTCTGGTAATAGGTAGGTGAATCTGTAGGTTGATGTCGGTGGATCCTTAATCAAAAGTGTTTATCACTCAATGTATCTCTATCTATCTTCTCGAGTTCTTAGAAAGTTTAGGATAGATAACAATGAGTCAAAAGGTATGTGGAAATGATTTTATTTATAGAGGTCGGACGAAATTTAGCTTTCATAGAGAAAGTTCAAATAAAACCAACAAAATTTTCACCATTGGGTTTGGTATAGAAACTGACTGTCCGACTATCAGGAATGAAAATAGACCTGAATTTCCCCCCTCATATTTAATAACTGAGTTCCAAATTCTAGTCCACACTGAGTTAAAAGCTGAAATCAAACCTCGAAGCATTACATATTGCCTAGGCTTTATGATTGTCTTGGCAAATCTTGTCGATAAATATAATAAATAAAAAATAAATAATAAATAACAAGTAAAAATGATTTGAATTTGAAAAATGATGTGATATGTGCGCATTATTTCGAAACCTATTGCATTCATAAATGGGCGCAGTTAGAAATATATGCAAAGTGCATATTTTTATAAGTTTATTTTTACCAAATATAGTAGAGGGAATTTAATACTGCTATGGTTACTTATTATATTCTAAACACACGTTTTAAAACTTGCTAAGTAAATTAAAACTTGTTTAACAAATAATACCCTAAATTAGAGTAATTCTAAATACATAGATTAGAAATTGGTTTTTAATAAAATGGTTAGTTAAGTTAACATGATTGTTTCCAAATAATGTAACAGATCTGAATCTACTCATTGTCTAAGGAAAAAACATTTCCACCGTATCACTTGTATTTGAAATAATATACTTCTATTACAGTTATAACTGTGTTCAGTTAAGAACATACGTATTCATGCGTTTTAATATACTAGGAAAAAACATACGTATAACATATTGGGATACGTATTTCATTTTTCATTAAATGAAATATGTATTACGTTTTTTATTTAAGATTATTTGCAGATTAGTTTATTTTTTCTTTCTATTAAATATTTTCTTTATATCGGAATGAAATTCCTTTGAAATAATATTGGAGAGAATTTTTCTCATGCTGAAATTTCAATTCTCTATGTTCATTTATCTAGTCAGTACATTCTATAATCAGTATATTCAGAATCAGTTATTTAAAATTCTGTATATTTTTTTCTTGTCATTCTTTAATATTTAAGTATATTTGTTGCAAATATTTGTTTAAAAAAGCAACAATTTTTATATCAAATACGCGAGAGCAGATTATTTTTTTATTCGACTTTCCACCCAAGATTCCAAGTCATTGCACCGCTGAAGCACCGATCCACTGAAGGATTTAATCAACCATAATCTCTGCTGCTATACACTGATACTATAATCCTGGGTGTCTCGAGAGTGCTGTGGCTGGTAAGTGACTGGGGGGGGAGGCAGGAAGTGGAAAAAATATTTAAAAAAAAGTATTTCCATTTCTCCTTCAATCTCTCCTCCCTAGCACCTGCTTGGGGCATAAATAGAGCACACAATAGACTTACCAGGCGCTTTTCTTTGAATTGCCGGATCTCTTCGCTTCTAATCGCATTTATTCCCTTTACGTATTATTATTTCTTTTCATTTAAATGCAAATCACAAGTGGCTTGTACACGCTGGTTTCGCAAGCAGTATAATATAAAACAATGATGGCGAGAAATAATAATAAAAAAATTGTTGATTCCTCGTATTTGTGACAAATATTTTGCATATTTGGTTGAAAATAGAAACATTAGAACATTAGATAATAGAAAATAGAAACATTAAACAAAAGTAAAGGGAAAAAAAATGCTTTGAAAAAAAGCTTACATGTTTGTTTCAATTGCACTTCCTAAAATAATAGATAAAACATATCCTATTTTCATTCAATTGAAATTCATAAAAAAATTTACAAAATATAGTGAGATAAGAAGCAATGTATGATTTGCTCCTATACAACTAGAAAAATTAAATATATATTATATTAATCGTATGTTTCGAACACATTTTTGAGTTGCTTTGATATAATATGAAATTTAGATGTCTTACTCAAAACCCTTACAAGTCCTTACACTTACCCTTGAAAGTCCCTAAAGATGTTTCAGTGGATTTGAACTAAAAATGATTGAAAAAAAGTTATTAATAATAAATGGAAATCAAAAGTTCAGTTATAGTGCTGTCAATACATTGCAGGTCTTAGATTTTTTTTAAAAAAAGTACTATTACTGAATTTTTTATCACAGAAATTTAAAAACAGTCAACAGTTTTTCACTACAGTTCCGAGTAACTAACTACTAGGTGAAAATTTAATGCACAATATGTGCAACATGTAAATCTGTCAGATCACATTTTAGATCTGACAAAGTATCAAGCTCTATTTATGGAGTTGAAAAAAAGATATGCAGATGAAACATCATTACTTAGAATTATTTAAAAAAAAAATCGATCGAAAATTAACTTTAAAGTTTTTCTCATCCGTAAAAAAGATTGGATGATCTTATTTTATCGATTGCTTCCTTTTTTTTTTTATTTGAATGCATAGAATTTCTATACATTTTTTGTAATGTTTTAAAAGAAGGGAGCAATTCAGCGTTTTTTTGTTTTTTTTTCTACCATCATTATTTGTTTCTATACTTCTTTTGTAATACTTTGCAAAAATATATTTTGTATGATAGCTTTCCATTAAAAACAAAAGTTTTTAATTCATATTGGATACCTATTCTGTTCGCAGTGGGCGCAAAAATATCAGGTAAAGAAGTATTCGTCTCTTATCAATACTTAGCATTATAGCTATATATATGTAAATATATTTTAGCAGATGCGTGGCAGAAAAGAGGAAACTTTTGAAATTTTAAAATTTAATTTCGATTCATTTCATCACAGAAAGTATATTATTTACAAGAAAAAAGCAATGGTCTAAAGACGCGCCAGTCTCTATCGCAACACAGGAGTAAAAGACCTCGAAATTTTCCCTTCAATGGTTCTTACAATGAGATTTTGATAGAGTTTTCTTTGACAGGTCTAGTCTTAGGATAGGGGAATTTATGCATCTTTAAAAAAAATGTGCTTCAGGATTAAGGATGTGTATTAAGGATTTTTACCCCTTCACTCGGTACGTGAGACCACGCTGAATTTACAGTTTTCGAGAGAGCGTGTAGCATTAATTAAATAAAAAAAAGTAGGAACTGGATCAGGAAATAAGAAAACATTTTAGCATGAAGTTAATATGAGCTAAATTAAGATAAAAATTAGGAAATTAATTAGAATTTAATTTTGGATTAAGAGATATCACACACACACACACACATATATATAATTTCAAAATCAACCTTGATTTTTAAAACATAAAGTGCAGGGGAGAGAGGGACTTGCATATTTATTCTGAGGCTATTTCGTCTTAAAAACTAACACATTGCTAGTTTATCGCTCGTAAGTGACAGCTGATAGCCTAAGATAACCTGAATGGTAAAGATAGCCGTGCTTTAATTCCCAGTAGCATTTCTTTCATCAAAGAAATATTTTTGTGGAATATATTAAGGGATTAATATTTAGAAGAATTGAATTGCAAAAATATTAATTAATCGATATTAGTGACTCATTCCTATAAATTTTATTTGGTGTGTTCAAATGTTGATGAAGAATGTGGGATGAAATTATGAGATTTAATGTTGAAAACCTGCGTTTTGAAGCCGTCTTTTTGAACATGCGATGCTATAAAAAGTTTCAAATTAACTTTTAGAGCTCTCTTAAATCTCAGCGGAAAGCTTGATGTCCCGACTTGCTGTAATAAAACTCCAGGCCGGGGTTTTGCATGAATGATAATTCCTCATCTTCTGTGTCACCGCCTACGTCATAATTCGACGTCATTTCCTTTCGTGCAGCTACATCCGCGAATGACACGAAATTTACTCAGTTTTATTGTTATTTTTTTATTTCATCTCCAAGTTTCATAATAATTTTGTTTCTTTTTGAGATTATCGTCTTTCTTCCTTTTCAAGTGCCATGTGAAAAGACGCACGCACGTAATTTTTGAATAAGATCTAGCAATAAGCAATTCATTTGTTATTGCGACATATCAGTCGTATGATTTTTTTTTCTTTTAAGAATGCAGGTAAATTACAATTATTGTTTTTTCCTTTTTCTTTCGGTTCTAGATAATAACTATGGATTATTTTTCTCCTCGTTAAATGGAAGTTTCCGGATAGATAATTTTAATAAATAATAATTTGGAATTGTCTTTTTTTTTTAATGTTTGCATACATATTATGAAATCTGATTTTTTTTTTATTACCGTAAAATTTATTTGAGTTTATACTTTTTCATTATATATTGCATTTCTGGATGAATTTTTATGCCATGTATTTAGTGTTTTATTTGGCAATATAGTTTTCTTAATTCACTTTATTATTTTTCGCACTAAGATAATAAAATGCTAATACACTGTTTAATTACTAGATTTAATATGCAATTCAATTTAATCATTTTAATTATGCAAAATAATACCTAAATTTCGCTAGTAATAGTTGGCATAAAAAGGCTGATCATATAAGACGAATGTATTAGTCAAATATTGATAATTGACAAAGTGGAAAAATTGCGCCAGCTACTATTGTACAAACTGAAACACAAGAATAACATTTAAATTATTCAAAGAAGTGATATATATATTTTTTTATTTATGAAAAGTATTTGTCGACAAGAGCTTGTTAAAAATATAATAAAAATTAATAATTTTTTCTTCAGTTTAAATATTCCTGAAATCTGTGCAATGCACATTACTAGAATTGCACAAAATGTAATTTGAGTATCATTAAGGATATAAAATTTTTTCCAGAAATTCGTAACGAAAACTAGAGTTAAAAAAGAATTTAAAAAACGACCAACCAATAGTGCATAAGTATCTTATAAATTTCAACTATTTAAAACAATTAACTAGAGAAATTTCCGAGCAGAATTTTCGACTTTTTTGAAATTACTTATTTCTGTCTAATATATCCAATGTTTTGTTTCATTAATTAATTTCAATCGAGAACTCTTTCAAATTCACAATAAACAGACGAAAATAACTCGAAAAGAAAATATTTAGAAAAACATATTTTCAAAGGATGCGTGTTTTTATTATTATTATTATTATTTCGCTTAAGTGGGATAAAAATGTGCTCTATTTTAAATTAAGGATCTATACATGAATGATTCTATTAATCTTAATCATTTTGACATTAAATTTGTAATAAAAAAAAATTCCTCTCGGCAAGCTGGAAGACAAAGGTAGATTCCTTTACATATAAGTTACTATCTGGCAACATAAATTTTTGATAATAGAAGCAGTCCACATCAGAGCGTGAAAATCACTTTTCAGCCCCTAACTTCTAAGATATCGTAGTTATTGAAAAACTTTAAATGCAAAAGTTGTTCTTCTTAATGAGACGCTAAATTGTCTATTTGGATTTTTTTTCTATCTTCATATTAAAAAAGTTAGAGCGTAATAAAAATTTAAACTCTTCACCATTTCCAGCCCCTTTGAATTAGACGAATGAGATCACCTATCGTTCAAAAGTTTATATTATGTAAACTTTTGAACAAAGAGTAGTTTGGGGTTCTAGGGATCATGATTAGTGCAGAACTGAAGAAATTTTCACGAAGTTTTTTCATGAGAATCATTGCAATAGGTAGTTTTCCTATAGGAATCTGCTTAAAAATACAGAAAGTTCACTCATCTTGATAATAAGACCAAGTGTCGCTAGTTAAAAATATACTCTTTCTGCTATCAATATTTCTTTCTCGTATTGACACTGTGTAAGCAATTAGATGTTTTAAAATTTTCAGTAAATCTTTTGCATTCAGTACTAAATAAATTAAAAGGGTGACCAAAGTAATAAAAAAAAAGTTTTATTTTCTCATCAGTAATAAAGGGGGAAAATACTCTGTAGGGGTGATAAAGGTATCCCACCCTATCTTAGAACAATGAACTTCATAATCATAGCGACTTTTCTTAATGCAATAAAATTGTCTTCGGCAGCGCATGACCACATTGTAGGCACCTTTTTTTAATTTGCTTGTTTTTTTATTATTTTCCTCAGAAAACCAGCCATGCATGAGGCGCATGATGCCTTCATCCGCTTTTAATAATTGAATCTTAAAAGTTATTTTCTTTTTTAAGAACTTTGTATATCCTTGATTAACAGAGTAGAGATCTTTTTGTGAAATATCTTTGGAGACGTGACGGGGAATTGTACGAAGGAGGTGAGAAGAGTTTTATTATCTTTTACTTTTTTTTCTTGCATGCCTTTCCTCGACTTTTAACTCGCTGCTATTATCATCCTTGCAATTATTATCTTAAATGGCTCGTTTTGTACATGCGTGAAAATGTTAGATGGCGCATGACAACTTTTCTAATGAGTTTCGTAACTGTACATGGGTGCCTAAAAATAAACTAAAGAATGATTAGCCGCTATCTTATTCATGAAGAAACTTTTTAAATCAACCAACTGTAAATTTTGTCCAATAGCTATTGGAAATTTTGGATGCAAAAAAAATATAGGATGTCCTTCATGAATCAATGGATGAAAAGATCTTAAAAATTTATAGTTTAAATAAATAATTTGGAACTGAATAGAAAACTTTTAATTCAAAGAAATCTTATAACTCTGCATGACAAAATGCAAACAAGTGCATTTTGTGCATCACCCGTTACAAAAGCAACTTTATGATTTAGTCCAAGCAGTCGATAATGTACATGCACCCGCACGCACACATTACTGCAAAAGTAATTTTAGCACGATCTCCGAGCAGCTAGTACTGTTCATATTGTAACATATCTTTCATGTTATAAGTTAAATCACACCCCCTGTTATAAAAGCAATGTTGCGGTATTGTCCGAGCAGCTAGTATTGTTCATACTGAGACATATCTTTTATTTTATAAGCTAAATCACACACCCTGTTAAAAAAAAAAAAAGGTAATGCTGTGATATTGTCCAAGCAGCCAATATTATTTATACTGAAGCATATCATTCAACAATACACCCTCACTCCCACTTTAAATTCCTTAACTGAACTAGAGTATTTTTCCTATAATTTCTTCCGTTCCTGTAGTCATTTAATGTATGCACTAATATAATCTCTGCGCCAAATGTAACAGAAATTATATAATATAAAATACTATACTGGGTTTTATTCAATGATTTAATGGTTTCTTTTAGAAATCCCGAAACAAATATTTCAATATCAGCATTATTAGTTTCTTGGACAAATCTCAACCTTTTATTTTACAATGATGATGCAGTTTTTGTGAAATAATTTGTCTGACTGTTACGTTGCACGATTACAACTTCCTTTCAACTAAAATGCCTGCCAATGTTAATTACCTTCCAGATGCTTTTAAAACTATGGTTTTTTCTTGTCTGGTGGATGGCTTAACGCGGTGAATCATTTGCAAAAACCATGTACAACTGAGCTTGTTAAAATTTTATTTTTTTTTAAAACTTAATAGATACTCACATAGGATGGAATAATGTTATGAATTGTCTCTTTGCTATTTAAAAAGGTTTTCGATGGAGGAGGTGTGAGTGTACAAAATTCATTTGCAATTATGTAAAAAAGCCTTTTTTTTTTAGTAATATTCAGTGCAGTAAGATAAAAAATTTTATTGAATAAGTTTACTTAGTTTCCAGAATTAAATGAATAAAAATCGTTTATTAATTGATTTGTTCATCCTTGTGAAGATTTTTCATTTGTCCTCCCTTAATTCATTTCACTTCATTTTGAAACTCGGTTCATGGTATTTCTTTTAATTCCATTCTTTTTCTATTAATCCGAAACTTTGATAATGGTGACTGTTTAAAAATGTTAGAATTATCAAATGGAAAAGGGAAGGAGAGAAAAAAAAAACCATAACGAGATAGAATTTCATGATTACATTCCCATTGTTTTTTTATCTGCTACTGGCGTATTTTTACAGTTTTATTTTAATCTTCATTTTTATTTTAAATAAAAGTTTCTATTAATTATTCACAACTCTGAGTAATAAGATATTAATTCAACGACGTCTGTTGTGCTTTTTCAAACCTAAAGAGAGAGATACGCATTTTTTCCCCCTGGTGGTGGTGTTATTGCATCAATATTTTTCTGTCCTCAGATCATACTTTGCTAATCTCTACTCATTATTTTAGAACACAATTTGGTAGTTCTGTTGGAAACGAGATAGACATATACAGATCATATTTATATACAGATCATATTTTTGGTAACGACTTTTAATTTTTTCACTGTATTGTATCACTGATGGTGGAATGTAAAAAACTAGTGCAAATGACCTCACACATTGTCCTAACTTCCTAGTATTTCTCTGTGACATACGATGCGACATTAGATGAGTGGAGAGGTATTGTGGATCCGTCAGAGTTGAAACTTTTGTTAGATAGCTGCAATCATATTTCGCTCATTAACATAAGTTTTGTTGAAGCAGCATCTTTCGATTAAATGGAGATTTCTTCTCTCTTTTCGAATTAGACTTCTTCAAAATAAAAATAAAAAAAATACCTCATTTTATGTTTTTTATCGTTGGTTGATGCTAAGCAGTTCAATTTTTTAAATTATTTTCAACACAAAACTGAGTCAAGATCTGCTGTATGGTCTCTTGATAAATCCACTTTATCTTCCTTTGTCTTATAAACAGTCAACTACTACTGTTCAATAGATACAAATAACAAATATTCATTTGAAATTCAATATTTTTAAATATTCATCGCTTTATTACAACGAAGATAAACGCATTGTCATTGATATTTTCTATAAAATCAATACTGTTTATAAAAATGAATGGACATTGCATGTATCTGCGTTATTACTGGAATCATTTAAAATATCTATGATAAGGAATGATAGATAATTTATGAAGCTAACTGAGCACAGCTCTTGTAAAGTAGAAAATTAAATATTTATTTGAAAGAAATGTCAAATCTGTAATTTTTTTTATTTTTTTCTGATTTAAGATTAACTTTGAAGTTTCAGAATTCTTCTTATCAAATACTGATAATATTAATTTAACAATTTTGTTGAAAAATGTAGTAATCATTAGAAATGTGAAAGTCCTGCATAATGTATTTTTCAAAATAATATTAATTAAACAATAACTATTCGCTTTTTCAATTTCGCATTACTGTGTAAGAGAAACATCTTACAGTTGATAAGGCGCAGAAACTTCATGCAACACCGACGATAGTGCTATTTTAATAACTGTATTTAAACTTTATCTCCTTTTTGGAATGTTTCAAATCCACCTATAAAAAGAAAAAGGTGTTTCGGATTAGCATGAGAACTTGAAATAAGAAAATTGCGGTGTATTTTTGTCTTCTTTTTAATACTTGTTCCAAATGGTCAAATAACGTGATTTTTTTTTCTTCCTTTTAGTAACTAGAACTATTTTTAACTCATTATTTTTCTACTTATATCAAAATATTAGACAGATTAGAAGTTTTCGTTGAATCCAAGATATCATATTTCTGCGAAAATGGTTTAAGGAGCTATTATCCATAATTTCTTTTCTGGAGCAATTGCTGTCATATTTTAATTATTTCTATTGAAATTTTTCTCATCTTAACAAATGAGCAAAATGATATCTTTAAACAACTAGAATTATTTTTAACTCATTTACTTCTTTACTTATATCACGATATTACAGACAGATTAGAAGGTTTTCGTTGAAACCAAAATATCGTGTTTCTGCTATGGTGGTTTTTAAACTTGTTCCCAAAAATATATTCTAGATAATAATTGCTCTCATATTTTGATAATTTTCAATGAAATTATCTCATCTAAACAAATGAGGCGATGGCAAAGAAGGCAGTTACTACTCATCGCCATTACCAACCTTCTGAGACAATATCATCCATCGGTAACCTCACCCCTAAATATGAGCTCTCCTGTCGGAACCTGATGCCCCTCTTATAATGGGCAACTTGAGTAATCATCTTGCAAACCATTATCTTAAAAAATATATTTCAATATAACTACGTCGTATAAAACTAGACGTCCTAATAGTGTAAATTTGATCCTTCATTAGAAAAAGGGTAAAATGCTGAGAAATTTGTGCTCTTTTTTTCGCTCTCCAATCCTTTCCTTCCCCCCTTTTTGCACCCACAATCTCGTCCCCCCCTTATCACCGTATTATTACACTCAGTAATTTATTACTCTCCTGGAACAATAAAACGCTCTTACGAGAGAGACTTTCAGGTCATATCACGGTATTGCATAAATCACAACCCCTTGTAATTGGCCATAAATTACCAAATCGGCCCCGGAAAAGAATTAATAATCACAACAACAACAAGCTAAAATAAAAGAGTAGAGAATAATGTAATAATAATAATAATAATAGCAATAAAAATATAAAAATGAAAAATTCTCGTCATCTTGACTAATTAAACTATAAATTTCCACCGAATATTATGTTGGAAATTGCAATTCTCCGAAGGAAAAAAAAAACACACCCTACCAACATCGCTTTACTTTCGTAAAGTCAGGGAGGCATAACAAATGTTTCGCTGATTTTTAATATTATTTGTTTTTAATATTAAGCTCTTCGTGGTTGTTTTCTCGCGGACAATTAGCCTCCCTAACGAATGCTGCCGTGATTTATTTAATTTTTTTTTGCTCCTCTCGCGCATTTTTTCCTCGACCACCCCCCTCTTATTCATATTAAGGAATTTGTGGCTTCTCTGGGATTGTTAGTTTAAATTAATTGCGATCAGCAATTATCTATTTATGTGCGCATATTCCAGATACTTTCAGGACATTCAAACGGCGGGAAGCAAACGATTTTTATTAGAATTTTTCGTTTCGATTTTTATTACGCCGTTTAGCATCTGATTAAAAACTCATTCCTGGGACTGATCGATAAGGGAAGAATTACCTCGGTTGCTCTTTTTCTAAACTTGTCTCGGAATTTCAAATTAAAATGGTAAATTTTGCGAAAGAAAGCACTTTTGTGTTTTCTCTTTGTTGTTGAAAGAAGGGAATTATTTGGACGAATTTAATGGGGAAAATGAAATTCGGCTGTAAAATTCAAATGAATCATCGCCACAATTAGTTAAGAAGCACATTATAGAGATCTTTTTTTTTTTTTGTACTTTGATTTAAAATTCATCTATTTTTTGTATCTGAATTATTCTTTGTAATATAAATTAGCAACTCGCTATATATTCATCTGAAAAAGCTTGGCGCTCCTGTTGATTTTATTTAAAAAATAAAAACAGCATGTGTTGATATTAATTTTAGTTTCCTGTTTTTAAACCATTGAATTCTCAATTCTTAAAAATTAACCAAAATGTTCTATAATGCAATCTTTTTTAATTTTATTATTGTTATTATTAATAGATTCAGTTGATAGAAATAAGGAAAAATATGCTTCAGTAATAATATCTACATAATAAATAATATTTTTCTAAGAATGCAGTGAGTATGTATAAATACTCTGAAGTCAATGAATTTTTGATAAACTAGTTTTCTTTGTATCAATTCTTTTTAAAGACCGAAAGCTCTTTTTTTTTTTTTTTAATTTTCTTAGAATATTTGGCAGAAAAATTTTTCATAGAATTGTTGAAACAATACTATATATTTCTAATCTCTCCAGCAAATACATATCTGGATTTTTAATTTCTACTTCTTAGGAAAAAGAGGCCCTTTTTGTGCATAAAAAACTATTTTAAATAAATACTTATGTTACAGATAATGAGAATTTCTCGGTTAACATCTAAAAGGCTTGCAAAATGTTTTAATCGTAGTCCTCTCCGTCTTCACAAATGTGTCAAATATATATTTGCTTTATTTGAGGATGAATGATTCCAGAGTATGGTGTGTTTTCTGTTTATTTGTATTTTCTTTGCGAAGTTTGTTTGAGGATTGAGATGTGAAAGAGAGTTAAATTTTTATTTCTTTTCTATTAACTGCTTCGGCAGAGATATTGGCTATATTTATTAATTGCTTAGATAAAATTTTAAGTCAATGCTTCCGCCAAATTGTCAGATATTAACGAAGTGTTGATTTAATAGTCTGCTTCCTTCATTATGTATATGAACTTTTCTAAGTGTTGCCAGTGCTGTGACATCAACCGAGGTGCACATTAACACTTTCCAGAATATGCATGGTCCAAATTTGGTAGCACACTTCAAGTCGATATTTCTGTCAAATTGTCAGATATTAAAGAAGTATTGATTTAATAGTTTAACTCATGTTCTCTTTATTGTGTATATGAACTTTTCCGAGACCAGATCTATGACATCAACCGAGGTGCACATTCACACTTTCCAAAGTATATATGGTCCAAATTTGGTAGCTCTAGGTCAAACATTCTTATCTGCAGAACGCTAACTCACATATACATTCATCTTTATTGTGAGATTAATTAAGGCAAAAGCGAAGTGTAAATTTTATCTCTTTTTATTGTTGTACATTAGAGATATATGACATATTATGAAGTGCTGAAATGAATATATATAAAAAAAAGAAATTATATATGTATACTTCTTTCGTTAGCTTATATATTGAGTATCATGCAATCTGGGTGTCTGAACTTTTGTTTTACGTTGCATTACATAAATTTAAATATTTTTGACAGGAACTCGCAAGAAAAACAAATTCAATCGAAACATTTTAATATTCTGAAATAATGGCCTAATGCTTTTTCCTTTGCTATATTTTTTAACACATTCTTTAATGGGTCAATATGTAATGGTTTTGACAAAAAAATTTGTCGCGTATATTAAGTTAAAATCTGATACTTCGAATCAAACTATATATTTTTAAATAAATTCCTTTTTTTTCAACTTAATTTAACGAATAATAAATGCCAACTAGTGTTTATCAAATTCATACAATAAGAAACACAAAGCTTATATAAACGTATGCGTAAAAGCATTTATATTTGAAAAGGCGTAATTTGGCGGTTAACAGCACATACTAAACAAAGTAATGTAGTTAATGCAGATTGTTGGCATTTCCATAAAGTAACCTAGTTTTGATGGAACTTCTCACCTGGAACACCGCGAGAATAAAATAACTGGATTTTCGCTCTCTATAGTTTAATTAACTTGATATTCAAATCATTCTCCTATAAGCCACAGCGATGAATTATGAATGTGCTGTCCTGTATGAAATTCAAATAATTTCATAAACAAATAGCATTAAATTGCTTCCCCAAGCGATGGTCTTGGAGGAATTTCTATTAACCTGTTTTCTGCATGCCGAATGATTATATTTTATCACTTTTAAAATTTTTACTTCTGCAATTCTTTGAGTTATAGTATCGGAAGACATTCTAAATGTCACTCATTTTGTTAATAAGAAAATTATTTGGAAGGTCATTAAAAATTGTCTTCGTTAAATTCTTATCAAATTGTTGAGGAAAAGCTCTTAATATTCCACCCTTTTTTGAGCTGCACTTGTTTAAAAAAAAAAAGATTGTATAAAGTATCTGTATTTACTGTTATTGTTATATAAGGGAGCTCGTATATTTTGTTTATGAATATACCAATTCCTGTATCTGTAGATGTCTTTAATTTTTATATAATGGATATTTATTAGATTGAGTATCATATAGAAACTGTTTGGTTTCCAAATTTCTTACCTATTTTTTTAAAGTTGCGTAATTCTTTTATCATATATACTTTTATTTATAATGCAATTTAAAATAGAAAATGAAGTTTACTTGATAAACTTTTGTACAAGCATCTCATGTATTTCACATTTCAAGATCTAATTATAACTAACGATACGACTTGGAACTTATTGTATATTTATTTGATTATGATGTATTTCCTGAGAATTGAAAGGTGTATCTTTATTTTATTGATTTGTTTTTGTTTATCTACTCATTAATGATCAAAAGTTATTCATTTGATTGTTTTCCCCTTTTTATTTAATAAACAAACGATAATTAACTCCTTAACTGTGAATGCTGGATATTAAGAATTTATACTCTCATGCAGCAAACAATCACATTTTCCAAATAATTATTTATAATAAAGCCCTTCCGAAACATTTTCATTTGATAAAAAAAGAAAAATGAAATCCACTAGCATTTCGAAAGCTGCCTGAACTCTTGATTTAATACGACGACGCATTTTATTTTAAAACATAACATATCTATTTAATAGAATTAACTTGGTTAAAGAATTAGTTATCATTAAACCGCGACTGATTATTGAATATAAGGTGACTTCCGAGTCTGAGGCTCAAAATCCGATTTTACCGAAGGATTACGTTGTAAGCAGACCTGAACCATGTTGAATCAGTCGTTAAGTACAGTGCGACATCACTGCATAATGAAGGTTCGTCAAGTGTACTGAAATTGAGAATTTATTTAAATTTTTCTTATTATTTTTTTAATTATCTATACGTTTTCATCCATATTTAAAATTAAACATTAAATATTGACAGGCCATTAAATGTTATCTTGAAAATAGTTTAATATTATTACATACAAGTATTTTGCTAAGAATGAGCGAGTTACATTTTCTTTCAATTAAAGAGATAGTAATTTTTAATAGTATTTATGAAAGTGTATTTAAGGTATAAAAAATAAAATTGTTGATGCTAAAACATCTTAATTTTCAAAAACGAATAGTTTAAGTATCGGATAATATAAATATTATTAATAGCCAAAATGTAATTTATCATGATTACAAATATTCTAAATTATATAAAGCATAATGATTGGCATATCGAAATGCATGCGAAATGCACGTACATGATGTGTGTGAGAATTACGGCGCAAGAAGTAATGAATTTCTTTTTATAGGAGTTCCTTTTTCTCATTTGGTATGGTATGAGAATTTGGAAAAAGGAGTGCTAAGTGAGGTGTCGTCTTTATTATTCGACCATAGTTCGATAGCATGTTCTCGCCAAATATTTTTTTTACTTTTAAGATGGGACGTAACTATAACTTAATAAAACTATATTCAATCCTTGCACATCTAATATGATGATCCTTTATTTCAGTTTATAAAAGCATTGCTGCTTTTGTGAAAGTGATTTATAAATTCCTCTTCTTCAACGATTTCTGCCATTTGGCCGGGCAACAGTTGTTCACTCTGCATTTTCTCACTCTCCTCATTCCCTTAGCGGAAGGATCGGTTATCACTTTCTATCGGAATTTCCAGAAATCATATTAAGCCGGAAAAAACCCACGGTTCCGTTAGTGCTAATATTTATTTAAACCAATCCATCTCCGGCGAGTTTATTTCGGTGGATAAATAAAAGGGATGTTTCGGGAGATTTATAAACGTGGCGTTGCCCAATCGGACGGAAGCCCAGATTTATCCAAGTCATCATCGGATCTATTTCTGGCCGCAACACAGGACTCGATGCCCGAAAAAAGCGATGGCGTAGTAACTCGGGAGAGAAGTAGGTTGATACAATCCAGCCTTCGAAAATAAACCGACTAGTGATTGCTCTCGCTTTGAATCACTAAATACACTGCCATAAAATTCCCTCCTCGCCCGTCGACTTCTTTCTCCCTGGCACTCTCTGGCATCTCTCTTCCTCCCTAGCAGTGGACGCGCTCATTTCCTGTGGGCCTTATCCCCACTGAATAGAGATTGGAGAACAAACAAATGCTGACCACTGGATGATGAAGCACATCAATCAAAGAACATTAGCTCCGCGATTAAGAGGTTCAAAATCTTAGCTACATCTTCAAAAATGTGAAGGAAAAAAATTGCTTAAACGCTGCCTGTGGGCAGTGATAATGAGCTAATTTTAAAATTGCAGCGCAGAGTCCGATTTATTCACGCTAATATAAAATATAAACGGAGTGGAATTCGTAAACGAAACTTTTGTGTGGCGAGCATTTTGACTAATTTTAAAACTGCAACACAGGTCCCGATTTATTTACACCAATATAAAATATAAACGGACATTTTGATATTAGTGGCGAGCATTTTGACATTAGTTGGCGAGCATTTTGACTAATTTTAAACTGCAACACCGAATCCGATTTATTTACACAAAAATATAAACGGACATTTTTATATTAGTGGTAAGCATTTTGACATTATTGAGTGATATTAGTTGACGAGCATTTTGTGTAATTTTAAAACTGCACCACTGAGTCCAATTTATTTACACTAATATAAAATGTAAATGGACATTTTGCATTAGTGACGAGCATTTTGACATTAGCTGGCTAGCATTTTGACTAATTTTAAAACAACAACACAGAGTCCGATTTATTTACACTAATATAAAATATAAACGGAGTGAAATTTGTAAACGAGCATTTTGTGTGACGAGCATTTTGATATTATTGAGTGACATTAGTTGACCAACATTTTGACTAATTTTAAAACTACAACACAAAGTCCGAATTATTTATACCAATATAAAATCTAAAGGGACATTTTGACATTAGTGGGTGACATTAGTTGGCGAGCATTTTGATCTTAGTTGGCAACCATTTTGATATTAGTGGCGAGCATTCTGAAGTCATGTAGCACATACAATGGCTCAAATATTCGTGTATTGGGAAAAGAACTTTCGAAAAGGGTTGTTTGTTTTCTCAATACTCAATTTTCCTTTCTTTTTTCATCTCCTTCTCTCTTTTTCATGTAACTTCCCTTGCTTTTGTGAAAAAAACAATGAGAGCTAATACATATTATTCAACATTCTCAATTTCATCTCTGCTAATCAACATGGAAAGCAGTTGACACTGTTTTAAATAATAAAGGACCATCTTCTAGATAAAAGTATACCCTTTTTCTACCGTCTTATGATGTTTTTTTTTTTGTTTTGTTTTTTTTTTGAATTCGTAAAACTAATTTGCACTTGCATCTAATACAAATAGACATGGGTAGAGAATAAAGACTTATTGGAACGACGCTTCACTAAATTTATCTACGGATTTACGCTTTAAAGAATTGAATGACTTGAATATCTTTAAATTGTTAGCACCTCCATTGGATGTTCCTACTCTCTGGCTTTGGTTCTGACTGTTTCATAAAATAACAAAATAGAAACAGCTATATGTGTGCTTTGTTTCACACATCTTGTTGTGGAATAAAATGAAAAGATTTATAAATAGTGTTGACAAAATTTTTTATTATTTTTCTTGTTTTGATAAAAAAAAAAAATTGTGAATATTCTTTGCTGATTTTATAAAAATGACACCTTCTTGAATATATAGTCTGCCAGAGTATATAGCAATAATAATTATATATATAAATTAGCCTATTTCAAATTTAATTCTATTAAATCGTAACAATGCAACTCATTTGTAACTGGTCGATTCATTGAAATTTTCCTTATAAAATGTAGCAATTTGCTGTAACTCTTTATCTAAGTTCTTTATGCCTAACCTTATTCTCGATATTTAATTATAAATTGGGAAGAGTTGCTTTCAGTTTATAATTAAATACCAGTTTAAAATTAGAGGTGATTTAATAATATACATATTTTTTTCATCTGAAAATGGTGAAAAATATATGTATTACCAAAGTATTTGTTCAATGTTAATTTTCTTATGAAATATTCCAAATTTGCGAGTAACTAAATGATTACATATTTTCCAGAAAGCATTCAGAAATTATGATCGTTTCATTAATGTATGAATTAATGTCCATGGGCATTCATCGAATGCATCTAATTTTTGAATTAAATAAGAATAATTTTGGGATTTCAGAAAGAAAAGAAACGTTTGGATGAGTGTTTATATTTTTCATGTGATGGTGACGCCATCTACTTGACATCATTGTTTATTATTTGCATACATACCGTGCGAATATATAAATAATATATGCATGCAATTTTGAAATATTTTTTAAATATTTAATAATCTGAGTTTCTGAAATTGATTACTTTATTTCAAGATGTTTATATTTTTGGAACAAAGAAAGATACATTAGCAATAAATAAAAACAGCAGATATTAATATTAATTTTACTAAAGAAGAATAATTTGTCGATATTAATACCTACTTGTTTATGAGTTTAACAAAACAAAACAAAAAATAATAATAATGGACGAAAAAGATGAAGCGAACATTTTTCACCACATGTATGAGGATATGTATAGAACCTTGCTGTGTTTCGTCTCCAGAGCAGGAAAAAGGAATCTCAATTCATGCCTTTCCCCTGTGCGGATAGATCGGCGAGGGGAAGGATTGGGTTCTTTTGATAAGAGCTCGTGCCAAAAGCAACATAGACATTGCAGACTATAGATAGCTTTAGCAAATACAACGCCAACGTGTGCGGGAAGTTGCTCCGATTTATAAATTATAATTTTTTTTTTTTTTTTTTTTCCTCTCTCTATGCTCTCCTGATCTTTTCCATCAGAAAAGCGCCACTTAAAAACAGAAATATAGTTCGTCTCATTTTTAATGATTGTTTATACAATCATGTCTCGTTATTTTAGTTCAGACTTTTAGGTAACTGTCCGTTTTTTTTTGTTGTTTTTTTTTGTCGTCTTGCTTTAAATTAAAAAAAAAATAATAATGAATGTTAGATTCCTTCATTTTTGTGTAAAGTAAAAGATTGTCATAGGAAAACCAATAAGTTTTTTAGAGGAAAAAGTTAGATTGATTTTTTTTTGATAACAACAAGAAGAAGTATTCATTAATGATTGATGAATTGAATTGCTATATTAAGATTTATCATTATTAAAACTGTTTTATATTTGAATTTTTACCTAATTCTTTATACTTAAAAATACATTTTTTTAAGGATTAATTATGCAATATTGGTAAAATTCTTTACAATATACTGGATTTTTCTTTTACGAAATTTGGAATATCCTTAGCGTTTAAAGGTTTTTTTTTTTTAATATATAGTAGCAAATATTTTGCATATATTCTAAAATGATTTATTTAACATATATATTTCCACAATGCTATAAAATAATAGCAGATTAACAATTTCAAGAAATTATACAAGATCTTATTTATCCTCCATAAATAAGATCGTTTTTTTTTAGCTGCAGCATAGTCAAATATAGCTCTAGTATCATAAAGTCCAACAGCTGACCAAATACAAAATTATCTTACCATTATGCAATTCTATTTAAATATAGAAATATATTTTTCTCCGATAATAGCTTCTCTATTGAAAGTGAATTAGATATTGTTTTATAAAAAGACCAACCGTAACATAGTAATCTATACTTATAATAAAGCTCAATGTGTGTGTGTGTGTGTGTTGGCGCTCTACAGGCCAGACCATTCAACCTACAGCTATCAAATTTGGCACGTGTATATCTTGGAGGCCGAGAATGTGCACCTGGGGGTTATTTTTTCGGATTTTTAATTAGAATTTTATTTATTTAAAAATTAAGCGAAATTTTGGCGCGTTTCTTCTATAACTGCCGAAAATATTACCGCACAAAAAAGATTTTTGCATGAAGTTAAAGATAAAAAATTTATCTTTTAAATGATACCAATGTTTTAATCTTAAAATTAAATTTCTATTTTTAATGAATTTTTAAATAAATATTTTAACTATATTTTTCAATTTTTTTCGTATAAAATAAAAATAAAATTTAAGCTGCATGAGCACGTTTCGCATTCATGGGAAAAAATTAGCTTTTTTCAGTGTTGCCATCCATTGATTAAAGCTCCAATTAAAAATAAATTAAATCTTTTTGGAAATGAAATCTGCACAAAAATATAATTTTCGGCACGTGTTTGTAGGAAATAAAACAAATATGAAATATTATTTTTTCTAAAAAGTAAATTAAAGAAAAATTATTTTATGATCTTTTACACTCTCTATATTATTAATCCAATAAATGAGTTTTATTTTAAGGCAAGTTTTGTTTAATATGAACAGGATATCCATTCAAACCAGGGTTACTAAGACACAGATCTGCTAAAATGGTCTAAATCGAAAATGATTATATTTTATGTAACTTGATTCAATAAATGCTCTAATAAATAACGAATTTTTGATTTTACATAAAGCTTCTGCTGTGGAAATCACGATTAACAAAACGTACTTGAAACACTAATATTTTAAATAAAAAGAGTTAATAACATTCAAAACTTCATAAATAAGTCTTAGTTGATCTTGGAAAATAGAAACATTCATTCAGTTATTTAAAATTTGGTGTGTCCAGAATATTTCTCAGAATATGATACCTTACTGCATTAAATTTAGACTTCATAATTTTTGGAATATATTTATAGGCCGGAACAAAATATTATTATTGATTTCATTTCAATCCTTTTGAAAGCAAAACTAAAAACTGAATTTTATGCTGAATCTGAGAAATTTTTGTTGATCTATTCTTTGAGATATTACATAAATGATGAAAAATATTTTGTAGTTAACATGAGACTTAAATACCGAGCGATTCTGTTTGCAATACTCACATTCAATAATAATAATAATTAATAAATAACAATAAAGATGATAAATAAAATAAAACGCTTGGTTTTATTAAAAAATATCTTTATATTAATTGCAATTTCATCATTTCCACTTTAAATTAAAGTTGAAGCTTTACCGGAAATGACAACAAATTAGCAAAATATATATAGTAAATTGAACGAAACGATCTAAACAACAGTATAAGTTTGGTATAACTATCAAAATTTGAGGATTAAAAATGTTTTGTTTGAGAATCTATTAAGAGATCAGTTACTTAACATATTTAATTGAAAATTGTAGCGAGCGGTAATACTGGCGAACCGGCTGGTCGCCAAAAGCGGCTAGTAAATAATAAAAGTAGACGAAAACATAAAATATAAAATGTCAAACTTCTGAATGATTTGTTAGTTAAAAATGCTTAAATTAGTATATGAATGACAATTAATTCGAAAAGAAAGCCTTTGCCGTCCCCGAAAAATCTGCTACCAATTATATTACCCCTTCCATTTCAGAAATAAGTGCCCTTGTCCTATATTTGTGCTCAGTGTTTGATATTGACTTGCTTTATGGAACGGAAAAAAACCTCAGAAGCGCGTTTTCATTCTTATAATCCTTATCATAAAGACGAGCATTGATTTACCGCTGAGTACAGTCGACCCCGATTAAATTCCCAATTAATCCAGTCTCGTAGTGGCTGGTCCGTGAAAAACCACCGGAAACGACGTGCAATATAATCCTCCCATCCGCTTCGGACACAACCCGATTGGCTATTCATGCTGCAAAATCTTTTCATCTCATTCCCTTCGACCCCCTTCCCCCTCTTTTTTCAATTGCCCTCTCCCGCATTTCAGCTGTTCCCGTATAGAATTCCTCATTACCTTACAAATCGTCGTGGCTAATTCTTTTCCTCCGAATCTATGAATAACCATTCCTCCTCTTCTCCTTCATATATGCTTTTTATACCAATTCCTCCCATTAAAGCCAGCTACTATGGTGTTGCTTTCATTATTCACGAGATATACATATTATGTTACTGTTGATGCGTTGGCATGCTAAACAGCCCAGTCATCTCCCAACTTAAAAAAGAGCTTGATGTGCTTTATTGGTGTTTGAGATGTGGATATGACAAGATTGGGAACTTCCTTCTAATTCTTTTTCATGGGTTAATCAATTTTTTTTTTTTTTTGAAATTTATGGTGAATTTTAGACCTTTTGATACATCTAAATTGCTAATAGAAAGGAAATGGAAAGATATTTCTTCGCCAATTTTAAACCCTTTTCTTGTTCAAATGCGTGTAATACAAGCTGAAAAACATGATTTAACTTAAAATTGAAAAGTATTTGGAAATTAATTATGATAAATTTTGATATATGATTTTTGAAAAAATAAAGTCATTCCATTTTTATATTGTCAAACTTTAAAGATTACATTTTAAAGCTGAAACCACCTGTCACCATTATAAGATTTTCAAAAAATTTTCACGAAAATGATTTCAAATCCCTTTTAATATATATAAGACGTAGATTTTGAATAAAAAAGGCCAAATTAAGTACAGTAATTTAAGTAAATAAACATACAAGCCATTGTTGATCTTTTTGATTATATTCAAGATAGAGCAGTGCAATATTTGAAAATATATTTGTATATTAAATGTTGCCAATATCCTTTTTTTAATTTTTTTTTCGAACTATGAATCAGAGCATATTCCTTCAATGCTGTAAAAGAAACATTATATGTAGGATTTAAGTTACCCTATCAGAGATGTAACCCTCGAACTTAGTCCTACATTTTAAAAATCTATAGCTGTGTGATATACAACTGATAATTCCGACATCAAGAGTTCTCTCTTTTAAAGGCTTAAATTTACGTTTTAGCCACAGCAACACGTTCAACAATGTGGTCCAAAATCTTATTACTTCAATAAAAAAAATAAAAGAAAACTTATGTACTGTTAATTGACTAATATTATTGAATATTTTATTTTGTACACACACATATATATTGTATCGTATATATAATATTGTATGTATTGAATATTATAAAAAAATAAAATATACCGTTCAATTTAAAGTAGTGGTCAACAGATTTCCATTATTGATATTTAATCGTTTTCATCAATTAAACATCTTATCAATGCTAATCTTGGAGATTCGAATTTTTTTTTCAAATTTATTTTATAATCATGAAATTATAGCATTAAATCTGCTAAAATTTTGCCAGAATTCAACTGAAATCGATTCACTTCAAGAAGATAACATTCAACATTAATCGCAACGTTAATATTAAATGAATCGGAATATTTGATTAAAAATATTAATGGTTTTTTTTAATGGTACCAATTTTTTTCTTTCTCCTGCAACATTATTTTTCTTAATTTGATATTCTGTATAAATCGTTAAAGAAATCTATACACTGTACGTCGTCGAGCGTGAGGGAAAACGGCCCACTATCCGCTGCCGAGGAAACTTGAAAAGTACTCTTCGACAAAAGGATCCCAGTTACATATTTGCTTTAAAGTTGCGAGCATTAAGTAGCGGTGCGTCCCTTTCCTTCCCCCATCGCACGCTTTATGCGGATTCATCCCAAGCCCATTGTGGAAGCCATTTTGTTCAGGAACCACGTGATCTGGGCACACGTCATCATAATAGCTTTCATTACGCGTACATTATGAATATTAATCACGAACCCTTTAGTACGGTGGAGAGGAGAGGGTCTTCGAGGAGAGGGACGATTCACAAAAGGAAAACTAATGTTCCCTCTTTGGAGTTGGACTCCAGAAAAATATATACAAAAATGTGTAATATTAAAAACGTCCACCCACATTCGAAAGCAATGGTCAGTATTTAAATATCAATAGTAATATTTCAGCTCTTGCCTGACTTTCAAATGTGAAATAAATTAAATTTGCATTCAAAGATGTTCTGACTTGGTTACAGTGATTTAATTCTATAGTAAATCGTTGCAGATTCTATGCATCGCTGAAATGGTTGTAAAATTGGATAATGAGTAAAATATTTTGAAGCTGTTTAGAGAGTGAGGTATTTGACTCATCTAATCACGATTTAGAACTGCGAGATGTATTTTGTATTGCCCCCTGACATCATTCGAACGGATTCATCAATCGAATTAAAGATGCTTGAAGCTGTGCTGACAATAATAATTGCAAACTTTTCTTTCATGCAGTCTTGAAGGAAAATTTTGAATGGAATTTCAGAAATGGGATTTTTTCCCACCTTGCTTTAATGATGCTTCGGTTGCTTTGATATATACAAAAAAATCATATTTTATTGATATTTTTAATGGATTTTAATCGAAGAAGAGACTAAATATTACATTTCTACTAATTCATAAAGTAATGACGAGCATTTGAAAATGCTAGAATGAAGAAAATAAATTTCGTGACTACTGATATCGAGACAGATATTTTATAGGCAAAGACTACAGCATCATATATTTTACCAAATATTTCTATTTCCAAGTTTGTAATATTTAATAAAAGTTTTTTAAGAAACCATAGGGGCCATCTATGTTACTTTTTAAAACATATTAGGCCACGTATTCCATTTATCTAAGGCAAAAGAAAAGAAGAAAAAAATACTAATGAAATCGGTCTTTTAATATGAAAAATGAAGAAATATTCTTTGAAAATGAATTTATTATTTTAAATGGTTTGAGGTCTGATCACTTAAAATTTGATCCACATCTTTGAGAATTATAGTCATTTTAGTGTATAAGCATAAAATTTATAATCGAATGCCTTATTGGAGAAAGGGAAAAGCAACAACTAGCGTTTGTAAAATTTAGAAGAGTGTTTGTTTTCTTTAATTTATGAAAATTTCATTGTGTTTTATATCAATTAGTCGCATGCTTCATCTTGAATCTTTTCAGTTTTTAGTTTTCTGGCAATTCCTTAAAAGAGTAGAATAAATATAACTAGCATATCGCCCCTTCACAAAAGTTGTTAAAATTTCAGCCATTAAAATTCCAAATAAAATCTCTCCAAACATATCGTGTTATTAAAGAAAATTGTTACCAGTTAATTAATTAATCTGTGATATCAAAGATGAACTATAAAAAGGACCTCAACTTGAAAGAATGAAAATCTGAAATAAGAAATAAATAGGCTTCGATTTTATTACTACTATTAAACAGCGCAATTTTAACATTCAGTTATTATTTTGTAAATGCCATTTTCAATGAATTCTAGAACGTTTTAAAAAAAATAATTAAAAAAATCAACCAGTTTATTTATTTTTAAGCAACTTGTCAAAACTTATCAAATATTTATTTCGAATTTAATGTAATCTTCGACAAATGGTCCAATCGAAGCGACAGATAAACTAAATGATTTGGTGAGTATTACTCTAAATGCCTCTTTACAGTATAAAAATTCCCTGTTAGGAATTTATATATGACCAGATGCGCAACATGATTACTTAACTGAGAACTGGAAACTTGAAATATATAATTTGAATGATTTTATATATTTGATGTGGGATGCTTTTTACGTATAAAATAATAAAAATTCGCGTCTTAAAAAAAACAAAACATAAAGGAACTAAGCCAGGATTGGCATTTTTTAAAAACAAGTGTTCCCAAAGCAACGCCGTTTGCTCCGAAGGGCTCTAAATCGTGCTCCGCAATTTCTGCATTTTCCCTTAGTCGTCCTGGCGACATGTCACCAGATGGCCACCGCAGTCCGCTCTTCTCTACGAAAGGTTTCTCCGCGCCCCACTGTTTTGATTGGCCACTTGTGGGGCTTCTTTATCAATCCCGGATTTTCCTTTTTTCTCAATGAAATCGGCAATCGCTCTTCCCTTTCTTCATTTCATTGTTGCCTACAGAAAATCTTTTATCTTCTCCTTTACCACAGACTTAGGAATGGATTTCCAAAAGGCTAGTCGCACCTTCCACGAATCGTATCTTTGTTGGAATGAGGGATTTAAGAACCTGGCGGAAATCTTCTGAAGGCTTGTAATGTAATCCAATTTTCAAAAGACATACAGAATAGAAAACTTAATACCCTATCTTGAAAGAACTTTTTGTGTTCTTGACCAACATTTCTTTAACCTTTTCAGGCTACGAAGAGATTATTATCGTCTGCAGCTAAATATCCATTTATTAAATCTTGATTCTAAACTATCCCAAAATAAGGATCGTTTTCTGAAAAAATACATTTAGAATTCAATAACATATATTGCCAAACACATTCATATATAAATATATTTAGTTATCAATTTAAAAGTATTGTAGATCAGTACACTTTAAAGTGTACTAATGTTAGGATTAGCTGGATCGTTTTCCCAATTTTCGAACTCAATCCCATATTGAATTTTAACTCTTTGCACTCGAATGCTGCCATCACTCACCATTCAAGGCAGTTCATCATTTTGGAGTTTTTATTTATTTATTTTTCAATTTTAATTATTAAAAATACTTACAGAATGATTAAAAGATGTAGATTAATTTTTCGAGGAAATTCAACTTAAAACAATTATATATATTTTGAAACAATAAACAAATCCTTCTATTAAGTGAATAATTATGCATCGAATTACTTTTTCGAGTACAAAGGATTAATATAATCTTATATATATTCTTTTTTGAAAACCATGGAGGGCGCAGCAAAAAGAACCGAATAGGAAAGTAATAAGTAAGAAAAATAAAGCATGAAACACATAACTTTAATTTTATATACATATTTTGAGTTTATATGCTTTTAAAAAGGAATTTGCTGATACCATGTTTGGATCATTCGGAAAATAATAGCACATATAGCTGAAAAGTTAAAAGCGAAGCCTCAGTTCAAGTGATGAAGAAATTAAATTTATAATTAAGATTTATTAGATATTATTAAATATATATAACATGAGTAATACATTTTAAAAAAAGTTTAGACTAAAAGCAAAAAGACTAAGAGATTTCTCCTACATAACTTGTATTATACTAAACATATGGTCGCTCTAATATGATGAATGCGGATGAATCATCCTGAAAAAAATGGTGGAAGTAATAGCGAAGAAGATTATTTCTGTATTGTCACTTGTATTTATTCGTTTATTTGCTTGAATTTCTTACAATTATCCTTTTTTATTAATAAATTTATTTTGATTTTTAATTGGAATTTTGTCGAATATCTCTTCTTTACCTAGCTAGAATCCCGTGTTGCGTATCAGAATTCTAAAGCATTTTATACAAGAATTCAGAAAGTCTGATCTTTTAAACATAAAGGAGGAAAATGTAAAAAATATACCTGATAATAAAAATTGGAATTTTTTTGGCAGATCGGTGTAACTAATGTGCAGTTACTGTTTTAGGATTCTGCTTTCAGTTATGGGTAACAATTTCATGTTACTAAATTATTGTAAAGAAAATATTGGCAACAATTATGTCTGTTACTTTTTTTGTTAAAATAACTAAAAATAATTCTGAAATTTCAAAAAGTATTCGTAATTGAAATTATCTCCTTAAAACTTTACAAATTATTATTTAAATAATTTTTTTTCTTTCTCATTAATATCGTGTTTTCTGTTTAAAAAACATTCATTTGGAGTTACTGGATTCTTTTGCTGTCGAAACCAAGTCGTAAATGAAAAATATAAAGAAATCATGACTTAAAGAGATAATACCAATTACACATTGCAGTTTTTTGTCTGTTCAAGATAGGAAATGCAAAATGTTAAAGGATTTCTATTTATCATAAAAATTATCATTGATTTATTGAATGTTATTTCGTATAGAGAAATTAATATAACCGAATTTATAATTGCCTCATAACGCTAAATTCGCTTGATTCTTTCAGTTAATGGTAGTCAGTGGTGGATTTAGAAATTTTACGACCCTAAGCAATGCACATTATATATGCTGGTTAATTTAATTTTATATTTAAATACATTTTTACTTAACGATTATGTTAATAATTCATCTTATATTATTTTTTATTTTAATAATTTTTGGGAAATAAATGTTATTTATTTATTTCTTATGAACTTGTGCAATTGCTCAGCTTTCACGTTTTTACATTCTGTTATTTGAGTAGGTGTTCAGTATTTATAAATACAGCAAATATAAAGCATTCGAAATGAAGAGCATCGGAGCCTGAAAAAATAATATTTGAAAAATGTTTTTATTATTCTGATGTGTTATAATTCATAATGTTAGCAAACTTTACGGATTTATTTATTTGAAATCGAGACTAATAACGTCGTTTAATCTGTTTCCTTCTGCTTCTCAAGAGCCTAGCGATCCTAAGCAGTTGCTTAGTCTACTTTAACAGAAATATGCCACTGATAATTGTTTTATGTTAGCTGCAGGAAACATGGCATTAAATACTTTTCGGTGATATTTCCTAGAATAACCGTGAAATGCTCTTATAGTGGTTTTCTTCTCCTATATTAATCAGCTAACACTCTGTCACTCTTACTCTAAATAATTTGCAAAATACTTGGAGAACATTTTTAACTAACTTGATGCGCATTCTTTCGTCTTTTTTAATAAAATAATAACTTTGCTTTTCCTGTACGCTTAGGTTACCATATGCAACATCTCGCGAAAAATGTACAAAAACTAAAAACTTGTATAACTTTGTTGCATCTTGTTGGAGCAAAATAAAACACTGTTTCAGCATCAGTAACCGTAGGAATGAAAGAAACCTGAATTGGCAAAACACCAAGGGAGAGGGGGTGGCCGTAGTAAAATCCTCTTTTCTGGTCCCCCTTCAAATAACACCCCCGGTCTGATATCACGTGACGTAACACTCCGTTTCCATAGAGACTGAGGCTATAAAACGTCGGAATGACGACTGCATTAAAGGGGGGAAGGGGGGGGAACAAAAATCAATAAATATATTATAATACGGACCGTGCATATCAAAATTAATGGACTTCATGCGTGCATACATGTCGGATTGAGAGGGCGAGCCCATTTGTTGTATGTGTACATTCGTTGGATTTCTTTGTTTTGCCAGGGCATGGGAAATGAGGCGCCGGTTTCATCGGGGGAAATTATTTTTATTTCATTGTGTTTTGTTTTTATCAACCCTTTCAGCACAGAACAGTAATTGCACGAATGAAATCGCGCTCTTTGTTTCGCTTTTATGAAAGGGAAAACGACTCTAGGACGGGGTGACTAGCATGGAGGTGTCGCTGGGGTTTATGGGTTTTAATTATTTTCTGTCTACTTGTTCGGATACTTCCTTGTGTTCTGGGATGGGGGAGAAGTAATTTTTTTTTCTTCTTTCAGATGAATTTTTTGTAATTAATATATATTTGGTAATAGTGGCTTAGTTAAAGAGTTGTTGCTTCAGGCATTACTTCTTTGAATAATTTTTCATCAGTTTAATCATTATTTATCGTGTCTTCAGAAACGTGAGACGATGTCTTCAAAGTCAGTAGAACTTTAACGTACGCATCGGATTCCCCAGCTTTGGCCAAATTAGCTTAGAAAACCTTTTTGTGATATGAAATATTTAATTAAAATATTCCAAGTACCACCATTTAATTAAATTTCTACTTAGTCACTGATAATTAAGTGGTTTGTGCGCTTATTTAAATATTTCGATCACAAAATAACTTTCCAAAGAAAATGAGGTCGTGAATTTTCTTCTATATTTGAAAGGACATCTTTAAGATATAGGGAAAGATTATTGTATTCATGGAAAGGAGAAGGAGGGCCGAAGAAGATGCATTAGCTGCAATTCATTCATTCCTCACGTTAAATAAAAAGTCATATCAAAAGGATTTATTCGAAATAATTTCCTTTTGAATTGAATCACATTCTTTTTCTTATATGAGATAGTAAATCAGGAAATTGTTTTTAAATATATTCTTATATCAGTTGTGAAATACAATGCATCATTAAGATAAGAATTTTTTAAACAGCCTTGGAAACGTTTATCAGTCCATTAGTTAAAGAATGTTTAGATATCAATACAAATTTCCTGCGTAAATGTTATGATTAAATCCATGTCAAACATAAATAATAAAGAAAACATTTAATAGTAATTCAGGAATATATTTTTGAAAAAATAATAGTTTTGTTTTGTCTTTTATTTGTAAAATTTATAGAAATGAAAGGAAATTGATCCGATCACATCTTATATATTGTATAAGATAAGTCTCTTCATCTTTTAAAAGTCAGTAGAATGAGATGAGAAAACGATATTTTGGATGAAAAGTGTCTTTTTACATATTATAAAAATGTTTGGAATGCAAATAAAGAAAATTAATAGAATGCATAAGAAACCTATGATAAACCCTCTGATTTAGTTAAACAAAAGGAATTCATCAGAATCAGGCATATTACTAAATGACAGTTAAGTTTGTATGCGCAGGTTTTAAAATTCGATATACATAATTTTTCGCTGTGGCATTCGTGGAAATCATTTACATAACCGTCATTCGGGCACTTGGAATGGGCAACTGCTCTCTGTCAGCCCCCCCCCCCCCTTCCGATTTATCAGTCCGTTTTCTCTTTCAGTCAATCAATAACACTCGTCTCCTCCTCTGCTCTGGAGAACAAAAGCCGAAACACGTGGTTCTGGAATGTCTTCTACCCGGTGGCGCCATCTCCGTCAGATGGCTTTTCTATCGGCGCCAATTCTGGTGGGGTAGGGGTCAATCTGATCCCTTTACGTAGAAATAAAGGGGTTCCCAGGATTGGCCCGCAATTGCTCTTTTTCTTGATCTGCCAACTTCTTCCCGCTCATTTTTTGAAAATTTGTTACTTCTGCTAATTGAATTTTTGTCCTGCCTTTCTGATAACTTTTTTAAAGTAGTAAACATGGAATAAACTTACTGAAATTAGTTGTCCTGCCTATTTGTTTTCACTCATATTTTTCATGGATAAAATTGTCGAGTTTCATTTATTTTTCTGTTGGCCTTTAAAATTAGCTTAGTATCCCGAGTTGATGAATCAAAAGGTTTGACTGCATAGAAGTAGTGTCAGACATCAGCATTTATTTAAAATTTATAATTAAAATCATTGAATTACATCAGCTTATTATATTGGCGTATTATTATTTTCATATTACTTTTTTTTAATGGAAACATAGAAAACTAATTGAGCCAAAAACAAGTTGGTAGTTTTTAATATTTTTATGACGATTTGGATGACAACAAAGTGATTCTTTTTAGCGTTTTAGTCATTTCATTTCTGGTTAGTTTAGATTTTGAGTAATTAATTAATATTTTTCTAATTAAAAAAGATGAAGAAACTGACTTTAGATTAATCCATTTTGATCTTATAAGTATTGATTCAACAATTTAATGTAGCTAGTACAATGATATAGTAGTTAACTCGATCTCATTGTATTTATTCTTCCTTAATTCTATCATGAACACCTCCTCTTCCCATGCACAGGAGAAGAAAAAATAACATTTCATGCGATATCATTTATGAATTAATCATTTTCAACTAAAATAAGGAAATAAAGACATCGGCTAACTTGTTCTAATACGGTATTTTATAACAACTCCAGACTGTTCTGCACATTATTATTCAAATGCTTATTCATTAATTTTTTAAAAAATCAGAAATGTTCCACCATTTAAAATGACCGCTGGTCTGGTTTATTTTTTTTATTACAATGAAGCGAAATTCAAAGGTTGAGCATGAAGAAATGTAATTAAATTTATTTTTAGCATTTTCATCAAATGTTTGAAATAGGATACATTTCCCGAACATTTTTTTTATTTGTGCTATAGAAGAATTTACGGAAATTATAAGTATCTGCTGCAAAAATTATTCATATGTGTTTTCGTGTTATATATACTAGCACCTCCCCCCTTCAGGGCTTCTGGTCGATCCCACATTGTGATAATCGCCACTATAGATCTTTGTTCTAAGTTTGCTGCAATTTCTTTAATAATTTATTCCTTTCCCCTTTTCTAACCTTCATTTCCCATTTATTAAAAAAAAAATCTATTAGCCATTTAGGCAACCTATAGATATAAAAAATACGTAGATACTATAGGGATAACTTCTGAAGTATTTGAGCGTAGCTTTTTATTCAATCTAGACATTAGAAATCAGCTTCAATTGAAATCTCCATTTCCCA
Source organism: Argiope aurantia (assembly GCA_026543865.1). Lineage (NCBI taxonomy): Eukaryota > Metazoa > Arthropoda > Arachnida > Araneae > Araneidae > Argiope > Argiope aurantia. Next base: position 108,472 of record JAPMOR010046940.1, on the reverse strand, counting down.
CGACCTCACTCCCATTGCTAATATTAAACCTGAACCGGAGTCAATAAAAAGTTTCAGAGAAGGGGCAATGCAGGGAAGAGAAAAAGTCCCCGAATTTTCTGCTAGATGGAATAAGTATGGAGGAGAGGGGGACGAGAAAAAAATGGGAGTAACTAACCCGAAATGGGTTGTGAGAGGAAATCGGTTTCAGGGAGGAAGGGGGTTTGTTGAGCGATTTTCTTTCACCTGACCTTTCGATCTCTTTTCAAGGTCAAAATTCAACCATGTTGCTCACTTCATATTGCATATTTTCTTGTTGCCGAAATGGAATTTGAAGAGATTTGAGAACGACCTCATTACATCTTAAAAATCAACATTTGTTCCCTTTTTCTTAGTAAAAGTGCTAGAAATATTTCAATTTATCGGATATCATTAAAATATAATTATCTAATAGTTAATTTATAGTTTTATTGCTATCTATAGTTAAATAATAATTTTTATAATTTAAAAATTCATTTGCAATCCTTCAGTCCAAGAAAGTCGAAAAATGTTTTATTGCACTACATTTCTCTGTTAACTATAACAGTTAACTGAGAAATATGTATTTTATTAGCTCTTTAATATGTGTTATGAATCAGATTTTCATTCAAAGAAATAAAATTATTTATATTTCTATCTATTTAGTATCAAGAAAGAATGACGACAAAGAATCGTATGATTTTTATTATGAACTAGAATTGTGACTACACTATTGAATTTTCAACACTATTTCATGTTTTAATTTGTTAAAATTATTGATAATTTAATAAATTTTAAGTTATAAATAACTTAATAATTCGAGAAGAAAATAAAGATTAAAATCCTGACTTCCCAACATGCAATTAAATTTATTTTGCTTGCAAATAAAATTCATTTACAAACAACCTAAATACTTCTCTCACTAAATGTAATGATTGATTTTTGATTGACTGTTAGAGGATTCTGCGAACCCAGACAATTTCGAAATTTATTTTTTTTGTTTCATTTCAATCCGTTTTGATGATTCATACCTGAAATACAGTCAACAGCATTTGATTCCTCCAGTTTCTAAATTAAATTGAATGAAGCATTAATTTTAAAGTATTTGATGTAGAATTCGAAGGCAACCCCAGGAAATGCAATTACTCGTGTAGAGAAGAATGTTTTCCTTCATATTGAAATGCTTGTATGGCAAAGGGGAATCTTTGCTTTTTGTAGTATAAAACCCTGGAAAGAGGAACACGCTCCCGAGCAACACTAATTCTCGTAATTTAATTACCTTCAATTAATGGTTGGCCTCAGACTGTGCCTTTGATCACGTTCACATTTGGAATTCCTCAAAAGATTTGAATTGTAAATTCGCATCTTTTTCTCCTCTAACGATCCTCTACGGAATCTGGTATCAAAAAGGGCGAAACAAACGAAATAAAAAGATCAACAACACAACACGGCAGGTGACGGACGCGCACACACAAACACTCTCGATTTATTGTTGCTTCGAAGCCCCCCTTCCGCAGTCGTATGTGTGAGTGCGCGGCGTACCTGTTCGCCGGATGAGGGAACATTCGCCAAGCATCAGGACGGTCATGTCTGTTTGTAATTAGTGATTATTAACGATCACGGCAGGCGTAATTAGGTGCCTCATTAAGGGTTGCCGAGGAATTACGATAATATCACGGAGGAGGCGGCAATGACTGCATGTATGAGCGTGTGCGCTGGATTAATGAGTGGATGCTTTGCCCTTTTCCTGGGTTCGGTCGCTCACTTTCAATTGAGGAATCCGAGTTTCGGATTACAGTCGAGAACGTTTATCGCGGTTTTCCTCCTAAAGGGGTCCCTCTGTACAACAAGCCGAGCTGCCCACTCGATTAATTGTTGAGTTTCCCAGAGAGAAATGTTGCTCGCCATCTCAATCGCGATCATTGATTTCCGGCCCTGGAGACGTTCCGTTTCATCTGCATCCGAAAGAATATCTATATGCCTTCCAACTATGATCGGTTCACACAATCGGTGATCGGTTCCCTCGTCCTTTTTTTCCTGCCGTTTACGGACTTAGCACCCTTTCCTCTTTTTTATTCATTTTTTTCCCTTTCATTTTTATAAACTTTTCAGTGTTTTTTACTGAAAAATATCTGAGAAATGATTTTATTCAATTTTTTTTGTAAATTTTTTAATGTTTTTTTTAAATGAAAAATTTTTCAGAAATGATTTTATACGATTTTTTTATAAATTTTTCAGTATTGTTTTAAATGAAAAATATCTCAGAAATGATTCAGTATTGTTTTAAATGAAAAATATCTCAGAAATAGGCACCCGCCGTCGTATCTTATAGTGGTTTTAACATTTTTTCCCTTAATAGAAAAAGAATGCTTTAAAAAAAACTAGATCGAGAATTTTTAAACTAGCGGTTTTTCCGCAACTTGGGTAGTTTATAGGAATTTTTGGTATACATCTTCCTATTTTGGTATAGCAACTTCCTATTTTTCTCCAGCAGATCCTTGCAAGCATCTTGAATGAAAAACATGTTTCTCTGTACTTTTCAGCGCTCATCGGTAAGAGAATGAAGGCCACCTACGCACACAATCTTCTGTTGTAAGTGAGAAAAAAAATCTAAAATAATCTGTAAACAGGATAATTTAAAATGATTTAAAGAGCTCAAAATGAATTATGTATCATCGAATGATAATCCGGTTCTTAAAAACAACTTGAAAGGTAAAATAAACTTAGTGATTTAAGAATTCATTTGCAAAATACGAATTATTTTCATAATTTTAAAAAGATTTTCGAATAGGGTTTTCTTTCAGATAAGTAATTAATATCTCGAATTAATGTTTAGGTAATATAATATAGAAAATGATGTTTGAATTAAAATCTATATTTCAGTAATAGCTACCAAAAAAAAAGACTTTGATTGTTAAGATAATTAGTAAAATAGACTGAAAATTATATTATTATTGGAAGAGTGATACATAAATGTTTCATATACTTGCAAAAATAGATGCACTTAAAGTAATAAAGGTTACAAGGTGAGGAAAACAATCGCAAATGAAGGATTCCTATCAAAACGCGCCGTTAACAATGTTGTGAAGAGGAAGTAGCATGGAATAATTTGAAAAGCAGAAATAAATATTAAGTTCTTTGCTGTTTTGAAACTTCTATTTGCTGCTTAAAAAGTGACTAAAAATAAATTTATATTTTTAAAGAATATTTTAAAAAACCGTAACGAATTTTTAAAAATATCGTAACTTTAAAGTAAAAGAAAGCCTTCTTTATAAATTTTTTTTCTAATGTTTTTAAATTGATAAAATTTGTTGTGAAAAAAGCTTTTGAGTCTTTGCCTGATAAAAGAATATTTTCCATGATTTGCATTCATTATATGTAAGTTCTAGCAAACAAATTTCTAGAAACAGAAACAACGAAATAATTTACAAATGATTATCAAAGTAAGTAATTATCTATTTCGTCTTCATTCCAACGGAATACAATTCTTTTTTTTGAATTTAAGAATATTTGTATTTTATTCACACTACTTATTTGATGATAAATCTCTAATGCTGCGGTCACCTGTTTGCCTTATAAGGTCAGTCTTAATATAAATAAAAATCAAGGTGGTTATGTATTTTTCATCTCACCTACTAAGTAAATGAACCATGTTCAACAAAATTGACGCACTTATAAAACATGAGAAAGTGTAGAATCAATTTTTCAAAATACGGAAATTGAATAAATATTCAATTAATTAAAAATTAATATAATTTTTTTCTCTTTTATTACTCATTTATTCTCTTTTATTATTAACTACTCTGCCATTCTTTTTTACGTTAAATTTTTCTCTTATTTTAATACGTCTTTTGACAACGTTGTCTGTGGTCATAAAGTAGTGATTTAACTACGCTTAAAGTGTGGTGTAAATGAAAACTTTTCTTGCGCTTCAGCATCCGTGAACAAAATTTGCAGTACCAATATAGATAATGAAGTATTTATAAAGAAAATTGATTACCAGTTATTTTTGAAATTCGTCTGGTTCAAATTATGCTTTTAAATTTGCATATTGTAATATTTATGAACAAATATTAATAACTTTGTGCATTAAGAGATATTATAGATTTTAACTTTACATATTATAATACTTTATGCAAAATAGTATTTTTTAAACATTTTATACAGAAAAGGATTTAAATCCCAAGTAGCAGCAGTAATCTATACTTACAATAAAGCTCAATGTGTGTGTGTGTGTGTGTATGTTGGCTCTCTACAGGCCAGACCATTCAACCTACAGCTATCAAATTTGGCACGTGTATACCTTGGAGGCCGGGAATGTGCACCTGGGGGTTATTTTTTCGAATTTTTAACTAGAATTTTATTTATTTAAAAATTAAGCGAAATTTTGACGTGTTTCTGCTATAACTTCCGAAAATAATACCGCACAAAAAATATTTTTACATGAAGTTAAGGATCAAAAATTTATCATTTAAATGATACTAATGTTTTAATCTTAAAATTAAATTTCTATTTTTAATGAATTTTTAAATAAATATTTTAACTATGTTTTTCAATAATTTTTTTCGTCAAAAATAAAAATTAAGATTAAGCACGTTTCGCATTCATGGGAAAAAATTAGCTTTTTTCAAAGTGTTGCCGTCACATTGATTAAAGCCCCAATTAAAAATAAATTAAATCTTTTTGGAAATGAAATTTGCAAAAATATAATTTTCGGCACATGTTTGTAGGAAATGAAACAAATATGAAATATTATTTTTTTAAAAATAAATTCAAGAAAAATTATTTATGGTCTTTTACACTCTCTATACAGGGTGTTTATTTAGTCCCGAACCCATTTTGATATTTAATGACTCATAAAATAATGAAGATATAAACAAACTTATGGTATTTATTGATGGAATAACTCATATATTTTCCTTTTCAGGTTTGAATATTTTTACTATGTAAATATCGTCTGCGCGTGTTTTTAATTTCAGATAATTTCATTTTCCAGTCTAAATATCTGTACTTTTCTAAATATCGTCTGCTTATTAATTGGATTTTTCTCTCTTTTGTTTTTGGCAACTATTGAAATGTTATGTTTACTTTTGATGTGTTTGTTCTATGTAGTACTTTTGTATGCGATGTTTTATTCGAGCGGATATTAAGGAGAATGCATACACCACAAGAGAAAGCACAGATTTTATGGTGGTCGCAGAGTTAATTTCCAATCAACTAAATCACTGACTTTTAAGAGTTAATTTCCAATCGCTTAAACTGACTGATTTATGAAAATTTGAATATCACTATTCAATAAAAAAAGGATAATTTTAGATTTTCCATCGATCGCTTCAAGGAAAATATGCCAATCAGCGCGCAGGTTTCTCAAGATTAATTGGCCTAAGATTATGAAAATGTTGAGTTTTTCTAAATTTTTAACATTCAAAACTTCATAAATAAGTCTTAGTTGATCGTGGAAAATAGAAACATTCATTTAGGTATTTAAAATTTGGTGTATCCAGAATATTTCTCAGAATGTTACCTTACTGCATTAAATTTAGACTTCATAATTTTTGGAATATATTTATAGGCCGGAACAAAATATTATTATTGATTTCATTTCAATTCTTTTGAAAGCAAAACTAAAAACTGAATTTTATGCTGAATCTGAGAAATTTTTGTTGAATTATTGTTTGAGATATTACATAAATGATGAAAAATATTTTGTAGTTCACATAAGACTTAAATACCGAGCGATTCTGTTTCAATACTCACATTCAATAATAATAATAATTAATAAATAACAATAAAGATGATAAATAAAATAAAACGCTTGGTTTTATTAAAAAATGTCTTAATATTAATTGCAATTTCATCATTTACATTTTAAATTAAAGTTGAAGTTTTGCCGGAAATGACAACAAATTAGCAAAATATATATAGTAAATTGAACGAAACGATCTAAACAGTATAAGTTTAGTATGAATATCAAAATTTGAAGATTAAAAATGTTTTGTTTGAGAATCCTTTAAGAGACCAGTTACTTAAAATATTAAATTGAAAATTGTAGCGAGAGGTAATACTGGCGAACCGGCTGTTTGCCAAAGGCGGCTAGTCTATTATAAAACTAAAAAAAATTCAATTAATCGCGGCAAAAATTATCATAGACTTACTTGGTAAGTAATGGCTTAAAGATTGATAAATACAAAAATTCTAATATTTTTCAAAACTACAAGAATTTTTGATTCAGTTGCAGTCTTCCATATATTTGAAAATCAATAAAAGACAATCTGCGAATATCCATATTTCGCCTTCATAAAATGTCTACATCTCTATTAACCTGGAGTTTTTATTAAATGCTCGTTATAATATTTGTAATCAATTATCTTACCATCTTTATAAAGTGTAGAGACCCTTCGACAAATCCAGTTTGATGACGAAACAAAAATAATAATTTCTTCGGTTTCTTTTAAAACTTTACAATCTAATAAACTGTTAGTACTTTTATTTGTTCAGTACCCTCATAATTACAAATATAAAAGAAAAACCGTTTCCCGTCACGCCAAATTATTGTATTGAAATGAGTTTAATTAATACGCTCTCTAAATTAGTGATTAGAATTTGATGGAAATGAAATCTCATTTGTAATTGAATGAGCCGCATATTTTAATATTTTATTTACGTGATTGGGAGGGGAGGAAAAAAAATAAGCGTGTCAACGAGACTTTATTCATTCCATCTTTTAAAGTAAGTGCTGCTTATCTATCTAAGAAAAGATTGTTCAAAGTAAATCTAATTCGATTTATCCATCTTCTCTCTTTCACAGAGGTAAAAACTCCCCCTCCCCCTCTCTTTCACTTAATAGAGTGCATCACACTTTGCAAAAGCTGAGATGATTTAATTTCACTCGCAGGCAATTATCTGGCACTACACCAAGTTTAATGCAATTAGTGTTGAACCAGGAAACACGAAACCGCGTTGTTAAAAAGCTACGCAAGCGAGTTTTCTGTTTTTGCGATTTTAATATCAATGAATTATATATATATCGATCTTTTCTTTTCTTTTCTTTCTCTGCCAGCGCCCCGAACATTTGCTACTGCCCCCCCCCTCTCTATAAACCTATGATGGCACTTAACTCTTTCTGTTTGCATTTTACGAGAAAGCGGGGTTGGATGATGGGGGGGGGGGGAGAAGAACCTTACCATAATTAAAATTACTTGTTTGCCAAAGTAAATTTCCCGTGCTGGCTAAAGCAGCCACAAGCTCTAATGAGCTAATATTAATTACTGTTCTAGCCATATGCAGAAGGAATTAAAAAACCCTCGAAAGCATTTTAATTAAATCTGTATGCTAAAGAATCTTAAGTAGATGAGGTTTATTTATGATATATATATGGATATATGTACGTATACATAAATATTTTTTCTTTCCAATTTTTCTTCTGAAAGCTAGCATTCGTATAAAAGGATATCTCACACGTCCATTAAGGTTCCACTGACCGTGTCATTAATTATTCCCACATGATACGAGGGAATGTTGTACACATATGTGGAGGAGGCGGAGGAGTTGAGGGTGGAAAGAGGGGGTGCTTGAATTTACTCGTTTATCAAATTAGCCCCTCCGAAATATCAAAAGTTCTTTTCCGAGCATTCCGTCTGAGAATGCTTTAATGGAGCACGTTTCTGATGAGGTCTTTTTCTTTGCTTAGATTAATTCTGCCGATAAACGGATCGTTCTTTAGCAGAGTTTTATTTCCTTCCATTAATTTATGAAAGTGTGTGTATGTGTGTGTGTCACCTTTAGCAAGAATTAACGGGAATGAATTTTTTTAAAAAATGAAATGGAGGGGGGGGGGTGATAATGAGAAACTGCTTTACATTTGAAGGTAAAGGAAGCAGATGGATTCTTTCGCGTAAGTGCATTATTTCTGATTGTTAACAAAATTCTTAATGTAGAGCTTCCAGCTGTAACTACTATTATTTATCTTTTTAGAGGTTGAATAATTTATTTCTCCTCCGTAAACATTAGCAGTGCAAGCAGAAAACTTATGTTTTAATAATCTAGTTGCGAGAAAAACGTTTGTTTAGAAAAACTACATCATATGTGGAAACAATTAAAAAGGACGTATTATTTGCATTTTTGCAACTTTAAGTAGCGGTTTTAATGATGTTTAATCCAAAACTCTATAGCTTATAAAGAAAGATGGAATAATTCATTAAAAAAAAGCAAACAAAATAAAGATGAACTTTTCAAGAAATTTTAACAAATTTTATGTCTTTAATATTTTTTTTCAGAAAAAAGATTAAATCCTACCGTTAATCAATCGGATACATCATAAAAACAATTTTTACTTCATTTTTAAACATAGAAAGATTTTTCAATTTTAAGCAGTTCTTTCCCATGATTTTACAGATTCAGAACGACTCATTTTAAATGGGCTATTAGAAGTTATTTATTGTTCAAGTAATAAGTTAAAGTATATTTGAGCATCCTCTATTCCCTTTTTATAAGAATTAAGTAGCAACTGAATAAACCAAATATGCTCATTTACATTATCTTTGAATTTCATGACAAAGAAGTTGCAATTTTTCTCTTCAGCTTCTAGCGTCCTCAATTGCAGTTCAGAAAATAGAGCTACATCTTTCTTAAGTCACAAAATTTTCGCGTTCATGTTATAGCTTAAAATTCCAGCAAAATATGAACAAATAACTTAATCTAAAGTAGAATGTTATGTAAATTTTCACCTTCTCATGAAACATTCAAGATCGTAGTTTTGAAACATATTTTATCGTATTGAAAGCCATTCAATAACATCGATATTTTAAACGACTCATTTAATAGCCAACTCGGAATAATTCGTAAGCAAAAATTTACTCTGATGCTAGAGTTCCATCACAAAACTGCACACACAGGCCAACTTTTGAGCACCATTTCCAATCAATTGGCTATACTTTTCGAGCCATGAGGGCATAGCTTCGGAATGGGTTGAAGTGTCGTAACTGACTGGCTGGCAACGATGTGCGTCGAGTGTGGTGTTTGTAAATCTCCTCATAGGAGCCTGCAGCTGAGCAATATTATGTCTTCGATTTGCCTCCCTCTTCATTTGGTATCAAAATAGCAACCAACGAACCAGCTGTGCAAACGTCTGGGATCCCTCTTCTTCCCTGCTGAAGTGATTCCGATGACCATTTTGCTTTACCACCCTGATTTATCGGTCCCGATTAGACGCAGCCTAAAATAGTGCATTCGAAGTCACTCTCGCGTTCATCTCTTTAGCTGCCAGTTAGATACCGAGTTTAATTTGGGGATGCGGCGTAACCTGTGGCAGGATTTGCTGGCTTCCGAATCCTTTTGGGTATTTAGGAGTTGAGTTTGGATTGTTTCGTAAAATATATTCTGCTGAATTTAGGGTTTTTAATCATATGATGAAGAATTATTGTTGCAGGTTAAAATATGTAAATGTGTGCTTCCAATTGACCTACAAAACACAGTTTGGCAAGATTTTAAATGTAACATATGTTGATGTTCTAGCTGTATTTCTATATGTGTATACATCATTGAATTAAATACGAAGTTGCAATTTACGCACGGTTGTATTTTAAATACTGGAATTAATTCGTTAATGCTTTCCATAAATTTAATTTTCTTTATTGCATTTTGTGCGTTTCCGGGTTTCGGCACCAAATGATAATTTGTAAGTATTAAATCAGAGTGAGAGGTATAAAAACATTTCTTTATTTTTCTCAACAACAAACTAACTTTAAATAGGTGTTGTCAATTGAGCAACTAAAATATTATATGTAATCTCGCTCTCAACACTGCACTACCTAATACAAGACGGACATACATATGTCCATATCAGCATTGATCAAGAAAGTCTGAATAGGAGTTTCAACTGTTTTTTTAAATATTAAATATTAATGAATTATTAGTTATGAATTTACTTTATTGCCTTCAAATAAAACAGAATTTTGAAGCATTTTTAATAAGGCAGTGGATTTTAAGTTACAATATATGTAAATAAGGCCATTATTTAGATGGGATGAGGATTTGTTATTAATAAAGTAAACAAAATAGCTAAAATAAACAGATACCGAGATTTATACCGTTTCTAGAAAGCATCTCTTAAGTCGTCATATTTCCTAGATAAAAACAAAATGGCTTTATTCTAATGCGATGTACTTCAAATAAGATTTTCTTTTTATCTAGTAGAATATTTTGAAAATGATAAGTAGAATAAACTTGAAATGCTTTATTCCTTTCCCATTTTTTCAATGAATTGCACATTATGAAAGAAATTCATACAGAAAGTGCTTATTATTTTAAGTGAAAATAAAACTTTTACTATAATTACTTTGCAAAAAGTTATTTCTATAAGGAACTTATTACTGGTTTTAAGCAACGTAATAAATTCATTGAGCTATACACGCATTTTTCAGGCCTATCAACCAAGGTCTTTGTCAAATGAACCGATACTAAAAAATTAAATTTTGTCTTCCATTTTTTTTTAATCAGAGAAAATTTATAAGACATTAATTTTTCGGAGAAGAGAGTCAAAATTGGTAGTAAGACTAATTTTTCAAGACGCCAAGATTTGTTAAAGATGTTTATATGAATGTTATCTTTTATGACTCAGCTAATTTTTTAGAGAAAGAAAGTAAAAACACATTTCGATTCTTCAGTAAAGGTAGTGAGGCGAGTAAATTTTATGCAATATTGTAAATGTGTTGGGAAGTATCGCATTATTGAATTGAGAAATATGCTGTTGGAAAAAAGAACTATAGAAACTTTAAAAATTAATCACATTCACAAATTTTTCTTATACAAAGTATAAGGAAACAAATAATAATAACAAAAAAAAAAACTTAAAATATTAGTCATGGTAATATTTGTCCCCTTATTTTTTATAATTTCAAATAAACCATGTCGAAAGAAAAAAAAAAAAAATATTATTAAAATTTTAGTGGGCATTAATCGATTATCCGAACTGATGATAGTCCCTTTCAGCTCGGATAATCGAGATTCCACTATTTTGCTTTTCTTTTCACTCTTCATTTCCTTTCTGTAACTGCGATTTTTATATCAAAGTTTAGGGCATCTCATTTTAAGCTGTGGGTCGCTGATAACAAATAGGTCCACTGAATAATATTGGCAAGAGAGGTTGAAAACTTGAATAATAATAATATCGGGAGAGGCTAGGAACTTACTATGCATCTTTCTATCAGAAAATTCACCTGAGTGTTCTTTAAATTTCGTTCAATAGTTATTTAAATTTCTTTTTATTTTAACTATCAGTAATGAAAATATCATTTTCTGATTTATTCTGCAACATAGAGCCTTCAAACAAACAAACAAATTGTTGAGAATTTTAATCTCATATAAAAGTTAGAAATAGTAAAGAAATCTTGCATAGCGTTTTAGCAAATTTGGATCACAAAACTTAATACTGATTGTTTTATTTCATTAATACCACACTTTACAATAATTATAAAATGTAAACAGTTTGATTCTTTGAAGTATTATTTTCGCGCTATTAATTTCCTTAGTTAATATCTGCCATGTATGATCACGATATGTAGAAATAATACACTAATAAACATCTCTTGCATTCGTCACCGTTCCAGAGCTTACCTAAGTAGACCATTTTTATTCGATGTTACAGTTAAGATTGCAACGGAAAGGGGAAGCAAAGGATTACAATGTATAAACTTTTTAACTTTTAACAGTTTATTTTTTTTAACTTTCCTCGGTATCTGATGAACTGCAACCTTATTCTCCTTTTTTTTTTAATCAAAAATCATTGAAATATGAAATGGCCATATGCATAATCCCGCTCTCACTCTTGCAAGGAGGGTTGAAATTGATAGATCTTAGTCTTATCGTCATGACTGGAGCTCCAACGACCAGAAAAAACAGTAAATGTTGTAAAAAAATACTGGGAAATCGTACCGGAAAGCGTATTATAAATCCGCGGAATAAGATTTATATCGCCCTTTTTTCTTATTGTCTTGCTTCTATCGCAAAATCCCTGAAATTACGGCAAGTCGTGAAGATAAAGTGTTTTGTATCAATATGCTTTCAAATAAATCAAAGAGCCAATGCTTAATCTCTTTTGATAACGCCTCAGCGCACGAAAAAAAATCTCTACGATGCAAACTTCAACTGATAAAAGGAATTGGAATTTTTTCTTATCATAAAAACATTTGCGGTTGCAATGGCAGGAATATATACATTTTATTCATGTATTTTCCGCATATATCAGGGTTTTTTATCCTTCATCGCTATTTCATTCCTTTTTGTTTTGGCTGTGAGCTTGATATAAAATTATTTTGATACACATAAATAGGAAAATGATGCAAAATAACTCATAAACTAACCAGAGTACATCTCTTTGTTTTTCTCTATGCCTGAAAAGTTTGGTGCATTTGAATTTAGTTTTGTAATAATGTAAAAAGAAATGCATGTAAAAATATTTCTACCCTTAAACCGATTTGGTCCAAAGATTGACACAGATGCATAATTTTAATGAAAGGCGTGAAATTTTAATGAAACCAAATAACTTTGTTGCGTTTTTTGGTTGAACTTGCATCCACTCGAATAGGCAAGCGACACACAATCAATCATTTAACGGATTTGGTCTATAATTTAAATACCAGTCTAAACGTCCCAAGATAGTTTGTATCTTCTTAACTCTTCATTTTAGAGATTTCGTGTTCACATGTACAAAAACCTATAGGTTTTCCATTGAAAATTTGGGGATTCTTTAAAATCTCGACTTTGAATTTCTTGACGATTGTGACAATTTTTCCTATAGCAAATGTCTTCAGATGTGATGTTGAAGTTCAATTTTTTGAGTTCACTACCATCAATAGTTTGATACAATATTTTGATGTAAATGATCTTCTTCAATTGATAACGGATTTTTATTGGCGATAACATATATTTCAAATGTGAAATGTTTCCTTTACTTTTTTGCTTAGCTATAGATAAATTTGATTAATAATCTTTTTCATAGTGTTTTTTTGAATTATAATCCAATTTTAAGCATCAGTAAAGCTTATTTAAAAAAAATGATGAATCGTTAGATAAACTTTATCCATTTTGGAAGTTCCTTAATTTTTTTTCCCAATTTGATCATTATTTGAGATGTCTATATGAATGAAATACTTCGAATGAATATGAACATAACTGCTCTATATTTGTAAATTTGTTAAAAAATAAATTAAAAATGGTTTTATCGAATGGATGTAAACCACTTTTATTTTTGCGATCTGTTAAAAGAAATTGTTTACAAAAGTTTCGGATTTCTTAAAACCTCTAAATAACCAGATAATCATTTAGCAAAATAGCTTTAAACATATAATACATAAGTGAGAACAATCAAATACATACATTTGTATTATAAACAAAACAATATATTTAAGTGATAATTTCACTTTAATTTTAATATTTGGATTTAATTTATACGATAAAAAAACTCAAAACTTAACATGCTTTTAGTGTCTTCATGAAAATAAAATTTTTTCTCCCTTAATTTTACTACGCTGCATATCAACAGAAATTGAAACAAAATTAAGTCCAAAGAAAGTTATTCTGTATCCGTTTCATCCATAAAAACCAGTTGTAATTATAGAAAGAGAAAAATAGCAATTCTTACCGAAAGGTATCATTTGAGTATTGCGGTGTGTGGTAAATGATAAGTATTTTCACGAATTAAAGTTGTCTGCCATCAGAGTAATTTTGTTCTTTCTTTGTCGTTTAACCATCGTGTGTGGTTTCAATCTCATTTTTTTAGTACCATTATGATCGTCTTTTATTCGTCTTTGCAATTAAATTGTTGTTCCTATTTGTTTTGGTACAACTTAGGAATCACGGAACTGCATGAAAATCCATTGTACTTATATATATTTGGATGTCAATCAGACTACCACTTATATCGATGTCTTTTTTCTTACATTCAGTTGAATACAGAATAAAATTTTAACTTAGGCATTTTTTACGTTATAAAATATATTTCTTTTATATCTGCATCTACATCTTGCATGCGTACTCATTATTCAAATCAGTAATTATAATTTCTTATAATGCTTTTTAATGTTTTTCGTTAATGGTATCTCGATTTTTCGATCATTTTTCTTTCGTATTCTTAATATATATTAAAAAAAAAAAACTTGATAGTAAATGAATTTTTCTTATTATTCATATCTATATTTCTTTCTTCTGTTATAGATCTTCTTTAACTAGCAAATATTCATTATCAAAATTGTTGCAATCATATTTTTAATAGAAAATATTTCACAACTTCATGAAGTATGCATCTAATGGGTATGCAATATGCAAGTAATGTAATAGAAAGAATACTCGCGAATAAAATTGCAGTCGTACTCAAAGGTACCAAATGTCTATATCGTAATAGTAATGATTTATAGTAATGATTTAACTTAAAAAATATTTTGATTATGAAGGGTATATTTTTATTTAAAAAAATGGAGATTTAAATATTTCCAAACCATGGCCCTTTGGGGAGTGTTGTGCACGAAACCGCATGTTTCATCATAAAAAGAACGCTTAATTAGCGACTTGACTTTTCCAAACATAAGTTCGCGAACTCAGCGAAAATAGCCTATTAACCTGACAATGAAGATTATAGTAATTACATTTTGAAAAGCTTATATAAACGAGATTTATTACCGGTATTTGCATAAGAAAATAAAAATAATTAAGACTTGACAAATAAAAAAATTATTTAATAAAGATTCTTAATAAATATTTAAAAAAATATCAGAACATATTATAATTGCAGTATACTCTCGAGTATCCGGCCTAATGTGGCGAAAGGGCTGACAGGATAACAAAAAAAAAAAAAAAAAAAAAAAAGGCAGATAGGCCGGAGTTCTATGAACTCATTTCTTTGCCCACCAATACCAGAAGACAAAGCTTCTATATACCAAAGCGCGTTGTTATTATATTCATTTTCTCACTTCTTATTGTGTATTAAGCTTTCCATTTATCTCAAGCCACGTAGAATAAGGTTCGGTGTTTCATAGAAACAGTTGCCGCTAACCAAGTTAAAATAGAAGGCTCTGTACTGGTAATTTATGTATGTTTATATACTGAATTACACGTTTCTAGAATTTATTAGAGAAAAAGTATGTTAAAGGATATAAGCTGTTCACATTTTAGCAGCAAATTCTGCAACAACTTAATGCAAGGCATAAATACTGTAATGCCTAACTGAAATGCAGGAATCATAAGCAAAACATGAACGTAAATCGTAGGCCTTGAGAACTAATTTTATTTTTTACTGATAAATGATTACACAAATATGGAAAGTTAACCCTGAAATAAGTCCTCAATAGATGACTGCTTCTGCAACGACTTACCTTTCTCATTTAATTATGATAAAAGAAAACTAGACAAGATAGTACGGAGTGTACTGTACTTATATAATAGAATATAATAATAGAATGTACTGATATAACAGCATCTGCTGTCAGATTTTGCCATGCTATTTGGACCGAAACTTCAAATCCAAGAAGCTTCGTAGTACGCTAAAATGTTCAACTTTTTAATACAAACCATTACCAGAAGACGCAATGGAATATTTTTTTTTCTATGTAAAGTAAAAATGTTTCACTTTTTGTAATAAATATTTGAATTTGTGATCAAAAATTCATGGTAAATGACCGATGCTTTTGAATAATTGATAGGTATGCGCCTAATACTTTACCCTTTTGCTTTGATACCCTTCAACTGATGGCAGTTAGCCTGCATTTTGTAGATAGGTCCCCGAGGATATTTCACTGAGTAACAAGTATGAGCAACATTTGTGCGAGCCACTGGCAATGGATTTTCGAAAACATCCCTCGGGCATTACGAACAAATTTAAATATTTGAAGAGGTTCATTAAAGATGATTCGCTCGCGGATTGTGCGGAATCGTATTGGAATGTAATTAAGACATTTGATAATCAAACTGTTCTCCATAATTGAAGAATCGTATTCGGGGCGATTTAATTGGAGTACGAGCGTAGGAAGCGCTTATCGGTCTGTCTTTTTCTGCTCTAATTCGAAGAAAATAGACTGAAAACTGTCTTCAATTTCCCTTAAAAAAGGCACAGTTATTGATTGAAAAGGTATTTGAAACAGAAACTATCCATGAGGCTAATTTAAAGCGTTATATAATTTTATAAAGAAAGAAAAAAATTGTAATTTTACTTGCATGTGTGTATGCACTGCAAATTTTTTTAAACTATAAGACCAAACAAAGAAGCA
This sequence comes from Argiope aurantia, assembly GCA_026543865.1. NCBI lineage: Eukaryota > Metazoa > Arthropoda > Arachnida > Araneae > Araneidae > Argiope > Argiope aurantia. Next base: position 92,219 of record JAPMOR010046940.1, on the reverse strand, counting down.
CCTTATAAATAATTTCAAATATACATTATATTTTTAATTAAAAATTACTTAAATAACGTGATAAAAGAACTTGGTAAATTTTCATCATCATTAAGGATTTTTTTTTTTTGTAAGTAGAATAATTTTTATATCTTATTCATATTATTGATGTTTGAAAAAAGGGCGAATTAAATGTTCCCTGAGGAAATTGCTTACTATCAGTTAATACTTAAGCTATCGATTTGCAATTAAAATATATTACTTTTTATGATAGCCATTCTATAAAAATAACAACTATTTCTATCAAAATTAGTAAGACATTAATGCAGATATTTTTTTAAAGATTTTTATCCCAAATATCTGCGTCATCTTATGGCATTGCATTATAAAGTAGGAGCAGAAACTACTATCTAATGAAAGGCACTGGAAAACAAATTAATTATTTGTAGTAAATAAAGTCTTTTAAAAAACAATTATCAAAATTGAAGCAGAAGAATAATTGAACGAGAGTTTGGAGAATGATTCGAATACAAAAAATTGTTTTATTTACTGTTTTTTTTTTTAAATCAAGCTTTTATGAGATTTTATATCTCATTGATTTATGATTTTTACAATTTGTGTACGTTATATGCATCTTCATTTTTTGGTACTTATTCCATTTATTGAACATTTTATTTAATTAACGATCTGAAGTTGGAAAATGAAATACTAATATAATCACTATAATTTATTGAGTTTTAATTTTGAGTTTTTGTTTTGTTAATTTTGTTTAATTTTGATTTTTAATTTTGAGTAATTAATTTTGAGTTTTTAATCTTATTTTTAAAGCTAATTTTAAAATGTTACGAATTTTCAAAATAGCTAGTTATCATATTAAGTTTCGTTAAATATGACGACATGAGATTTTTTTTTTTTCTGAATAAAATAGGAAAGTGATAAAGATTTACAGTCTATATCCTCTCGAATATCAAGCGTTCATTTTACATCGCATCACGATTGTTGCGCAATAATTTCTTCTTCTAATATTAATCCGTTGATATTTAGTATTCAGTCGCAGTTCAAATTTTCTCAGCTTCTTCACTAAAAACCTAACCTTTTGCTTCTTCAAATTTTGCTACTTTTTAATTTTTGCAGAACCAGGTCAAAAAACGTTGATGTAGTGTCTGTTGCTGAAATAGACACAATTGCTCCCTAAAGCTTAGAAACATAATAAATGAAAGGTCTTTACACTTCAAACGTGGTAACTCGTTCTTTTGTTTAAAAAGCACTTAACCATCTAGTTAGCAATCGTGACTAATGGACATATCAGTCTCCGCCTTCCAACAGTCCTCATTTACGTAATTTCCTCACCACCAGAGGTAGAATTCCTGTTTCGCCCCATATTCACGAGTCGTCGCATTTCGTTATGCCTCATAACAGTCAAACCTAAACATTTTAAAGGTATTTATTTCCACGCGTAGTATGACCTCTCTTAAGTCTCATTGCTTGCGCAGAAGGACTTGTTAATTACGCAATAATCAATTCAGGATAGGCCTCTTCATGCAGTGGGTCGGATCTGAAAAGCACTCGTAAACCACCCTCACATGCGAGGCCGTCCCATTAACACGAACATAGAGCGCCTTTAGAGTTGTCACGGATTTCTTATAAATAATGCCGGAATGAGTGGGGTATTTTTTTCCCTGTGTGTGCGGGTCTTTAGCCATCTTCAAAGACACCGCCTTCCCTAGCATTTCTATATGAAATATGTCAGACTTTACCTGTCTCAAAACGAATACAAGAAACCGATCGAAATTCTTTATTGCCATAGAGGGTGAAAGGCTGGGAAACCGGATTCAAATGTGGCCCGTTTTCTGGTTCTATTGGATATAATTTGTAGAAACGAATATATTATTGAAAGCCACCGCATGAGACAACAAACTTTTTTTTTACCCTTTAGTAAAGTAGAAGTACATCCTTACTATTACCAACAAATCAAAATCCCTAAGATGAACCTCAAAACCATAAAAAAAAGAATCTATTGTTGTTAAATCTACCTTGTCCCAGTTATGTAAGTGTATACAGAGCAAGTTATACATTTATATATATTCAAAATACAAACAGGAAAATCAATAAATTGTTAGCTCGGTTTCCATTTAGCATGCAAGAAGTTAGTTGATAATTCTATGCACCAATGTATCATTTGTTGGATTGTTTTTGTAAATTATAGCGGTTTAAATTATTAGTGTTTTTTAAAAAAAATACTCTGTTATTATAGCACGAATAAATATCATGACATATCCGCTTGTTACACCTCTTCCCGCAGAATAATAAAAAGTAGGTTTAGTCCAACTTACTTCTTAATATTCTATACACAGTGTCTTTTTCTGCCTAGTCTCACTGCCATAACTGCCTTTATTATCTCAATATTTTAACTGAATTTAAGCTCGTTTTTTGGGTGTTTTTAATTACCTGAATTACCTTCTGTTGCTTTAATCTCTTTACGTAGCTATTTTCGTCAAATTTTTTTTTTTTAATATGGATATTTTTAAAGATGTTTGGAAGTAGCCCTCAAGTGTACCTTCGGTTTAAATCTATTTTTGTAATAAATTTTAAATTTTCAAAACATCTCCAGAAGAATTCAATAAAAAGAGCTGATTTATCTCTTAATATTATTTACATTTTTTAAAGCAAAATGTATATTCTGTGATTGAAAATCTTGGATTACATTTTAATGGAGTTTCAGAACCTGATTCTTATTTTTTTTAAAAAATGCCCATCAATTTTAAAAGGAACTTAGGAAAAAATATTGCTAATATAAATACAAATAAAATTAACGGTAACAATTTTTAAATGTAATTAAATTAATAGTACACATTTTGAATTCATTTCCTTAGCATTCAATCAGAATTTGACTGTTATTTCATCATGAGTAGTTATTTCTTATAATTCTCTTTTCATAAAATTTTGTTATTAATAAAGAAATATTCCATTGATGCTTATTTCCATCTGTAATTTACGGAATTGTATTTATTTTCAGGTACACCTGTTAACCGAATACCCATTATGGCGAAACAGGTCTTGGATTTGTATGAACTTTATAGATTAGTGGTTGCACGAGGAGGTCTAGTCGAAGTTATCAACAAAAAAATTTGGAGGGAAATCACAAAGGGTTTGAATCTCCCATCCTCCATAACAAGTGCAGCCTTTACATTGAGGACTCAGTAAGTACACTGTTCGTTTGTTTGGTGGAAGTTTGTCTTTCTCACGTTTGTTAATGTCTTTTAATGCTTTTCTTTTGGATTCATTTTCTTAATAGAAGGCAACTAGGAAAATATTTGGGCTAAAGTTGAATGGTCTTCTTTCAGACTTTCAAGAGCAATATTCAAAATATTAACTAATTCTTAATTGATTCTTTTAGTGTCTGATATATGATAAATTAAGATATTATATATAAACGAAAATCCATGTATTTAGAAATTAAAGTGTATAAATATTTGATATTGATGCTTAAAACGAAAACTTATTCGGGCTTCTTGCTGATTGAGGAATTATTACTGGAATGTTCCATCAAAATTTATCGAGAGCAACCATAATTCATTCATAGGAGAACGACGGAAGGAGAGAATGGGAGGTTAAGGCGTGTCAACAAATTTCTACTCTACTGTACTATTGTTACATTTCTATTTCCATAAGTGCGTGATAGTTGATTAAAGATGAAGCATATGGAATTTCATACTTCAAGAACTTAGAATGATTTTTATCGATTTTAAAAATTTAATATGTTCAAATTTTAAAGTAATGATTAGACAATTACAAAATTTCTATTTTTAATGTTATTTTCTCCTTTTAGTTTTTATAATTTGTATTAATCCATGAATACCAACTAATTCTTATAATTTGGCATTAAACTATTTAATCCTCTCTTGAGAAACCTATCATCCTTTGATTAATCAATGTTGCTGAAAAATCATTTTTACTATAGATAATAGTAAAGTGATTTATGTTGTATTTTCAAGAAACTTCGGATACTATTACTAACTTTTAGAACTAATTTTAGATTTATTTCTAAATAATGTAAAAATATTTTTTAAAAAAATGGATTGATGGTATCGTATTATATTCCACTTCAGAGCGTCACTTCTGTTCGCTTTGCAAAGATTTTATAAACACAGACATTAAATGAGATTCAGTGGCTAATGAGCAAAAGAGCATCTTTTCCACAAAATTCTAAAGATGAAAACTACTTCCTCTAGGACGCTGGAAAGCTCCAAATAACTATGAGCTGAGATTTTTTCCCGCCCCTTCTCAGATCCAGTGGCTCCTTTCGGCATGCCCGCCCGCTTTAAACATCTCGTGACAATTTCGGTGATCAGAGATTGCGGCCGCTGTCCGATTGGGCAAATACTTTTCCTCCTTTCAGAGCGAGCGAGAGGAACGTCATCCCGCTTAGCAGAGGCTAACAATGCCTCCGTGTTGACCCCCGTATCACCTCCCCTAATTTAACAACATCGCCTCCCTCAGCCGAAATTTAATTTCTCGCCGCTTCATTGAATATCTGCGGAGGACTACTAACATTGCGCCTAAGCATTAATTAACGACTGATTAAAGCAGGGGCTAGTAGTCAATGATTAGTTAAAGCTTCTAATCAATATTTAATTAATTCCGGGTTTTGGGGTTTGAAATCGGGGGACCAGCTTGCCGCATTAATTAGTTGCCTACCCTCCCTGAGATAAAGCCCCTCCAGACATTGGGATCAACAGCACCCGGTCCAGCGTAATTAACAGATTTAATCGAGTAACGTGAACATTAAGTTGTGTCCGAGATATTTCACCCTCCCTCCCTGCCGGACTGCATTGTGTGTGTGTCGGTACGCTGTTGTTATTGATAAATTTTCCGCGCTGCCGGACAATGGCGAGTGCAAGGGCTGTTGCTATGCGGTTGCCGCGGTGGGGCTGTATGTAGATACACTCTCTGATGTCCTGTTGGCTCGGAGGGGCGGGTAAGAAGGGGAGGAATCCGGGAATTGAAATCTCCTTGCTTTCATTCGAACAGGATAATTTAGATTCTATTCCCTGACGCGTGCGTGGCGAGTTTTATCAAATCTCCCAAAGAGTTCTGCATATTTCCAGCCATGTTTCCTAAAGTGTAAGCCTCGAGAGTCATTCTCTTGTCTCTTCGGCTCATTGATGGCATGTAATCTGCGGATGACTTTGAATAATGAATCTTCGCCACTTTCAGATCAACTTTCCTCCTCTTTTCTATTCTTTTCATCTGTTTTGGCAAGAAATACTATTTTGAAGGTTGTCATAATGAGTTGATAAGGCCTCTGTGGTAGACATTTGCGAAAAATAAATGATTGAGAATATATTGTTTTCGCTTGATAAACATAAATTCGTTATTATAAACGAATAAACAGAATTGTTTTGATAAGGTGGCAAACCTGAATTGTGGCGTCATTAAGTAAGAATTAATGTCAATCCTTTCAGGCCTAAATGTTTTTGAAAATTTTGTACTGGGATTCGTCTAAAATTTTATTAATCATTTTATTGTTACATGTTAGATTTGACTTCTTTTTTTTAAATCTGATTTTTCTGTTTGTACTGATTTTGCTGCTTTTTCAATAATGCGTTTCCGTTGCATAAAAAAGTTTTGTCAACTTCTGCCTTTCAAAACCGCCGTCTAAATATTTCAAACATTGAATTTTCAGATCAGATTTTTAGTATTTTTGAATCGTTATGGTGAGAACACTTTAGGATCCACTTCTAAAAAGAGATTTAGTTGCGTATTGGGATAATTTCAATACAGATATATTGGGAATTTTTATACCTCCTTCCCTCAAAAGTCTATGATTTACTCTATTTGAAGTTTCCATATTTATAAATTACTGCTGTTTTTTTTCCCTAAATTTTTGTTTAAGAGCAAATGTATTATTCAATATTAATAATATCAATAATTTAAAAGCAGGCAAAAAATATTTTCGTTTATTGATAACATAAATAATATGCACACTATTTAATATTATTTATATATTATATAAAACTATAAGAATATTGTGAATATAAATAAGTATTTTTTTATTCATAATACTAGTAAACGCTCTCCCATAATGCTCCCATTCATACTAACCTCTTTGTCTGTCAGTTCGGATAACCTTTGTAGGTGATGTGTCTTGAAATATTTCTTTACAAATTGTGTTAGAATTCAGTTTTTATTAGCTTCAAACCTTTCTGTATTAGTTTTTACTTATTATTTTTTTCATTTAAAAACGAATTTTTTTATAGTTTTTTTTCCCTTACTTCCGAACAGAAGCTCTGGAACTCAATGTGATTTTATAATATTAGTTTTAGGTCTCAATCACTACGGATATTTATTGCATATTTATGACGTTTCGAATTGTAACAAAAACCATGGCATATATTTTATTCTGAAGGAATAGCAGAGCAACAAATCACAACAACGATCACCACCACAGATTTCTGCTACTTTTAAATACATTTTTGCATTTCCTTCACTTTTGAAAAAAAAAAAAAAATGTTGCGATTTAAAATTAGTATTTGAAGTTCTGTATTTTCTACATTTATTAAGAGAAATTTTAAATTTGTCAACATCGAACCTTCAATTTCATACTATTTGTCTTGTTTCAATGTAACTGTAATATTCTTTTTAAAAACTTTTTCCTGTAAATAATAAAATGAAAGTAAATTCCATTTTTATTTTATTTTATTTGCGTTAAGTACTGGCAAATCTGAAAGATCTCCTGGATTGAGTACGTATATTGTATTGTTTTTATCTGCGAGTAAGATTATCGATTCATTAATTACAAGAGGCTCATCAAAAAATTGCACACACTAAGGTTGCTCGTTATGATTAGGTTATTATTTGCCATGATTTAAATAACCTTTTTACCTTCAATAGCTAGGAGAAAATTGAAATTGCAGTTCTCTCTTCATTTCTTTCGCTTTTGAGTTACGAGCCATTAAAAATTTTTTTACCTCCCCTACCCTCTATCGCAGATCCATCGCTTGTCCATATTCAATGAAAATTATTCTAATTATTGTGTAGCATAATATAAAGTGAGTTTAATTAATTTAATTGATTCTTATTCTTAAAATTAATTATTTTAATCAGTTAGATTAAAACTTAAAAAAATTCCTTTAAATTCTGAATTTTGCAAGATTTTCCACGCTTTTCAGGGTCTAATTTTTGTAACTTTAATTGCCTACAATTAAGTTATGGTACCAGAGGAAAATGATGAAACCAATACTTGAACCTGTATGAAAACAATGCTTAAAGGTTAAATTTTGGTAAAATTCATTTTTTGCGCTAATATAAGTTGTCTGTATTACTCTGCTGAGCATATCACACTGGTTTCTGGATATTGTTTAAACAAAAAGTTTTTAAACATCCTCGAAGTCGAACATTTTGCTAATAATGGGGGTGGGGAAGAATAAATTTGTGACTGCTTGTTTTCCCAAAATATATTTTTATATTTAAATATATAATATAAATGAATATTAGTTTCAGCCTCTAGCGCCCGTCATATCAGAAGATAAAGGATATCTTTGTTATCTAGATTCCAATGCAATACATAAATTTCCTGAAAGTAGTCTGTCTAACAAATTTAATATGCATGCATTTTTTCCGTAAACATTTTCCTCGAAAAATATTTACCACCTTTTGCCTCCATTTCCTGTTTCTAGATATAAAAATAAATTGATTTTAATTTTTTTTTTTTATTAACACTATACGGTTAAGATAATGTTGCAACTTTGATTGTAATTCATTACCACAGCGAATTGCTCATTTTTTTAAATGTAAGGCCTGTGGATAAAACTGTTGGCTGAAAATAAATGTCTGCGTCATGCCAATTATTTATAAATCATGAATTTGTTTACTTCCTTAATTAGATATTTCTGATGCTTTGTAATAGTCAAAGAATCGATATTCCTTTTTCGGAATATCGATTCTGCGTTTAATTATTTTTCATTTGAAAAATATAACTGCACAAATTTCTCACCATGTTCACAAGTAAGTTTTTAAATGATGAAAAAGAATTAGGAATGAATTAATTTCAAAAATTTTGAATCTATTAACTGAAATCACAAATATAAACATATAATTAACCACACGAAATTCAAATGAATTCGCAAAGTGTCTTTAATTGATATATCTGAAAGACTTATTAAATAATTCATATTTATTGAATTAGAGAAAATCCTTTATTGAAATGATAAATATTTTCTGAATTTCCCATTTTATTAATATTAGTGAGAATGCTCTCTTCCACAAATTGCAAAGATTTTAAGATTTAACTTCGGGGACATTTAACGGAATGGTAATTTCTGAGGAATAAAAATCTTTGTCATTAATGGGAATAGCTTTTTAACAATTCAGCCTATATATTATTCCCAACATTTAGAAGATTAAAAGTCATTATGTCATTGAACGAGAACAATTCGGCGATTCAAACTTTTGATATTTGTTTATACTTAAAATAGAAGTGAAAAGATAATGAAATTAAAAAAAAAATGCCAGTAAAAATAAAGTATTTATATTACTAAGAAATACGAAATGTTAAAATTTTATGATTAACGCGTAATTTAATTGAAATTTATTCAATGTTGTAACATAACATCAAAATTAGTGAAATTCGTTTTTGATTTTGCTGTAAAAAATATATGTTATTATTTATCACATTTGAGAAGCTTTCTGCTATGCAAATAAAATGCATTTTGCTTTTATATTCAATATATGAGATGTAATTCTAATTCATAAAAAATATTCCGTTTTAATTTCGTATAAGTGTTCATACCTGCAACAAAATATTCGAAATTATGCATATTGTGGCCATTAATGGGGGAAAACCCCATGGTTTATTTTTTATTTTTCGAATTAAAAATATTTTGAAGTTCTGAATATAGTTATGTAAGGGTTTGTTAAATGCATATGTAAAAAAATATCTCAAGAAATTAGAATTTTAAAAAATACTTTACCTTTAAATAACTTAAAAATTTTTTTTCAAAGCTAGGTATAAAATTCGTTGTATTTCAAAAACATTAAATAGCTATTACATAATATAAATAAACTATTTATAGTTTCCCAAAAGAAAATTAATATTCGCGCAAAAATGATTACCAAATAATTTGTGCAATACCTGACCTACAATACTTATTATTATTATTATTATTATTTTTACTTGTTAAGAGTAACAATAATTGATATTTCTTACAAAAAAAAATGAAATAATTATCCACTTATTTTTTTCGGTGAGATAAATTTATTTTTTCCAATTAAAGAATTTGAATATCCTATAAACCAGATGTGTCCTATAACCCTATAATATCCTATAAACCTATCCTATCTATCCCTCCGATCCTATCCTATATCCTATC
>JAPMOR010046940.1:72521-82859 GCA_026543865.1 Argiope aurantia | reverse complement strand
ATATCCTATCTATCCCTCCTATCCTATCCTATATCCTATCTATCCCTATATAATATCCTATAAACTAAGCAGTCAAGAATCGAAATCAAAATCAATAAACGGACAGTAAAAACTTTTAAAAAAAAAGCCCATAAAAGAACCTAGGTAAATTTTGAAGAAGGAATAAGTTTGCCCCCCCCCCCCTCAAACAGTGACTGATCTAATTGCATCTCTAGCGTCTCTGAATTAAAAGAATTACTTTTTTCTCCAACCAATCAATCAATTATATGCATAACAGGAGGACAAAAATGACTCTTTTTAATACTCGTTTAATAAACTAAACCAAATAATAAGTTTGGAAGTGTTAGAAAGTTTCTTTCTTACTTAACCAATACTAGTTTATACTAATTATTCAATCTAAAGCTTTTGTAAATAATTAAACACTCTTTTGCAAGAAAAAATATCTAAAAAAAACATTCGAGAGGCGAAATATTTTTGCTGACCTTATCGGCTAAATCCAGACTTATTTGTTCTAATCATTGTTGTCATGCTATTTTCCTACGACTAATGAAAGCTTTTTGCTTTTGCATAAGGAATCTCAACCAATCCATTCGACTGATTCATCGATCCTGCGAGCATGATATTTTAGTCTTTTCAGATTTCGAGAAAAATGTCCTAAATTACTTTTCTAATTCGAAGAGGCTGAGTCTAATTGGCAGCAGTATTATGATTTATAATACATCCGCTGCTCCAATCAAAATGCAAGGTCCCCTCCAAATTAGGCAATTTCACGTTTTAATAATGGGTTTAAGATCTAACTTTCCCTTTGAATCATTCCATCCAAGAATAGTAATGATAATAAAAAATGCTGCAGCGAGTGATAGAAAGGGAGACTAATTTCGCTTTGATTCGTAATAAAGTCGGCATTAATGAGAATTCGGTGTTTGGTAAGCGCGATGTCATGGAAACCCGAAGCCCTAACCCTTTGCCCCGTATTCCGAGGCATTAAATAATTCTCTCTAAATTATGTATCGGTTCGAATCGATTCCGGAGAGAAAGAAACCTGGTCTCTCAGGTTGCGCTTTTGCTGCTTGCATTAACGACGGGCGACATTTTCAATGGATAAATCACCATTAATGGCCTGCATAAGTATTTTTAATGAATATCCAACCCAGCACGCCTGCACCCCCCACCCCTACGTGACTGACATACCCGATCACGCGACAGAGCGCGTGACTCTCTCCTTTACTCTTTTGGTCCATCCCGTTCCCCCCCTTTATCATTTAATTCTGTGGTTACTTTTCTATCAACGGTTGTTAGTTTTTCCCTTGAAAAAGGGAATTTCTTCGGTAATTTTCTCCCCTTCCAAAGCTAACAAAAGGGTTGATCTGATATTGCTGTATATAAAAAAGGAAAAACAAAAACAAGATAAAGGCTTATTTAATTAGGTCACTGAAATGATGCATTAAGAATAAAATGAAAAAAATAATGTTTCGATTTTAAGAAGATTGATTAATGTTACATCATTTGCATAAATGTCAGTGCAATGAATGTTTCAGATAAAGCAACTTTTTTATGTCCAACGATGCAACTTTTGAGTCTTGTTTTCCGAATTAAGAAAATGTTGCAGTTTTGATAAAATTTCGAATAAATAACATTATAAATTGAGATTATTTTCGTTGTCGTTTTAGTTAGTATTTCCGAATTGCATTTGCAAATTAAATGAAAACCAAAGGGCAATTTTCAATTCTTAGATATTTTTTCAAGTATTATGTTTTAAGAAAATAGCAAGTGAAATATACTAAAAAAGAGAGAGAGAGAGAAAGAGAAGAGGGGGGGAAAGAAAGGGGGGGAAAAGAAACCAAGTTAAGCGATGTGGTCTTAGCAAAATAAAAGAGTTTAAACTCTTTCTTTTACAACGAATTTTTTTGTGCATTATTGTTTCATATGAGTCATGATTCGAGAAATATCGCTGGCACTTAAAAGAAATGCATCTTAAAATAAATTAGGACTATTTTCGTATAGTTTTGATTAGGTTCCATTATCACTGCTTCTTTCCAAAATTGAAATCATATTTAACTCTGAATTTCGATTTGAACACTAGAAAGCAAGAAGTGCTTTTTCATGCGCCTTACACAAAACGAATGGATAGATAAATCGCCGGATAAATTGTTTGAAGGAAAATAATTCAATCTATTTCGCAGGTCATAATTTCTTATCAAATAATACTGCCTGCATCACTTCCTATTATGGCTGAATGGCGTTTCTGCATTTCCTTAATTTAATGTTCAATTGTTTTCTGAGTCAGGGAAGAAGGCGGGGCATCTCTGGATGTCGTGAGCAGAAACGAGTGCGTATTAATAGCTGATTCGCATTCATCGGCAACGCCTAATTGAAACTAATTTTCTTCAATTACTGCTGCGTCTGGAGCAGAGCACATCGACCAAAACGAAAGATCAAAACTCTCATAATTCTTCCTACTAAACGATACAAAGTGATTTATTTGACAGGGACAGAGACAGGGGACCTGGGGATAGAATACCTTGTTCACATCTCGCTGGACCTGGTGACACGCAGGGCCTGTTAATTCATTGTCCCCTGTGATTTCGTTTTCCACCCTGCCCTCCCCTCCAAATGCTGTTTTTCCACTTTCAGCTACTGGCAGACTTGCTGTTTTGCGACAGTGTAACAGATTCAAATATCTTTTCCTTTTCCGCTCGTATGCCATGACGGGATGATTTTCTTTACTTATTTGACTAATATAAAATAATATTCTGGTGATTTCATGATAAGTTAAGCATTAACTAAAAGACAATCTTATGAATTAATAAGAATGGCCCTAGAAACATTCTGTGCCAGGGTGGAGGGGACTCAATTGTTTCAAGTTTTAATAATGAAATGTTTTACTGCTTATCAATTTAAATTTTCATGTCAAACAAATGCACCAATTACTCCATAAAAATGGGTAGAAATAAAAACAAAACGAATAGAAAAAGAAAGGATACTTTCTTTTTGATTTCTTCGTTTTGAAGAATTTTGAAATGTCTGTGGATCTCAGAGGCTTACTAACAAAATTTTATGGGGTTTATCTGATTTCTTTTCTGGATTAGTGTATTTCCCATGAAATCTATTGTGAAACTTTATATTCTTATATTAATTAAATATATCAATTATTCATTCTTATAGCACCTTCATAAATTAGTTCCCTTATCTTAATGTATTTATTTTAATTGGTTTTAAATTCTCATAAAAATGTCATGGGGTAAAAGAAAATGATAAAATTAGGAAACACAAGAATTACTTATTAATATTTAAGAGATGACATAAACTGTTGATGACATAAACTGTTATTTAATTTGTTGAAAGCTTGATTAGCTTTTATTTCCATTGAACTAGCACCGATAACTTTTCAAGTGACTATAACTCACGGACCATCAATTTGTGTCATCTCGTAAGTAATTAAGTGGAAAAAAGGACATCCATTTACCAGAGATATCTGCCGTTCCCCAAAAGTTTATACTGAATTTTCATTTCATTCTCAGACAACCCATCGATTTGTTTCTGTTTCAAAATCTCGCCACTAAACCTCGACGAGCGCCAAATGGCATTAAAACCTTCATCAGGCGACAACAAGAAGCTCTGATGAAGATTTAAGAAAAAAAAAAATCCCATCTCGATAGATAACGTGTCAGGTATAAATTAGGCCTATTTTTACGAGGCTCATTCGAGGGACATCACACACTCGTAACTTCTTCATCAGAGTCATTATAAAGCCGTGCCAAAATACATCCGCGACCATTATAAACGCACAGCTCTCTCAATTTATACCGCGCTAATAAAGCGGCTAATGAAACCATTTGAAATCCCCACGAGCCTCAGCGGAACGTCTTAAATCAGAATTTATATCCCGTGACGGTGGACTTAAGACCATCTTTCACTGCGACCAAACTTCATTAAAAGAATCGTCAATGCAATACGAAGGATTCGATTCATTTTTGTCCTACCCTCCGCCTCTCCAGTGATTCTCGGCTTTTGTATTTTGCTTTTGCTTTTCTTTTCCTTTCCTTTTAATTCCTTCTTCGTCGAGACCTTTTCTGCTGGAATCAATTTGTCGCGGTTTCTTTTTCCCAGTCTTTTCCCGATGATGTTAACGAGATATGTCATATAAAAACTGTTGATTTCGCCGCTCTCGCCGGAGGATTATCCTGCCCCTCGTGCTCGATGACGACTATTATGGAGCTGTAATTGTTGGGAAATGGATTTATTTGTGCTTTTGTAATTACCACCATGTAGTTAGACGCTGACAAATACTGTTGTTCTTGCGTTTTTCCACAGCTGCTATTAATCCGCAGTGGTTTTCTCTTTTTATCACGGAACTTTTTATTTGTTTTTCCTATCATTTTATTATAGAATTTTAAAGAGGGAATTAAATAACTCTGTATATATTTTTCCGAATGCGAAAGCATTTTATTTCGTATCTTTTACCCTCCAAAATTCTTTGGTATAGATTGTTTTCTATCATAAAAACTGAGATATCTGATTATTATCCTTTGATAGGCCTTGATATGAAATGCTATTAATTACAAAAGACAACCAAAAATATAGATTTAAGTTTTCATTGTAAACAAATCGCTTATAAGTGACTATCGTTTAGACAATAATTAAAAATAAAGGGGAAAAAATATCACATTTACTCGAATTTCTTTTTGATATTGCATCCTTGTTTTGCTGATTAATTGGCAGGAGTTTGGGAACTTTTAGCTGAAAAAATACCATTCCCGCATTCACAGAAACTCTGTGTAATAAAAGTGATAAAAAAAATAGATTTTGAAGAAAATTGCGAAGATTTTGTTTATTTCAAGAATTTTATTTAGGAATTTCTTAATTTGCGCTTTGATATCAGTTTGTCAAAGTTCCTTAATCTACTACCTTTCACATTCACTGGACATTTTTTTACATTTTTATTTTTTCAGCTCACAGATTAAAAATCTTAGTTAAAATCGATGGTTTAATTGAATGTCTTCTTATAAATATTTAATACGTTCAATAACTTTTCCGCTTCTAGTTAAAAGCCTCACTTACCTTTTCAGTATAATTCTCAAGTTGATTAAGCACAGCATTAGTCCTTTGGGTTTCTGCTACTATTGTCAAAAAGTTTATTATTCTTTCTTAATATAAATATAAAGAATATAGATATTTATTATCAACCACACGAGTCGAAATACTCAGGGAGGAACTAGAGAAATTTATAAATTTATGCACCATGGCTTTCTGTTCTAAGAATTCTGAATCCATTTACTGTGAGTTTATTCAGATGTAATTTTAGTATTAGAAAATAAAATTTTAGAAAGAAATAAGAAGACTTCTTAAATTCTAGAATTAGAATGAAATGTAATTGGACCAAAGATAGCCTTTACACATTTTAGAAAATTCATGCAACTTCATTACCCATTGCAGCTTGCTAATTATATTGTTAATTTATACGGATACATATATTGCACTTTAAAATCTAATAAAATATTTTATTTCGTTTCTAGGTACATGAAGTACTTGTACCCGTACGAGTGCGTGAAGGAGAAGTTGAGCACAAACGAGGAGCTGCAGGCGGCCATCGACGGCAACAGAAGGGAGGGCCGCAGGAGCAGCTACGGACCTTACTCGGACCTGGTGACGGCCCCGAGGAACTCCCACCAGCCCCCGCTGTCCTCCCACCCCTCGCCCCTAAGCATGATGCCCCGGCACATGAACGGGCATGGCTCGAACCCGGGACTCCCGTCTTCAGGTAGGGGTTCCTCGGCCTCGCCACTTCCTCTGACATCCTACTACCCATCGCACAACAGCACGCATCTGCCGCTTAACTTGGCACCCTCGCAAGAGAACGGCATGTACAGTAACCACGCACTCTCATCAGGTATGCATTCGAGGACATGCATTAGACATCTCAACTTTCTTCTTTTCAACCTCAATTAACTTTCCATTTCGCTACCAACTCATCACTTTGTTTCAGTTTGATTTCATTTTCATTCTAGTGTTAAATTCAATTTGTTTCTGTTTGCTTCAGGCAATTATTTAACAACATGGAAACAATTATCAGAAAAAAAAGAACTTGAGTCTTTCCTTTAAGTGAACTCTTTAACGCTTATTTTAGTCGTTATTTAGATTAAATTCTTTGAAATCAAATTCCTTTGCAACAAAATGCATTGAGTTGCTATCTATGTATATTCCAATGTTAGTATAATATGATTTATTTAAGTCTATCTAATACCATAACCACCAAAATTGTAGGGAATAATTGCTGCCGATTTCAGTCCAACATAGGAAAGCTATTATGGTTTAATAGCTCACAAAAGATATCAGTATAACTTCAGGGACGATTTAATTTTCTTGAAAACAAGCAATCTTCCTAAGAGAGGTTGAAATTTCTTTTACAAAATTCATTTAGACTTTTAAAACTATATAATTCTATAACAAAATTTTGCTTTTTCAAATTTATATTTTGTCTTAAAAAAACTAAATCTTGCTAATATTGTTATGAATTAAAATAAAGCACGCATTTTTTAAAGATAAAAAAATGATTTGATGCTTTATTAAGAGCAGTTTGCAATGTTTAGTGGCAAATAGCTACGTTGCAGCTTATGCATTGGAATGAAAGCTATGTAAGACTTGGAGCTTGTTTTCGACAATCATGACGTCCTAAACTTATTTGTGTCTCATTAATGATTATATCTTCCACGCTCTATCTTAATTTTTTTTAAATATCAAAACTGTTTTTATAAAATCTGGCAATAAAATGCTATGAATAATTTAAGGAGTTTACAAAAGGCATTGACATTTTTATACTAAATACATTTTATATTAAAACAAACTTTAAAACTGGTGATTTTTCGGCTTGCCAAAACAAAAATATTTTTGAATTAAGTTTTCATTTTACAATTTATAATACAAATATTGTTTTTGCTTTCATTTCATATGAAAAGATTTATCTTTTTCTATATATGTATCACAAGCTGCACATTTAATAATTATTGTTCGTAAACTTCTTATGGCTTTATTTATCTTATATATATTCGAATAAAAACAACAACAACTTATTCTTAAAATAAAGTAAATGCTTTTTTTATCCAATATAATAAACATTTACCTATATTGAAATATTTGCATTTTTTTTTTATTTTACACTAAGCGGATTCGGTTTATGTTCAGAAATGATATTTCTACAGAGTGATTTTTTTTTTTTTTTGTAAATTAATTTTATTCGCTTTCCGTTTAAAAAAAATATGCATTTCTTTTTTCGGTGATTCAAGTTTCTTGAAAGAAATTGAAATTTATGATAATGATGTGGAAATCCTTTTCCTTATCAGATAAAACATGAGTAATACTTAAATGTTTAATATAAGAGAATAGAACCTGTTTCAAAATATCTATAAAAATGTATTTTATTATTTCTTATTAAGTTAGAGTAAATGTATCATAAAACCAAGTGATCTCTTTGCATTAATTTTATTTCGAAATATGATGGGTTTATTATTTCGTTGTAAATGATTAAGCTTTTATCAGGTATGGATTGAGTCACTTTATTATCTCTCTGTATCCTGGGCCTTTTTTAAAGTGAAGTTCATATCTGTTGAAAACAATTTTAGCTATGAATTATAAGTAAGCTCTTGAAAATTAAATGTTTTGAAAAGTAAAAGTATCTTTTTAGAATGGAAATGTAGGATGAAAACCAAATTTATTTTCAATATCCTAAATGCATGATAAGAGGTTTCATAGAGGGAATATTCGAGTGCGTAGTTCATAACTTTCAAATTTTATTTAAAAAAAAATTAGTACCTTGAATCCATTGTTATTTGGACAGATCTTTGTGAAAACAGAGGGAAAAAATGTTTAAAACCTATAAGGAAATGAATAATTTTATATAATTCTATTCAAAACACACTCAATGCTTGATTCGTGGTATTTTATATATTTATCAACAAAGCATGTCGTTAGTGAAACATTCCGTGGGTACCTTAATTTTTTATATCGAATGTTTCACTCGCTCAACTTTACTTTACCTGTCATTCAGACGCAGTCATATTCACTTATCATTTTAATCATGATAATAAGGATTAAAATTAGAAAAATTTTACAAAAAATACTTATTTAAAAATTAACAATATTTCAATCAAAATTCTCCACAATTTTGGTTAAAATAACCAAAAGAAGGTTCAAACCTCTTGTTCCGATCATAGCATGATAGAGTTTTGGGCTTCATGTGCCTATCTTTTAAATTTTCGATTATATAGCAATGATGACTTCCTCATAAAAATATATATTTAATATAATGGCAATACACATGAACATAAATCCAGTAATGGATCCAATGAAAGCTGAGGATGTAAGTAAAATATACTTACTTAAAAAATATTTTTAAAAACATTTTAGAGAAAAAGTACAATTTATACCATAATTACGCTAGAGAAAAGTTACAGTTTGTGTCATTGAAAAGTTATTTTTAAATTTTTGAAAGAAGTGCAATTTTTTTGCAAAAATATGCTCAATTATGTTATCGAAGAGGGAAAAAATATAATTTTGGTTATTTTTAATTAAAAATCCTAATGAATTTTTTCAAAAGTTTTTATAATGAGCACTTATTCAAAAAGTAAATTCAGCCAAACAAGAGGTTGTAACAGCATGTTCTGTAGATGATTCATTTTTTTAAAATTGAATTTGTAGATTGAATGATTTTTTTCCCCGCATTTCGCAGTTTTCAAATATTATGCTAACTATAAGCTTTATCATATTAAAACATTAAAATTTTTCTAAGTTGTCCTATGATATGATGATAATGAAGATTTTTTAAAATAAGTAATACAAAATTTTTTTTAAAAAAAACCTGAAAATTTTGCATAATTTTCTTTAGAATAACCTTTAAAAATAATCAAAATTCGTCCAAAGGGTTGTCATAGACATATATAATTTCCCATCTTTTTTATTCATGGCTGGCAGCATGACATGTTTTAAAGTTGGAATTAAATTGTAATTACCGAGCTATAAACCAAATCCTGCCAGTCGTATGGCGGACATTTAAAGTACTCCATTGTGTTGTTCTCATGATTTTTGGCACGCATCTTTCAAAAACGATGCCTATCGGTGCTGTCCCCTTTATTTATTCCCTTAATGTGTCCAATAAATGTAATGGATTGCAGGAAATATTGCCCATCACCTTGCATCTTCTTATCAAAAGTGACTGCTGCATGGGTAGCGTATCTCGAATAAATTACTTCCCTGTCTTCACTTACTGGATTTAATGAAGATTAAGTCCCAGTCGACACGCCACTGGCTTCGTGATTTCCCGAGCAACCTATTGTGTTCCTTTCCCGTAACCGCCCCCTCGTTATATTCCGAGGCTTCCCGTTTAGCTGCGATGCCAGAAAGCGTTTGGTTTCGGATTCTTTCGGAACTTTTCCACTCTGATAATACTGGATTTAGGAAAGAGTGGAAATCGAATTATTTAAAAGGTTGAAAGAATTTTAATATTAATGCCATAGATTTATTTGTTACTATTGAAAACAGTGACATGCAACCTATGAGAATAGATGAAAAAATAGCAATAAACATCGTTTTTCATTGGGGGGGGAGGGAGGAGTGAAGGAAAGTTATTAATTATTGAATTCGATCATACTTTCTATTAATAGAAAAAATAAACTTAATGATTTAATTAGCAAGTTAACTAGTTTAGATGAGTATGGAAAAAGTACAATAATCTGCATTGTGACGAGTTTATTCAAAGACAATTATTATATTTATAATTATATATGTGTGTGTGTGACTATTTAGATACACATTTTCCGATGAGGTCGAAACAGTTAACTGGTTAAATGAAACTGATTTCAATTACTTACATAACCATAGTATATTTCCTAAATAAATTCGATGAAAGCAATTTTTAAAAACATGCTTTTACTAGAGTAAATGTAATAAATTTTTCTCTTCTAATTTTTCATTTAAATTTCATTATGTAAATATTATGAATTCATAAAATCCTCTTTTTTCAAAATCCAACAGCAGGTGGCACCACTCATGAGAAATAATATAGAATGATTACTATATTAATTAATAATAAAATCCTAAAAATATTAAAATATATGATAATATTAATGAAAAAATGCATGTATAGAAAATTGCAAGATGCTAGCACGTAAGGAAATGAGCGACAAATCGATTACAAAATTTAATCACTATAAACATGGAAAAAAATTATAAAAAAGTGAAATTATGAAAAGTAGGAAATAGTAAAAAGTATGAAATAATAAAATATGAAAAGTAAAAAGTTTGAAATAGTAAAATATGAAAAGTAAAATGTTTGAAATAGTAAAA
>JAPMOR010046940.1:23731-72511 GCA_026543865.1 Argiope aurantia | reverse complement strand
GTTTGAAATAGTAAAATATGAAAAGTAAAATGTTTGAAATAGTAAAATATGAAAAGTAAAATGTTTGAAATAGTAAAATATGAAAAGTAAAATGTTTGTAATAGTAAAATATGAAAAGTAAAATGTTGAAATAGTAAAGTATGAAATGTAAAAAGTATGTAATTATAAAAATATATATTGGATAAAAGTATGTAAGCATTTAGCAGCATAAATTTTTTATATTATTAGTGAGTTGCTGTACAATTAATTATTGCATTAGTTTGGAGTTAATTTAACTAGTTTGGTATACAAAGCTACTCTTAGGTATAATTTGAAATAGTGAACTCGTCGTCCACTAACTGGTAATTGGTTTCAGATTGTATAAATTCTTCAAATCATCATTTTAAAAAAACAGGTTAACAAATAATAAAAATAAAGAGCATTTGGGCATTATTATAAATTCCATATTTAAGGTGAAAAGATGAGCAAAACTCAAATCTTTGAAGGTGTGAAATTTTGTCCTTGGCAAAACAAACAAACAAACAAAACAAAAAATTATTTTATATATATTGTCTAGAAGTCTTTTTCTTATTTTATCTAAAATACTTGCTAAATTAAAAATCACTATTTTGTTTCAATAACTCTTTGTTTGACTTTAATACCGGATGTACATTTTGTACTGGATGTTTTTCTTTCTACAATAAAATCAATATTAAAAAATATATATATCTCTATTTCAAATCATTAATTTTTCATAACTTGAAAGAATTTCTCTTTATAAAACTAAAGTCATCAGGTTTTAGTTTTAAGCGAAAACCGTAAAGAGAACCATTAATTGAATTTCATAAAGTTATAAATGGCTTTATTAATTTTTAAAAAGTAATACAAAACTTTTGATGTATCTTAGGATTTTATAACAAAATGTACTAAATTTTTGCTCAGAGTAAATTTTGCATTAAGAAATGGTGTTCAATGTATTTAACAAAACACTTATCATAAAGATAATTCGATTATGACAAAATTCGAAATAATAAACACTCCTCAATCTACATCTAAATCCCCCATGAAGCTGGATTATCTCCTTAACAAATGATGTATTGAAAATATACGGTGTAATTCAAAGGGAAAAAGTGTCTCCTAAATCATATGTATGTCTTGTGAGATAAGTCTACAAAAACTGGTATCCTTCACAGCACGCTTTTCGCTTCGACGGTGAAATTAAACCCCTCATCTCCATCGAGGATCCCTTGGTCTATTTCGGGGGATTCATTCTTCTGAAGAAGGGGACGAGAAAGAAAAAAATTACCCTTGTGACTTTCGCGTGCCCTTGAAATCTTTTGAGGGCCTCGAATATGCATTTATACCGGTGATAGCCCTGAGAGGAAAAGGGAATTAAGTCAGCTATTCTGTATCTTGGAATGTTTTGATGTTGTTTTTAAATACCTCTTAAAGTATATGATAATATAAACGGATTTTTTGCATTTTATTAGTTTCAAAAATTATACAGTGTATTTTGAAATTAAAAAACTTATTATTATTTTGTTTATTTTTTTTGTAAAATAAAAATTGATGTTAAGTTGACTAATATTTTCTAATCATTGAAATGTTTATAAATTTTAACTTTTTAAAGCAAAAATAAAATGGGAAATAGCTACATTCCTAACCAAAAAGGAAGGAAAATCATTTATATTGAGTTTTTGAAAGGATTTCTTTACTAGTTCATATTTATTTTTTTAAAGTAGAAATAATACATTCGTTTTCTTAATTGTTTCTATTATTAAGTTGGATATATGAAATAAATAATTGGTTATGTTGGGATCTTAATTTGTCACTATAAAGTTTCAATATATTCACGATGCAAGTGACACCAGAGAGATGTTTACAAAAAAATCATAAAAGAGATCGGAATGAACTTTAGTGACATAATCTGTTATAGTAAAAGTTAAAGGAGCTGCATTTTGTGGTATGTAATTATTGAGTGAGCACGAGAGAATAAGATTTAAATATTTTACCAAATTCAAATGAGGAAAATTGCTTTTGCTGCAATTTGTAATACATTGTTGTAAAAACATACTTTGATGTCCACCCCCTACCTTTCTCATAAGCAAAGTTATCATGGTTTTTTTAGTTATTATTGAGGTAGTTACTATAAAGTTGATTAAAATTAACTTTTGTATGATTCACCATAATTTTATCTTTTTGATAACATCTTAAGAAAAGATAGTTATTGTTATTTATAAAAAAAATTTCTTTAATAATTTAAGATAATCTGGTATCAAATATGTGAATTCATTGTTAGAAAAAGCTCAAAAAATATTTACGATTTAAAGTATCATAGTGGATTTACATTCTATTAAGATCAATGTGACCGATTATTATCATTAATAATAAGATTATTATTATTAATAATAATCTGTATTATTGTTGCTAATCAAATTTGTTATTTGCATAAAAAAAGAAGTTTTCGTGTTTCATTTTTCATTCCATCAAATTTTTTTAATTTTTTTTATTTATTATTATTATTATTTTTTTTAGTTTATAATAAAATAGTGCTCTTTTCTTATTTGAAAAAGTAAATTTTTCAAATAAATTTTCTTGCTGTAACTGTAATGACTCATTCGTACGTTTATTCTTGAAGCTCTACAGATTTAACATCCCGCTGATTATAAATGTATTTTCTTTCCATCATAAATTTCAATGGAAAACGAAATAAATAAATAAATAAAGAATATTTGTAGTAGATTATAATGCCAAATACTGATTTCTGAACAGCATCAATTTTTAACATTAGAGTTCATATTGCCGTGATTAAAACCAATCCTCGCCATCAGACTTGTGCCAGTTTTCTTCTGAATTCAATCCTGTTGTTTTCCCTTCGCATGGTTTCTCAGTATATTTCTTTTACCTGCCCGTAAGACTATTCTTAGTTGTAAACCCATCTTTTTGAGGGGTTCGTTCGGGGGACAGAGATTTCGGTAGACGAATAAGGTATTCCCCTTTGAAAAACTCCCTAAAAATAAACAATGAAGCGAAGGGGAGAAGAGTTTTGTTAATGAGATTTCGGCGGCATTCGATGGGTTTATTTTTGACTATTTGGGGAACTGGAAGCATCTTGAAGGTTAAGGTTGCAGTCCTTCTAATTATAGGGGGGTTGAGTTTTGGAAAATATTATGTTTCGTCATCATTATGTTTTTCCGATATTTAGTGAAAATTACCTTCTAATAAATGATTGAAAACATTTTTAGATTTTTTTAAATTGGTATTTTTTTGCAGAATATTAAGATTAAAGTTTAGTTAAGGAATAATAATGAAGAATCTAAAATCTGTTGGATTAAAGTTCACGTTTATTTATACTTTTTTATTTTCATTGATTATTTCTCTAAATTAATTTTATTTATGCGTTTTTCTGAATACTTTAATAATAAAACTCTTTTCGTATTTTGAAAAACTATCGATATTAAAATACTGAATTCAATATTTCGTACAATATTCAGAATTTTCTTATTTATAAAAGAATACAATAGCGTTTATTTGTGGCATGTATGCAGCCACAGATTGTTAATAGATTTAAAAAAATTGAACATAACATTTAATTTAAAAATATCGAAGTTTCAATTTTGGGTGTATTTTCATTACTGAAAAGACAAAATTTTCTATTTCGGAACAAAGTCTCAATTTTCTATTATGGATAGTAAGTGCGAAATTTTTAAATATATGATTATTAAATTATCCATTTTGAATATTAACTATCCTCACTGGAGATGGTTTGTATAAACTTGTTTTCAATTTATGTTAGAATAAATGCGTATAATTCTTGAAACTTTTTCTTTCCTTTTAAGAATCATTTAGGGAAAAAAATAGAATAGTAAGAATTGTTGACTTTCCTGCTAAATTGATCAATTTTGGGGGAGGGGAGATTTGAAACCTTTCGTATTGTATAAGAAAAGGGACATTTCTTATACATTATCCGTTTTTATTTATAACACCGACACCAATTTAACAAACATATGAAAATTAGCTTTAACTAATTACTGACAAAATCTAATATTAAAAATAGCAAATCCGGTTTCTACTCTAAGTATGTTTTTGTATAAATTCCATTTTCAATCGATATCATTCAAAAGTAAATTGCATTTTGCGATAAATGCAATTGTTTTGAAGGCAGCTTATTAAAAAGCGTTTAGAAACCATCAATTGGTAGGGATTTTTCTCTTTGCTGTTGATATAGGGAATTTAATGCAGTCTGTCGTGCTAGAAAATGAAAAGCCTCACGAATGTATCAATGCACACACACAAAAAAAAGCAAAATTATTAAAAACATTCCAGCTAAAAGAGTTTTCTTTCAAATTTATATGTAGAGAGGGGAGTTCCATTTCATCCAAGACTAAACGATTTCTGTTATCGGACGTTAATAACAAAAAGGCATCGATATGCTTTCTGTATTATTTATTTCATCCCGTGCACTTCACTCAAAACTTTAATCGAACTAATAGCTTGATGTTGCATATAAAAATACATTTTCTTTCTTTTTCCTTCTTCATTAATGCCTTAATGCGAAACCGAAGTTTCGAAAAATTATAATACACCTTGTCACGATATGGGCAGAATGTTCGTTAGCTTTTGGGCTTTCCAGTTGGCTAGTTTTGTATTGTTGCACGCCTCCGAACCGTAACAATGAAAGTATTGTTTAGTCGCTGCATATAAATAATAATCGAGTTATAAGGATTTATTTATGAGAAGTGCTTTTTCAAATAGTTCTTAACGACTGAACAGGAAAAACAAACTGTTGGCCCTTGCACAGTTATTCGGATTTGCAGAAGAAAAGACTAGATTCTATTTGTTTATTGTTCTGTTGTGAAACGGGTTATTAGGAGGAATTTCTAAGCAAATGGGAAAAGTTAATCGATAAATTACTCTTTTTTTTCCCTTGTCATTCCTGGAATTGTTTCTCTATTTATTCCTTCGGCGGAAAGAATTTTCAAATTCATGTATAAATATTAGGCATTTAGGAATTTTTTTCTCATAATTCGTTTCACTTCAAAAATTCTCTTAATGATCTTCGATTTCATTTCATGGCGATATAAATGTTGGACAATTAAACGTTCTATCGCTTTATCATTTAATTTTATTGAATTTTCATATGGAGAGCTCTAAATAAAAAGAATATTTTGATAAATGGGATAAATTAGAAAATATTGGGATGAGTGACATTATACATGTTTTGTTCTCTAAAAACCATTCTTTTTTATTTTACAATAAAAAAAGTTCGGTCAAAGCTTTTATAATTTCTCAGGTTTTAAAATCCAAAATATAATCTTCAATCTTGAAACAATTGCTAGTTTTGGTAATTGTTTTATAAAGTTGCTTTTCGTGTTTTAGGCTTTCTGATATGTTTCAGAAAAATATTATATTTCAGACATTGCTCCATTTTTAACTTATTTTTGAAATCACTCTCTTAAAATCTATTTCTTTTAGAATAAACGATTTTTGAAAGCGAAATTTCATATTCTTTTTTGATTTACACCATCTTAAACCATAGATGGTTGTGGTGTGAATAAAAGTAATGGATGCCGGAAAACTTCTCGATTTTTTATTTTTTATTTTAGAATTTCGAACAAAAAAAAAATGACTCAAAAATAACTTTTATTGAAGAGGTTCCATTTAATTTCGTTTAATAATAATTTTTAAATGTATTTCTTCTATTTATCTCTGATTAAAACATGAATTTTTTTCATAATTTTTTTAAATTTTGGCTTCATGAAAAAATTTTCTGGTGAAGGTTCGGCCACAAAACTATCTCACTTGAAAAGAGCTGCAATTTACAAACATTTTAAGACGCTTTGCTTATCATAAATTAAATATTATAAATTTTTTGAAAAGAGAACATAAAATCTTTAAGTAAATGTGTATAATTGTTTCATTTTGTATATGCAGCGTATATTAATGAACAAATTCTCCTTCATAAAAAAGTTTTAATTTTTTTCTAATTAATAAACTAAACTTATTAAATATGCTTTCCTTGTATTTTAGCTATGCTGTTTGTATTTGCACTTTGGTACTTGTTTATTTTTGTGACTCTAGTTATTAGATACCAAAAAAATACAAAACACTCCCAATTCAATGATTTTCAATTTGGCATTGGCCATTTTGAGAGATTTGAAAATCACCAAGTAAACTTCGGAAAGAAATCAACTTGGCACTATGAAGTTTATTTTAGCATGCTCTGGAAATCGGCGTGTAAATCCATTATTTTGACTTTGTTGCTGTAATCATCTGAAAATTGCGAAGTAAATACAAGAGCCATAAAAATAAACATATACACATTTTTTCTCATTGAATAACTAATATTTCATTCATCCATATTTTAGATCAAATTATGTAGATTCAGTTTTGTTCATTGTTACCAAAACTATTTGACTTTCCATCTTCTGTTTAAAATTTGGAGGACAGAAAAATTATAGCTAAATTAACGCTGAAGAATACTCATTGTTAAAAAAAAATCACCTCGCTATCCTTGAAAATTCATAATCTCCATAACAACGTTAGTAGGCCGGAGAAGCATTTAGAAGAAATAACAAGACACACAGAAACCACCTGAAAGTCGTGCATTTAGCCCATAAACTGTGATGCAGACAGTTATAATACTTTTATTTGCCTATTACCGAGGCTCATAAGAAATGAAATTTCGTGCGCTCTTCAACAAAGTAAGAAAATAAAAAAAGGAAGAAAAGAAAGAAAAGAATATATATATCTATAAATATAAGTACATAAATAAGCTTCTTATTTATAACCTTATCATCACTGACACATAAATCGAAGACATAAACGTAAAAATCTCTTTCTGTGTCAGCTAATTTAAAGCGCATTTCTTTATTATTATTATCCCATTCTGAAGAACAAAGCGTAATCGTTCTGTAGCTATAACAATCACAGCTTTCTCCATAGGTTCTTTGATGGGAAAAAAGAAACTCAGTCCCTCTTTTCAGGGAAAGGTAAAGGAATTATTTATGCCGATTTTATGCGGTGCTTCTTTCTCTGTTTCCCCCCCCCCCAGACGATTGCTTTCTGGTCAGATCTCTTAGAAATCTATAACGGCTCCTTTCGTGAGGTGATGTTAATGTGATAGAGATACCATTCGAGTCTTTTTTATTTTGTGGTCTATTAAATTCTCTTAGCTCAAAGGCTGGCCAGTCGTTTCTTATTGCGGTAATAAGAACATTTGTACAAAAGTATACAGGGCGGCAACGGTTACAGTGGCTATTCCGGGTACTTCTACTCCCTGTAATTAGACTCATAGACCAGTCGGAAGTAGTACCGCAACAACAGCCTTATCCATTGAAAGGATCACTGAAAGGAGGAAACGCGATGCATGTGATAGTCCCCACTTTTTTGTGTATGGTCAGCTGTAGTTTTGGATGTTTCCTTCTAGTGTAGTGGTCATTTGAATTGCCCATCTTCTACTGACCGTAGAATCAAACATTCATCACAGTATTTTTTCTTTTCTAATGAATATACTCCGTTGGGTCAAAAAATCTTTTCTCTATGTAGTTGGCACATAAAGAAGTTTTGGTATTGGGGAATATTCTCTTTGACTCTTGATGTGCAATCTTATTTTTCTTTATGCTTATGATCCTACATAAAAGTAAATTAGTTAAGTAAGTATTTTCTTCAGCATTGCAAATAAAGATAAATTACTAGGTTAAAATTTTTTCAAAAAATGAATTTATAATTAAAAAAAACACTCTTAATAAAGAATTAACTAAAAAAAATTATTTCTGTTAAATGAAGTGTTATAAAATAATTTATTGAAAATTTTTACTTATGAACACAAAAATTGTTTTATTATCTACTTTACTACCTTTTTTAAGAATTATTTACTTCATCAAAATAATTCATCCACTTCTATAAAGAGAAAAACAAAATTACTTTCCTTGTTTGCGATATGTCTATTTCGAAAATACCTCCCCACCAATATTGTTAAAATTTGTTAGTGAAAGCATGCGCCTTTTGAAGCTGAAATGCATAAAATTTTGACGTAATAATTTTATTTCGATTTCCTTAGTGTTTTTTTTTTTTTGACAATATAAGATCAAAGAATATATCAAATCATTTTCCAATTCAAACGTATATCTTGATATATTATTATACTATCAACTCTTAATTATCTAATAGAGTTTTCGCTCACATTGTGTAATGAAATTTTAATAATGAAAAAATAATTCATGCAGCTATAATATATTTACTTGCCCAAGACGCAATCTTTTAAATATCACTAGTAGGTTCTCTCAGCTCTGACATTTTGTTACCATTTTCTTGTGAATTGTTATTATATAGGATTTAATGTAGTTGATTTTGCGCGCTAAAATGTGTAATTTTACTACTACGAAGTATGCTTTTATATGAAGAGATATACATACACCCCGAACACGTGGTATTGTCACAGCTAACATCTATACATATTGTTCTTGTGTTTTCTTTGCCAAACTAACTAGCCATCTTGACACTACTTGTGATAGAGCTGTCTCATCGTGAAACATTGCAGTGTAACTTTGATTTAAGAATTTGCCTCCCGTTGGGTTTATTTTCAATTTCAGAGCACATGGTTGCATGACCTCTTTCTCCTGTTCGAAACAAAATATTCATTTCGAAGAAAGATCCATAAATCTTTACGAGTCGGACAAATTCTTCAGGTTCTTTTTTCTTTTTCCTTTTTGTTTCTTTATTTCCTTTTTGATAGCCAACAAGAATAGTTGCTATTTCGTTTAAGGGGAGGATGCCTCGACTGACGGGCCATATTTCTTGACATTGAAATTACTTATGACTCTACTTTCTAAGGTTGCTCAGGTTAAGCATTTATATAAATGCTTTTGATTTATCCGGTGTGTCCAGAGGTGGAAAGGGGTGAATAGTGAGGGGTCCCCTTCTCGGATTTTAATTTTCGTAAGAGATATTTTTAAATGCAAGAGTAATATGCAATTAAGAGAGAGAAAGAGAGAGGGGAACTTGCTATGAAGTTTGTTTTGATTTTCTGGTCGTCATTGCCTGATGTTATAAATCACTTTGGGTTAGGTGAGTACCTTCGAGAGGGGGGAGGGGGATGATAAGTAGACTTGAGATGAAGTAGAGAATGGGCCAGAACGAAATTAAGTAAACCGAAAAAAGGGGAGGGAAAATGAAATATCAACAGTTTTTGTGACAGTGAAAGAGTGCGATTCCTGATGAAGATATAGATAACATCGATGTTTGTTTTTTTAGATGTCTGTTCTTACTTATTTTTTTTATCATCGTATCCCACTGAGTATCCCTCTTCGCACAGTATTTTCAGAAGGTTCACTTACCTGCAGGTCTTTGTCTAATGAAGACTGTTTGGGAGATACGCAGCCTCTTTCGTTTCTTTGTATAGCTACTGAGTAATTGAGTTTTCTTAGTCTTTTTGAAACCTGACAAGAAAGAAAGAAAATGTTTGTGTAATATATAGAATTGATTGATTTTCCCCTCACATCTCTCAAATGTTCATTTCTTTTTTATTTATTTGTCAAATGACGATAACTATATACAGTTTTTGGAGGAAAATTCTGATTATTGTGTTTCCTCCAGAATCTAGATTAGACTTATTCTCTCCTGAGTGGGATATGCATATGGCTAAAAGGAATGGTTACTCTCCTTCAGGTATGTTGTTAGCTATCTAATCGTATTTAATCAAACGTTTCCAATTAAAATGGAAAACCTTTTCTTCTTGTTTATTATTTTTTATATTGCGAGTGTCAAGGGCAAGTTGATTGGCTCTTGGCTTCATGGAAATCTTGATATTTAGAAGAAAACTATCTTAATGAAAGTTGCAATGCTTATATTCGGTGTGAAGTGGTAACTTGAAAAGTGACAGCTCAGAAATAAATATAGACCACGACACAAAATTTCAAAAATGCTTCAACGTTCTCGTGTCGAAATCTTAGCATTCAGATCAGAGGAATATGGATTTGAGATCCAATTCCAAAGAAATCTCTTATATAGACTCTCCTCCCCAACTGTTAAATAACTTTGACGTTTACAAGCATAAGAGTATGGAGCAGTGTTTCATGTATATGAAGTTTGACGGCTTCAGAGATGTCAGTTTCGTCAACTGATTATAGCTCAAAATTATCAGATCTAGATTTTTAAAACGGAAAGTTAATGTAATTAAACTACCAACCAAAAGTTAAAGCAATTTTTATGAATTTAAGTAAAAAAAGTAAATATTTCCCAAGTCAAAATTATTGACAGGAAGATATATTATATTGAAAGCGTGCTAATGTTGCTACATCGAAAACACTAATAAACTTAACTAAATTGGAAATAAATATTAAATTTAGTAAGTTAAATTAAATATTAAGTTTATATTTGGTAAATTTTTGTGTTCATAAAACCTCAATTTTTTGAGATTTTCAGGTCACGAGGGGTCAATACTTGGACAAAAGTCAGACCCATCACAAAAATAAATAAATAAATAAAAAATAAATAAAATAAAAATTCCTGGTTTGAATCCCTGTTTGAGAGTGATCCTTGATGAAGTCTTCTGGCCGGATTCATCATTTTCCTCTTTTATATTTCATTTAATTCATATTTTTTTGCATTTAAGCAATATTTATTTTAATTTGGTTAATGTAATAGAATTAATTCAATTAGTCATTAGTATAGTACGAAAAGGAGCTTAAATGAATCATTGCGTTTTATTCTAGCTATAATAAAAAAGTTTTAAAATATTTTTTAAAAATAATTTATCACAGAAAAGCCAGTTTGTTTAACTTATTGCTGTATTTTTATAACATGGAGCTTCTTTCAAGTTAATCATCCATTTTAACTTTCATTCGTCTTACGTGAATTATAATTTGTTCATTTAAATGAAAAATAGCTTATTTTGTCCAAAATTCTAGAAATATTTTATCACCTGATGATCTTTAATTGCAATAATGAACTTATGAATTAATGAACTTAAGCAGTAATGAACTTATAGGGAAATATCATTTAATAATATGCTTATCAATTAAATAAAGGTTGAAATAACAATTCATAAATGAAATGGGCTCAAAGCAGCAATTAAGGATTAAGACAACGCCTATTTAAGATTTTATTTTTAAATGAATTCGAGGAAATTCAATTACAAGATTCTCGAATTTTCCTATTCACATCTGTTAAAAAATATTAGTTTGGAAATCCAACAGCTGTAATAAAATTTCCTATTTATATGTAGATATATTGCGGTTAATGCAATTAATCGATGAAAATAATTAATCGATTTTTTATATTGTCGGGTTATTATTAACAATTGATTAAGATTAGCTATAACCTATATACAAAGCAATGAGTAATTAAAGAACCCTTTCTGGCATAACAAATTAGTCAATAAGAGAGCTGATAAATCGGTTAAACTATGACTATTTACGGGGTATAGAGCACAAGACGTTTAATGTCGTTTGCTATTTTATTAATCAGTAATGAACGTACTTAATTTTTTTCATCATTCCTGCGATCTATTCCTTAAATTAAATTGCCAATAAAGTTCCATTATGAAACATGAAGCCAAATATCATTTTAGGAATTACGGTTCTCTACCACAATTTGTATGTATGTTCTCTATATAATTTGCTATTCGAAATTGACTCAACTCTAGTCCGAATGGCTAAAAGTATTGTAAATTAGTAGTACACTTAACTTTTGGAAAATGTTTTTGCAAACAGTTATACTTGAAAATGCACATTTTGTAATTAATTTCTAATTGATTGCTTTAAAAGAGAAGTTTTCCACATTCATTCAATCTCAGGAGGAATCTCAATCTCAAACTTATTTTTAAAATTACTTTCTCTTACAGTATTCAAGCATTTGTGGCTGACAGTAGTAGATTTCGCGCTACAATGTTATTTTAATGGGAAATGAAGTTCATTATAACTCGAAAGTCACAAGTTAAGTCGTGCAAGTGTTTTTGAATTCTACCTCGAGAAGAAAGAGGGGAAATTAATTTAAAACACACTAAATTATAGGTTTTCGTAAAAAGGAATTAACAACAACAAAAAAAAAATGAAGCTCAAGTCATTTTCCTATGTTACTTTGATTAAAAAGAATCGCCAAAGGACAAGTGTATGTATGGGGGGGGGAGTGAAGGAAATCACTTCGAAGTTTGAAAATTCTAGCTATACCGATCACCTTAATGTGTTAATCTCTCGATTGTCCTTCGGATGTTATAAAAAAAAGCTTGTTATGGTCACGACTGCGGTTTTTCTGATGAACTCTATTACATGCGGTCCTCATTTTTGATTTCTTCTTCAACCCTTTCAATCTCCAATAAACGTGATTAAATTCAAACTATACACGCATTGGGGATTTAATACAACTAGGGGGAAATTGAAGGGGGGGGGTAAGGAAGAGAAGACTAAGAAGAAGGCGGGGAAGTGCAAGAACAGGTGGGGTGGGGGTGCACGATTGAAATTACGGAGAAAGAAACAATTATTTGCAACATTAAGAAAAGTCGCCAGAGTGCATCTTCGCGGAGTCATCAGAAATCACGGATCTTGTAAGGAGAGATCTTTAACAAAATAAAATAAGATAAAAAATAATTACAAAAAAAGCAGGTCCTTAGGGCACCTATGTCTTCGATTCGTGACTGTCACTCCTTTTACCGGTGGTCCGGCGGTGAGTTGAATTATGCGCACTTTGCCAATTTTGGCAATACAGCGCCATTATTTCTTGCTCTACAAATCCGGGTTTTTTCTTAACACACCAGTGCCTGTTTCTGTGAGAATTTATTTCGCGTTTAGATGATCTTAGGAAGAATTGATGAGATTTGTAGTTGGTTTCGCCTATTTAAAAAAAGTTGCCTTTACCTCCCAACTGTTGGGAGTTCATTATGGCTATACTCTTAGAGGAAGAATTTAAAAAAAAAGTGCATATCCTCTTAATGGTGTTGGAAGAATCCAATTGTTGTTAAACCCTTTGATTTCAGGAAAATTCGTTTTAGTTTTTGTCATTTAGATTTGCATTTATTAGAGGAATAGTTAGTAGAGAAATCAAATAAACAATTTTATGATCAACTATCTTTTATGTTCTTTAATCAGTTTTTTAGAGTGAAAATTATTTTAATGTTTTTATCATTGTTATAGAGAATATATACATAAAACTAAGCAGAGGATTGGTTGTTCTTAATATTTTGATTAGAAGATTGTTATGGAAACGGATAAATATATTTCATGAAATATATTTTTGATTACGCGATTAATTACAAATCATACTGTAAAATTAGTTCTCATAAGATTTTAGATTTCAATGCTGTTATTTTGTTAAATTAATATTAGCACAGAAATGTAAAATGTAAGAAGAAAGTAATAAATTTATAGCATGAGTTTGTTTCAAAAAATCAGAATATTCAAACTAAGTAAATTTGTTACTATTTCAAAAAATTTTAGAATAATTCCTCCATCAATTAAAAAAAATTTAGATTGGCCCAATCTGAGTCTTGTTGAATAATCTCAGTTTAAGTTTAATGTCACTGAGCAATTTTGAATATTTTTGAAATTCAAGGGAATTCCAAGGATGCAACATGTTAAAAATGTTTCTAGAAAAAAATTCGAGATTCATAATAACGATATATTTGAAAAATTCACACATTTTTCCCACCTGAAAATTCAAACTAAAGATATAATACAAAAATAGGATCTTTTTTTAAAACATCGATGATTATTAAAATTATTTGTTGTTTATCTATTAATAGTTTTGAAAATATATATGTATTCTGAGTAGATTCTTTGGAAACGCTTTGAGATTTGTTCGATCTTTTTTGCTCTCTATAATAATTGCGACATGAAATACAGTACATTCAGAAAAATGAGGAAATTTGGAAAATTGTCCATGATATTTTCTTAATGCTGTATTTTTTATTCAGGCATAATTAAGCTTGAACTTTGGTATTAGAATATTTTAAACATGTCTGAATACTGGCTTCATAATTAACATTCTTAGATTATTAATATTCGAATCAAAATCTATGCTATTTTTTACTAATTTTACTATTTTAAACACAACATACTTCTGAAGCATTTGGCTATTTCTAATGAAAACAGGAAACAAAAAAATCTGAGCAAGAAAACTGCAACAAGAAAAAAGTAAAAACTTGACGCCAAGAAAAAGACAGGCGGAAAAAGCGCCAAGAAAAAAAGTTAGCTTATCAAACTCCACATTCACCCTTTGCAACTTGTTGGCCCCTTTTGACTTTATCATTAAAAATGCTTCACCCCCCTGCTTTCTTACTTGCCTATATGGAGAAGAAGTACCGCCTTTTGTTAGAGGTTGCAAAAAGTTAATTGAATTCGGGATTATAGAAATAGGTTTTCGAAGAATCATACCTATTGTGGAACGTGAAAGAAAATTATCGAAAAATGAGTGAAGATCAATTTCAACCCCCGCCGCCCCAGTTTTGATTTTTAATTTTTTCATACCACGGGGCGATTAAAACGTTTTTTTAATGCCAAGGCATTTTTAAGACGTTTTAGGATAATTAGTATGCAAAGCTGTTAACAACTTCTTTGTGCAGCTGAATAAAAATTTAATAAGAGATTATCCTACTTTGTATATGCTGGACGTTTTTCTTCCAAAATCTACACCAAAAAAATCTAGTCTGGATGTTTTTACTCTTTTAGGCTTTTGTATAGTGTTATTATAAATATGCTATGTCTTTCTTAGTTCAGAATTAATATATAATGCACAAAGCTTTCCCTTTTTTTTTTTCTTCTTCTTGTGCGCAACCTTTTTTAAAGGATTATCTTCCAGATTTTCGAAAGAAAGTGCAATTTTTAGGCAGCAAAAATACTTAATAACTAACAAAAATCTAAGGTAATTTTTTTTCACCTTGTTTCACGTTTCTTCATGTTATCTTGCGTGTATAAATTTTTAAACTGGGTTTTGTACAGGTAAAAGTATTGATATATTCAACCTACAGACTAAATTCAAGCTGTTCAACTTCTTTTAGAAAGCTGTAATTTTTTTCGATGCATGAAATTTTATGTATATGGTTTTAGTGAAAAAGTTTGTGATTCATGCATAGACTACTGAAGTAAAAAAAAAAAATCGACTGTGTTAAAGAAGAAAATACCTAAATATTTGACAATTTTAATTAAGTAAGAATTGGAATTTATAATCATTTTTGGTTTTCCATTCATTTATTACGAGGTTGTAAATTTCATCCCTCATTCTCGTTAGATAAACTTATTTTAAGCAAATAGTAACATTTCTTGGCTGTCCAAACTAGAAAATTGGAAAGATAATGAGTTTATAAGGATTAAATATAAATTTCCAATTTGTTTCTTTTATAAGGCTCTTGAATAACAGGGAAGAGGAGTTTTCATTTGAAATGTGCTGAAATTTATTGTAATAGTTCGAAAATTATCTTACTTTGACTGGTAGTTTTATCTTACTTTATTTTTGAAAGTTTTTTTGATCAGTAATTTTCTGGAAAAAACAATATGGCAAAATTTCAGAACTTTAATTAAAGAATTAATTAAAGATGAAATAATGTAATAAAGTATTTTTGAGGGTTACTTATTGTTAGCCTTGATACACACTGATTCAAAAATATGATTATTTACAATCAAATTAAAGTGTGCGAATTTAATAAATAAATGAACTAACAAAATAAACTATTTTTCTTTTATGAATAAACTATCGGATTTGGCCATTATTGCTTTTTACTGACTGAAATTTAAACATAGATCACGTGACTGTCCTCTATTAGTCTACATTACTATCATCTTGTGTCCTCCCTCGTGTTTAATATTAATAAAAAATCGTTTGCCGATATAAATAAAATAATGCTCATAATCTAATTGCTTATGTTTAAATCTATGCAAAAATGTAATTGCTTATCACATAAAACTCCAATATTGACTTTTTTTTTTTTTATCAAAGCATGAATTATTTTAAAAATATCCAACAACAACAAAAAAAAAGAATGTTGCAAGAGAAAACAAAGTCAAAAACATAGCTAATAATTATTATACTCTCATTATAATGAATTATAAAAAATCATCATGATGAGAATATGTAATATTACATAATCTATTACCACGCTTAGAAATTTTAAACTTAATGCTCATGCAAATAGGATCAATTAGATATTTTACCGGTTTTTTTTTTGTTTTTTTTTAAACATATCTAGGTAATACTGGCCACTTTAGATCTTCTCAGAAAACTGAATTTGCTATATTTATTTATTTATTTATTTTTGCTAATGCTAATTTGTTTACTGTTCAAAATAGGCGGCTATGTATATATTTAGTGTCAAAGTTATTATATAAATTTATAGGAAATCTGATTTATATGCTTACAATTATTCATCGCAATATTTTTGTTTTAAATTCTTGCCAAATTAAAGAGCTATAAAAAGCTATGGCAAGAAGAAAATTATCATCACAGACTCATCGCACCATACTCGTAAATAAGTGAAGTGATGTATAAGATAATTACTACGATCCAACATTTTAAATTTAATATATATATGCCATTAGATTAAGTTAGGATTCGTCGCTTTACTTGTAAGAAATATCCAAGTCTCTATGTCTTCTCGATGAATTGCCTTTTTTTTTCTTTTTGTAATAAACAATTTGTCCAGCCATTTGAAAGATGAAGTTGTATATATTTAGTGTCGAAACCATTTGAAATCTGAATATATGTATTTCATTATTTAATTCCCTTTCCGTCAATATTTCTGAGATGTCCTGATCTGGGCTTATTACTCGCCTTCTGTAATAAATGTAAGTGCGCGGAGTGATAATTTATTTTGACAAGTTTCGTTTTAAAAAGCCCTTTTGCTATTTTTGCTTTGATAATCGCATTAAAGGTGCTAATTAGATGAGATGTGACCCGCTGGGTGTCCCGTGTGAAACGGTTTCCGTGTCTCTGCAAGAACCGTTCAGTCTTTCATCACTGTCGTCTTTTAATTGAAGACCGGGATGCACATCCTAATTACTTTATTCTCTAAAATCATAACCGCTGATTAAAGAGAAAGGCGCGCGGAATAAAAATAAACTCGATGAAAACCGCGTGCCAGGTCCCAAAAATGTCTGCAGAAGTTTCGTACAGTATTTGTTATTCTTTCAGAGCCACCTTTACTACATACACTTATACATCCAAGTGGCGAGATATATCCCCCGCACCACACATCCGTTCGCTCACAAACGCTTCGCTTTTCAGAAATATGTAATTAGATATATGAAAATTCGGGAAAATTTAATTAGAAATTAGCCGTAACCCGCCGCCAGTATTCAAATTAGAGGCAATGCTCACACACACACACACACACACACACTTGAAGAAAAATATAATTATCTCTTCTCTAATTTTGTGCATTAAACGATCATTAATTTTCTACTTGTGCTTTCCCTTTCTTGACGCTTGCAGGATTAATGGAAGTTGCAGTGACGAAAATATATTGTTATTCTTGATTAACATGCGCGCGATACGGGTTTATAAAGTTATCTAATTAGGCACATAAATATTGGCATTTCTTATTAATAGATGAGAAAAGGTAGAGAGAGAGCCGACCAATCGGTGGAGGAGCAATGGCGCGGCCTAGCGGAATTTTAATTTTTAGATTTTTCCAAAGGGTGTGTGGGGGGCAGAAATGGTTAGGGAGGTAGGGAGAGGAAGAGACTCGTCGTCTTATGAAAACTGAATCGATAGGGGGGTTATTGCAATCGTTCGATCGTTAACGCGAGCCGTTTAGAAGGTGTTTGGGGCCGGGAACGAGGTGAAAATGAGCTAGATAAATTCATGAATGCTTGATTAAAAGCGGCCGCGTAATCTGATAAAGTTTGTTTTTCCTCCTTATTTTTGGCGAGGTTTATGTCTTCACTTTAGCTTTCTGGCGCGCTATCTGATGGATGGATTCATAGGACCCTCCCTCCCTTTCGAATCTTTTGCGTTCGCTCGTTTCCCGAGTTGACAATCGGTCCATTAATTAACGTTTCAGTTTCAGAAAGTGAGCCATTTAAACATTTCTTGAATGCCCTTGCCTCGATTCCGGATGGGAAAACGCTTCCTCTTGTTTGCGTAATGAACATTCTTACCGGAGGAAGCAGCAGCAGCAAGATGCCGGTTGAAATTTCAACTATTAATGATTGCCGGCTCACTATATTGACTCTGCACGCTCCCTTCTGCCTCCTGCACAGCTGTCTGTTGACTGAAATTTTCAATGAAATGTACAGCTTTTCACAACTATGCTTTATTATAATAGGCCTATAGCCACTCGCTCCCGTTTTTCTTGTTTTCCCTTTTTTCTGTCGGAAGACTACCTACTGCAAGGGTTCTCATGATAGGATCTCGGGAAACCTTCGTATATATATAAAATGCATGTGAATGAGATAACTGGCTTGAAATATGTTGTTAGAAATGCAAAAAATCTCGAACGAGTTTGTAAATGGCCCATCTAGCTCAAAGGTGGTGGAAATATTGAGGGGTGGGGGGATTTACTTTTCTCTATAATTTTCTTAATATTGACGATAGAAAACTAAATCCAATTAACCATATTAGCACCTCATTAAGGCGAATAATTTTTACGTTTGGAGTTTTTCGATAACAGCAATGTCTTGGAAGTTTGGGGCTGAAAAAAAAAAAATTTCAAGTCCTAATATGCACTGTTTCTAACATCAACAATTTATGTTGCCAGAGTGTAACTTAGATGTAAAGGAATTTACCTTTGCTTTCCAACTTGCCGAGAGGAATTTTATTTCAATCATTTGAAGCCAGCGGGAGTAGCTTTTCCAAAATTCTCTCACAAATTCTCTCATAAAAGATTTATCCCCTTTCTAATTTCGAACCAAAGTATGGACAGCGAATGCTTGCATAGTATAGACAAACAATAGTTATGAAACATATAGCTCTTTGGTGTGAATCTAGCATTTTTACTGCATCTAACGTAAAATTTTCGGTGATTAATCTCTAGCATTCGGTTAATATGCAAGTATCCGAATATCGAATATGTATTTTGAAATCCTCTTTTCCGACCGAATGAAACCAACATCTGACATAAAATTATAGCTGTAGTCATGAAATCACCTACCATTTAAATCATTGTGCTTTTGAATTTATTTAATCATTGTGCTTTTGAATTATTATTGTTGCTCTTTAGCATGCATGAGGAAGTACAGATGATAGATAATTACCTCTTTGGTAGATTTGGTACAAGATTTTTTATAAGAATCTACATTTTAGATGCTAAACCTGTGTATCACGTTTTATTTATATTATTACATCTGATATTTTGAAGTGATTGAGTTCGCTTGCACTCGGACAGTCAGACAGACAATGGATTTCGTTCAACATTTGTTAGAAATCTACAAATATTGTGCTAAATCCATATAATCAATTTCATCTGTCTACCTCAAAGCGTTTTGAATTATCCTGTTCACAAACGGACAGACAGGCAGATAAACACATTACTAAAAATGTGTTTTCGAACTAAAGGAGATTTGAAACGGGGAGAGTTTCCCGAATTTTGAATGAATTTTTTTACAATACTTTTCCTTGTGTACGAGAAAGTGATGCGTATATAATTCTAACAAAATCTGTTTTATTCTTTTGTTAGAATGCTTATATTTTATCATTTTCCGATTAAATAAAAAAAAATTATCTCTATATTAAAGCTTATTTTTAAATTTTTTAGCTCATTTCATTTTCACTTTTGATTTCTCTTGTAAATATATTTAATAGGAAATATCCTGGTCTCCCTGGATGACATGTGTCAAAAATGACTAAATTATTAGAGATTAAAAACAAAATCTCTAATAATTATGCAAAATAAACTCTGTTATCCTTATACTCGAAGCTTTTTTCTCTGCCGATGGAATCTTGTAGATAGGGTAAAACAGCGAGTCATTCGAAGATAAAATAGTTTTTTTATTGTTTTGTTTTAAAATTATAGATGGTATAAATTTCGTATTGATAGAATAATAGTTAATAAGTGCAAAATAAAAAAAATCGTGAAAAATCCTTTAAACAATCCACTAAACTAAACTAAAAACAAACAAAAAACATCATAATATTCTGAAGATTTGTCTGAGATGTCCTCCTCCCTTAAAAATAGCTTTGTAAGCTTCAGTATTATTTGTTGATATACTCAACAGGTTTTCCGTCAGCATAATGCGAATCATATTCAAAT
Source organism: Argiope aurantia (assembly GCA_026543865.1). NCBI lineage: Eukaryota > Metazoa > Arthropoda > Arachnida > Araneae > Araneidae > Argiope > Argiope aurantia. The sequence goes on along the minus strand of JAPMOR010046940.1, from coordinate 52,356 downwards.
TATTTAAATACACCAGCTTTTACATGAGCAAATAACCTTAACCTTTTCTTTGAATTTCTTTTGATTTTATATCTTTTAATGAGTTAAATTTATACAGAAAAAAGGAGACATGCTAGAAATACCAATAAAGGTGTGTTTAAATTCCTTATTTCTAGCTAGCAAAAATGCATATATATTTCACGCGTCACGGTAGTGCTTTCTTCATTAATTCATGAAATAACGAACTTTGTGGGAATTGATTTAACGCAGGATTTACTTCCTTCACAATACGAAATTTAAAATGCAAATTTTATTGGTAAACCAAAATGTCATTGAAATTATTCTACACGGAAATTTATCTACAATTTTATATCCCAGACTAGAACTGATTATGACCTTCAAGACAAATAATCTTGCGTGTCAATGATTTGCTCAGATTTGTTGAAAAACATTAACTACTTTTTTTAACGTTGATTCTTTTGTGGCTTCTATTTAGTTTAAAGGATTGTTGTGTCTCATTTTATAATTTTTCAGTTTCATATATGGGTACCATATGTCTTTTAATGTATTTTTAATATTGTTTTTTACACAGAATAGTTTCAATTTTGCGCTTACTTTTTTACTTCAATTATACTGGGGCTATCTTGAAATTATAGTATATAAATTAAGTAATTTTGCTTTTAAATTTCTGTTGTTTCAATTTTGCATTTACGAAGAAAATAAATTGCGAGGGCGTTCTTTTTTTCTGTCTAGTATTCAGTATATCAAACAATAAACTATTGTTTATTTTTTTTAAATAAATTAAAAGTATATTATCGGATTTATTCAATTTATAAAGATGTCCAATGCAATTATTATGTAACTTATATAACAATCAGATTTTTTTTTATCTTTATTTTTTGAAAACAATATCTTATTTGCTCATGATACTTCCATAGTTATTTATTTAAATAGTACGCTTAAAAAGTTTTTTTTCTTGATGTTTGAAACTATTTCTACAGTTAGAAATCTAATTTTGTTTCCAGTTCAATTTGTAATGAAACTGATATAGTATTTCTATCAATAATTACCATAGATAGTTTGAATTTCGATCCAGTATCTCCTTGAAATATAGAATATCCAGTTACTGATGATTAAAGTCTACATTTTAATACAAATTTAACATTTGTTTATAGTAAACCATGATGTTTAGTTTCAATTAAGGGATAGAAGTAATTAACTGGATGAGAGCGAGAGAAGTTTTGCTGGAAAGCTAAAACTCTTCTAGCACACAGAATCGGCGCGCTCTTAAGTTTGAGCTCAACCCTTTATTGGCCACAATACTTTTTGGTTTTTCTTTTGACTTTTGGCGCCATCTCTCGGGCGTCGGCCCATCCAAAAGTGCAGCGCGAACGGTGGAGAGAAAGAACGGCTGGGCAGCGTGGTTCAGATGATTGATAATTGAAAAATGAGAACCCAGAGCCTGTCGTGCACCTAATTTATTTTATGTCATACTCAGGGGAAACCTGCATCCTGTTGCTTAGCATTGGCTATGATGAATGAACCAGAATTTGTTCTGGATTATACATAGAAAAGCTGGCCAACAAAATAGTTTTGTTAATTGATGAGTAATCTTTGGCGAAAGTTGCCCAAGTAAAAGAAGTAATTGAAACTGAGTTTCATTAAATGAAGAGGCGGGTTTTGCTTTATTTTTCTCCCTCTCTCTCTCCAATTCCTCCGAACGTGGTCTGTTAATTCTCTTTTGTATACTCCCCCCCCTTTCGCTCCCTCCTCAAGCTCCTCTGCATTTCTTTCACGTTTATATGAAGCCCTTTTTATAATTATTTCAGCTATCGATGGTAATTATGTGCTGCTCATATTTATATACCCCCCGCCTGAAAAATCTTGAATTTGGTAGGCTCAACAATTTCTCTGATGTTAAACCCCCGCTGTCTTTCATGCCGAACATGTATTTTAATCGTTATTCAAAAATAGGGGAGTGTTACAAGTAATAGAAATGCCAATGATTGTTCTATTCTGAAAATATACTTTTCTACGCGTCATTTTAATTTTATTCGTTCTTTATTATCATTGACTTTTTTTTCTCATATATTTATTTAAATATAATATATTTGATATGAAATGTAGATATCAATTCACGGCAATATTTTTTACACCAATTTTTATTGACATAATAATTTTAGCAACAACATAGCAACATAATTTTAATTTTATGATTTATTTTTTCCATGTAAGAAATTCGTTCATCAAAGCACTTCTAACTATTAACTTCTACTTCTAGCTATGGAAACATATATTTGCGTAACATGCTGCATTGTTTTTACAGTCTTGCAAATGTTATTTCAATGCCCATTTTAATTCTTATCGATTCAGATTTTATTATTATTTTTTAACATTTGTGACTTGGAGAACATCCCCATTTAAACATTTTTTTAAGCCATCAAATTTTGTTCTTTCATTTTAATGCCATGAATTTCACATAAGGATTCTTCTTCTCTCACTTTAGTATTAAAAAAAGTGTTCTCTTAAATCGCCATATTTCGTTTATATGACATTTAGAATTTTCCATCTGCCTGTTAATTCCAACTATACTGTTGGCGCAAAACACATGAATCTAGTCCTTGATTCATAAAATCGAAGGTAAAAATTGTTAAGAAGACTAGTTTCAGCAAAACAACACACAGCCTGCTGGGGAAATTTTCCGAAATTTGCGTGCAAAACCGTATACATGATAGAATTGAGTAAAGAAGCTTTTATATCATTCAATATTTTTTTTATCTCCTAATGGTGACTATTATCTAAAAGGGGCTCTGTCGTATTTTTTAATATTAGCTACCGTAAAAAAATACTTATTTATATTTAATTAAAAAATATAACGATATGTTATGGTGGTATAAACCATAAGATTAAGTACAGAATTTGTCAAATTTGATGCCAAAAGTGAAATGATTGGAAGGTTATGTGTCTTTTGAAGTTAATTTGTTTTGATATCTTAGGGATGAGGCATTGAAGAGGGGGAAAGTTAATATCTAAACGCATAAGATATTATTGTAAGACAATTTGCAGCTCTCTGACTCTCATCAAGCATTTTCTAAGAATAGGTATCGTTTCCAATTTTTATTCTTGAATTTTTCGCATATTTATTATTTAAGTATGCTGAATAATATCGTTGATCTGGTTATCTTTGTTTTTTACTTTTTTTTCTGTTTCCTTTGGTTCTGTTTACTATCTATTCAAAATATGATAAATTCTTTTAATTCGTGTCTCTCAAATCAAGCGATTGTAATTTTGATTTTCCCTACAGCCTAATACCGATGGCGCTTCTTTTAAACAGTTGATATTGTTAGCAGTCCTTTAATTTCTATTCTCAGATGAAGGGAGTTCCTTTTTCATGTATATAAAGTTCGCAGACTCGCTTTTCTCTTCCCATTTGTAACTTTTTCGCACATTGGCCAGTGGCCATTGCTCAGACACACAAAATCCATTTTCTAAGCTTTAAATTCATCTTTTATAAACATTTTAAATAATTAATGCATAAAAAATTAATAACTTTAAACAGATTTAATTTATAGAAAGTTAAACTGGGAATATTTTTAATTTTTATAAATTATCAAAAATATTTGCAATTTTGACTATTAATGTTTGTACACTGCTGATAATACCGACTGATGGAATTATAAGTTAATATTTATTTGTATTTTTTTCAAATGATGTTCTCAAACTATCAGTTGCAGAGATTATGAGCTACAAACATTATATTTCATGTATATTCATGTAAAGAAATTAATCGCAAGCGCATCCAAGTTTTGTGAAGTAAGGGGATTCAATTTTGTTACATTTTCGTCTTACCTTTGTGCCCAGAATTCCATTTACATAGATCTGCAATTCATAACTCAAATTAACCCTCTCATATTAAATATCACTCGAGTTTAGGTTTTGCAGAATAATGGAACGCCAGAGTTTCTCTCTCAAAGATAGGAAAAATACCCCATCCCTTCAAAAACTGCAACGACAGCCCATGAAATACAAAAGAGGATTCTGTTTAAATGTAATGTATGCTCAAACATCCTTTGAGAATTCGCAGCTCCTTATTCTTAAACCCGTCTTTTCTTACGGGCGCGTCACGGTATCAATCAACCAATCACATTATACGAAAGAGGGAGTGATCCAGGCGTCTCGAGCTGCCACTGTAGTTTCATTGAACGTACATTTGGGGCCTTTCAGTATTGATCGCTAATTAATAAATTAATTCGGCGATAATCATGGTATAAATAAATTTGAGTTTTGAAACTTTGGATATTATTAATTTTTGGTAATAGTCATAAAAAATAAGTACATATTTTTTGGAACATCTTATATATGTATAAAATATCACTTCCGAACTCTAAGAAGTTTTAAAAGGTTTTCTTTTTACAGGTGAAGAGGACAACTGCAACAGTATCCCGTCCACCCCCAATCCCATAGTGATGCCACAGCAAGAAGCACTGAATCTGGAAGTGTCTCGAAATTCCTCAGCGAACGATCAAAAACCCCTCAATATGGCCTCGAGGAATTCTCATTCAGATTCGAAACCTCTCAAGAGACAACCCATGGATGACACCGAGGACCTGAGAACATCCTCCAAAAGGTTGCTCATTGAAGAAGAGAGGAGATCCAGCATGCCCAGTACTCACATCAAGATCAGCAACAACAGAGGTGAGTTTCATTTCTCAACTAAAAGGCATTGCAATCAAGTTATGGTATTATCTTGATTGAATGAATAAGCTGCCTTGTTGGTGTTTGATTGAACGAAATGTTATGATCAATATAGCACACATATTAATTTGAGAAAACTTTAAATAGGAAGCAAAATTATTATCACATCTTTGTCTTTACAGGAAATAAAAATAGTCTTGTCATATATTTTCAAAAAAAAAAAAATATTTTGCTATAAAATTGTAGAAAATGTCTAAAATCAATTTTGAGTATTGTTTTGTTTTAAAATTGATTATGTTGAAATTGAAATCAAGCTGTGGTTTTTTAAAAAATATTTAAAATGGCAGTAAAATTTTTGTTCAATGTTATAATGAATTTTTAACAAATAAGTATTTAAATTAGAATGGTACGGGAATCTCAGTACTTTATAAATAGTAAGCAATGTTTCGATCTTGTTAGGATAATATAGAATCTGCGAAAAATAGTTAGGATTGCTAAATCTTTGGACTTTTATTAACATAAATTATCAGTTTGATAAGGCTTTTGCGATAAAAGGGCTTTCTCGTTGAATTAAAAATTTGAATCGTCATTTGCCTAGAATTCAAATTTGTAAAGTTTGTTCTAAAATGGCACGATAACTAAAATTAACAAAGCAAAGTGGCTGGAAGTACGCTAATATAACATGAAAATCCTGATGAAAGACATCTCCCATTTTACCAAATTTTCAAAAATTTTTAAAAAATTCAGTTTTTGCATTAATATGAACATTAGTTACAGCTGTTTCACTTAATATTTTTCTGATTATTGTTTAGTACTTCTCGTAATTATATATATAAAAAATGTTTCTTGAGGATAAATAAAGAGTCTCATTTTCATGCAAATTCAAACAAACGATATTGGATAAAAATATGATAAAAAATTTCATTACAGTTAAATACTATTGTAACATTATGTAATAAGTAGTGTTTCATTGTATATATCAATATCATCTATTCATTATAGATATTCATAATAATTAAAGTAGATAGAAATATCCATAGGTTAAGAAATGGAAATTTAAAAAATCTATATAATAGTACATAGTATAAATAAACATAACTATAAATTATAAAATAATATTATAGTAATTAGTAGTAACTACGTTCGTAAAATTTGAACGAAAATTATTCATTATTGATTTTGCTATTTTACTTAACAGTTATTTATTTTTAAATTTAAGGTCCAGATGGCCGACCGCAGTCTGACGGTTCTTTGAGTGTTAGCATGGAGGTGAACGGCATCTTGTACACAGGTGTTCTGTATGCCTCTACTCAACACAGAAGCCGTCTTTAACCGACGAATCGTCACAACTGCCTTTGGTGCCTTTTTAAAAGACTTTAAACTGATGTAAACAAACCACAATGGTGAAGTAATGATACACACATACACAGAACAGCGCATTTTTTTTTGGATTCGTGATAATCTTATCAATGAAGCAGCTTTTGCCAAACTTCACTTTTTCTTCTGATATTTAAAAAGAAAAGAAAGGAAAAGAAAAAAGAGAAACTTCCGATGATGGAGGTTTTATCATTTTTTTTTTAAATATTCGCATCCTGCGAAGCGATGATTTAACATCGGGCATCAACTGCTGAAAAATCTTGAAGACAGAGGACCTGATGAATCAACCCTTCTTGAGCTGTAGCCAGTACTGAGCAGTCTTTGAAATGTGTCATGCCCGATATCTTTGATCAAATGTATATCTGAACTTGCATGAAAACTGCTTTGCGTTTATTGTACTTTTTATCATCGTTGACTTCCCAATCACAATAATAAGGTCATCTAGAGCATCAGTATAAAAAGAAATGAAACATCCTATTAGCATAATTATAGCAAATATTGAAAATGTATGACAAGTGACATATTAAAATGCATTGACTGTTTTAATTTTGATTTTCAAGTGAATAATATCACCCGGAATATTTGAGTGTTTTTAACATTCGGATTTTAATTGTTTTCTTTAAAGCTAAAAGTAAAGTCTGTTTTAAAATGTTTTAAGGAATTCTGCTATGTGATAAAATTTTAACCAAATATTTTTTTTATTTTTATTTTTCAGTTTTTACAGGAAAATTCATTAATGAATTAAGTTCATTGCAGATGTGCGATATATTTTTTTACAAATATTATATATTTTGCTGCATTTTAATTTTGATCCTGCTAATTTTGACTTTTATGCTTTGAACTGGTATTTGGACTTAGTCTAGTTTTAAATAAACTAGCCATCATAAACAGTTCAGAATGAAATTTGTTCAAAGACATATTTGATATTCTTTATTATCGATATTTGGTTTCTTGTAAGCGTTAATTATTTTTTAAGAACATCATAAATAAATATATGAAAATGAGATTTTTAACTGAGTAAATTATTATAATACTTTTAAAAAAGATCTTAAAACTTTGAATTTTCATGATAATTTCATTCATTTGTGTGATGGGACACATGGCTGATATCTTTATTTTCTTATGTCTGTTTTAAGCTGCTCTCAGAGGATTTTGTCACTCAGAGTTTTCCACTTCCTCTGGTTAGTTCCTTGTTCATGTATTTATTTTGTGTTTCAGTGATGTTTTTGTGTCTGCTGCTGAATATGTGATCTCTGGATGATTATGTTAGTGTGTGTGATTTTTGCAGCTGTGCAGAATCTCAGGGACTGATTGATTATTTTTTTTTTCTGTGCAGCTATAAATGTCTTTAGTTTAATGTTTAATACATTTTGTCCGTATTTATTTTACTTATGAATTGATTTTGAAAACAGATCAAAGATTAGAAATTTGACTCTGGAGTTGGGCATTTAGTACACTGAAACTTTTTTTTATCTTGAATTTTTTAAAACATGCAATTTTTTTTTACCCCATGTTTTCTTTTTATCTGAGAATACCCCCCACCACCGCCACCAAAAAAATAAATAAAAAAGTGGAAGTTTAAGTAAATTGTTTCAAATTAAAGTTAAAAAAAAAAAGAACAGATCCCTTAATTCTGTTGAAGTATTCTAATGCTCTTTCTTTTTATCCTCATTAGTATTATTCTTTTCTTAGGTATTTTGATGTAATTGCTAATCATTTCTGTGAATTAAATAAACTGCTTTTACACCCAAACAGCACAATGTATTGCAACATATTGTGCAATAATCTGCGAATTCCCATTTTTGCACAATATTCTGCAATAAAAATAATGATTATTGCAAAAAATATTTTTTTTATTTAAATATAATTTTTACCCCAAAAAATTGCATTAAATGAGATCATATGAATCTTTGCTCTCATTTTGTTTAGATTCCCAACACGTTTAAATTCATGTTGCACACCTATAGGAAATAATATTCTTAACAGTAAATAAATTATTTCACGATAGAATTTTTTTCCTAGGATTCTTTCAAGGATTTAAACTATTTATCTACTTAATTTTACTAAATGCTTTTTCCCCTCAAAAACTATTATTAAAAAAATCCTCATTGCTAGAAATATTAATTTTTAAAGAATCTAGAGTCCTGAAGCACTATATATATATGTGTGTGTTTGATATTTTTTATTATAATAAAAGATTTTTTTTCTTTTTTATTCATTTTTTTCTGATTGATCAGATAATCGGAAAAGTATTTTGATTCTGTTTTCATGAAATGGTTTTGAAATTTTTAATTTTATGTTGTTTCATTTTTATACCTGAGATAATTTTTTGTTTGTAATTGAATAAGAGCTACAGATTAGTTCTCTGAATATATATTTGCTTGGTATTCCTTTGTATTCAAAATTTATCTCAAAATTTCAAATAAAAAAACCTCCGGAAAAAAGATAATTTAATAATTATTCTTTATTCCAAATAATGATTGTTTATCAATTATTTAATTTTTATTGCAATTCAAAAAAAGTAAATTTTAATAAATCTTTAAAAACAACAAAATTTTCATGATTAATTGTTGATATAAAATTTGCTCCCTTGATTTAAGGGCAATTTTAAGTTAAGCTATTTTGTTTCAAAGTCTTTTAAAGATTGCTAAAATGCCATTTTAAAATGAAAATCATATTTTTGATTAATTAATTAATTAATGTTATCAGCAAATAATGGCAGAACAAATTTTACCAGGTGTTTTGTAGAAATTTTGAGAGCTTATATTGGCCGTTTGTTTTTAGGGGCATTCACTGTTTTCGTAAATAATACTTGTGTTGAGTTTGTGACAATGATAATGTTTAATTGTGTTTCTTTTGTATAAGTATTTGTTAATTTGGTGGCCTGTATTTAGCTCTTTTAGACGACTAAAACGGCTAAATTCATGTCTTATGTGGCAATAAGCGTCCACTATGTGTTTTAATTTATTTCAGATTGAAAAAAGGTGAGATGGCATTATTTTCTCCATCTTTGTGTTTTCAAATGTATAATATCGTGTGTGAAGTTCTTAAAATTTCTCTGTTTGTTATTCAATATGCAGTTTTCATTGTACTTTTTTTTGTATTGTACTCGTTTTAATAAAAACTGACTTATGATATGAATGTTTCGATGTGAATAGTTGTGCAGCATTAGTGAGTTTGATCTTTTATGCTGTATTTATCAATTTCAATGAAATCGCGGCACTTTTAGCTCTTAAAGAAAAAAGAAAGCCTTTTGAATCTTGCACTGTATAAAATGCGTCATTCTTTGTTGCTCTAACCTTGTTATTTATGAACTCCGTTATTTAAAGATTTCTTTATTCAGTTTTTAGAATTAATTCATCTTTAAATAAATGCTGAAATTTTCATATTTATCCCGACAGAATGTGTAAAATGTAAATAAATTCATCTACATACCTATAGATTGTGATACATCTTCCATATCTTTTGACTTCTTGTTTTTGTAGATTTCAAAGTAAATAAATTCTTTTAGAAGATGGCATGGCAGAAAGATAACCCCCAAAATAATTTTCTAATATTCAAATTTGGTGTAATTTAAAAAAATTACTTCATTTCCAGAATCACAATTGACTTATGGCTCTTCTAAAAGAAAAAAGGGAAATTTGTTCTTTGATTGGAGGAACTAGAAATCACGAATAGTTTATCAAACCAGGATGTAATTAATAAAAATAAAAATAAATAAATACTAAAATGAATGATTAAACTTTTATGTTTATTTTGGATATTCTTTTTGAATTTCTTATATTGATTATTAAAATCAATATATGTATTATCATTTATAATGCGAAAGAACATTTTTATAATCTAAAAATAATTAGTAGCATTGTTTCGACTTAAAAATTTGTTTTGAGTCTGTGATATTCTGAAATATGTCCAGTCATCAAAAGAAAAACATTTATTACAGAGAGCAAAGAGATAAAACATTTTTAAAGAAAGTCCAGAAATGTGTGCAGAAAAAAAAGGCAGAATTTTTATTAAATATTAATTCAAAAATACTCATGCGCTTTTGAAAACAAGTTCGAAATTCAAATTTGTCTACAATTTACAATAAATAGTATTAAATTAAATTCTAAAAAAAATTAATAATACATTTAATAAAAAGTTTTAGTTCTTAGTTTTCTACTCATTAAAAAAAGTTTTGGCATTTAAAATAATTTGAAACGCAAAATTTTAGCTATTGTAATAAAAGGTCTAATGATTGATTTTTGTTTATGAACATTTTTTTAAACTTTTAAATAATGTAAATCCATTGATGAGAACCAAAAATAGTTATGTTTTAAGAATATAGTTATTTTTAGTTAGTTATTACCAAAAATTGTTACTTTTTTTAATCATATATATTTTACAGTTTATTCATAAATGTCATGATCAATTCGAAATAGTTGTAAACTAGTAAATATAAAAGACAGTAAGAATTATTAAAAAGAATAAGAAAGGTCTAAGAATGCTTTCAATAATTTTTTTTCTGAAATTTAACTTATTTTTTAAAATCGTGATTAGGTCCAGGGCATTACTATAAAAGAAAGATAAGTTTTATTCTATTTTTTTTTTTTCTTAAAATGTCTTAACATAAGAAATTTTTATTTTATGATTTTTTTCGTCTTAATTCTAAAGTTTCTTCCGAAAAATCCATTTTCTTTTAAAAATGTTATTTTTTGAAATTTCACTTAACTATTTATTTTTAAAATACTTTTGATCCTTGACTTTACTTGAAGAGAAAGGCTTTAAAATTCCTTGAGCTTAAAATTGAGTTTTTCATTCATATTCTTGTTTGGTACGTTATATTTTTTACTTATTTCTAAATCTTCTTTCGTCATCGAAGGTAGAGAGATTTTAGTTTAGATAACCAAAGTACATAATTTACTTTCTCTTCTAGTAAAGCTATGAGTCACGATTATGCCAAAAATACTGTGGAAAAAGTACCGAGTTTGATAATCAGTTTACTGCACCAACATTCGAAGGAAATAAATTAATAGTCTGTATTCTACCCATTTATATTATAATCATGTTCTGCCCTTATCGAGATTATTTGGGGAATTCTGATTGCCAGCTTAATCTCTTAAAAATGTTTCGACAATTGCTGCATAATGTGAAATGTGTAAATATGTGAATGATATTATTCAATACTCCTCATGTGCTTCGCGATTATCATCGCAGATAATCTTGAAATTCCTCCGTCCATGTGTGCAATGCATTCATTTCACGACGAATTTGTGTTCCCATTACATCTCTTAGAGACCATTTTTAGAATTTGGATTATTATTAAAATGCGAGAGGAGGAATGAAAAATTATGACCTCTGAGAGAGTTGGAAATGGTTGGATGGACGATGCGACTGTGACCGTAACGATATGGTGCTTCCTTCTGTCACATTATATTAAAAAAAATGAATTAAAAATGTTTTGTGAACAGAGATAATAATTAAAAAAAAAAGGAAAACGTGTAATATAATGTTTTCTTGAATTTTTGTCACAAGTTTTCAAGCTTTATTCTATATGTGAATGTAACGTCTGTAAGCTGTAATGTCCATGTCAATTTTTTTCGTTGTTTTTTTGATCATCAAATACGACTGCATTTTTAGCTCTTAAACTGTGACACTTACTGATTTCTGTAAAGTGTTATCTCAGCTTGTAAAATAAAGATCGTTTTCTCTTTTCTCATAGCTTTGCGTCCAATTATTTAATCCAGATATATGTATATTATGAAGAACATATTAACTTTTCTTGAAGAACCAATTTTGAAGAGCATATTAATTTTTTTTTTTGAAAAACTAATTTTGAAGAACATATTATTATTATAATTATTTTGAAGAACTAACTTTGAAGAGCATATTAACTTTTTTTGAAGAACTAACTTTGAAGAACATATTAATTGTTTTGAAGAATTAACTTTGAAGAACATATTCAATTTTTTAACATGAACAATTTTTTACTTTTTCGTATACAAATAGAAAGTATTGTTATCGCTAAAAAACTTGACCTTGTGATTTTGACGAATCTTCTTGTTTCATTCAACACTGAGGCAGAAAAAAAATCACATTCTTGAACTTATATCTTCTGTCTGTGAACACGCCAGCTCAAAAATACTTTGAGTAGGACAGATAGAATTTAGTATATAGAGTTTGCACCATATTTGTAAATTTTTGTCAAAGTTTGAACGCAATCCATTCGGAGGAAATCTGTTTGTCTAGCTGTAAGCGCACAATTAAACACAACTACAAAACTTAAAAAGATGGATAAATGAAATTTAATACACAGGTTTATCTAAAAAGTGGGTTCTTGTCAAATTTTGAACCAAATGTGTTAAAGGTCTGTAGGTTCTTTCGGTACATTCAGTACATTCAAAACATCATTCGGTACATTCAGCAATGGTTATAGGACTGCAATTCATATGCGAATACGATTGTAGTTTCATGTTACATTTACATTATACCAAAAAAATTTGTCTATTGTATAAAAATAAAAGTCATTTATAGCTTTGGCTGGCTATAATACCCAGAAAAATGAAGAAATATATGCATTTTGGTGATGGAAAATTCAGTGTATATCTACACTTATGATATGAATGGATTAAGAAATTTCATGTTCCAGCATATGATTTATTTCATTATCTAAATAAAGCAGTAGAAATTGGCTTTTTATAACTATGCATCTGCAAAAGAATCTCGAAATTGTTTGGAATGAATTTACTTGCTTCAGATATGGAGCAAACTTTTCTTCTTGTAGAAACAATGAAAATTCTTTTATGGGAATGCAAATTCATAATTCACATGTTTTTTAAATAAAAATTCAAAAACATTCAAACTTTATAAATGTTTAATTAATCACCTACTTTTAATTAAATCTTGGATTACAGCGCTAAGAATATGAAAATGGCGAAGAAATTCAAATGTTAGAAAAAATAAATAAAAGCTATACGGGAAGAGATAAAAATCAGCATAATATTTCAAGTCAAATTAAAAATATTAAAAACTCAACTGTTAAAGTAGATTCATTAGTAAAAAATATATACAAAAATTACTTTTTAAAACATCATGCGTAAAACATTTTTGTTGCAGAAAGGAAAAAAATTGTGAAATTCTCCAGTTATTTTATGGTCACGTTGCTATAATCTTTTTCGTTCAAGTTCATTATGATTTTTTTTCGAAGCTAAAATTTTGTCATTTATTTAGTTACTGCTTATGAATATGATGTATATATTTATTTCTAGAAGTTTTAAAATGAAATATTTACCTATAAAATTTTCCAACTGATGACAGAAATATAATTTTTTAAACGGACAATTTAGTTTTATTGGCATGCAGAGTTAATAGTTAACATGTACAGAGAGTTAAGAGAAGAGTTTTATGAAATATATTGCGTCGGCTATATGCCTAATATATTAAAAATATCTCGGAGTGTATAACAATATCCTCATGCTTTGAACTTGTAGATAGAGAGTTTTTAGCAATTTGCATTGGTTTTTCTATATAAAATCGCCAATTTTCAAGATTCGCCGCTAGACAACTGTTGTAAATCTCGGGTTTGAGTCATTGATCAAAGCAGGGTCATTATACATTAAGATACATTTCCGCAGCTTTAAATATCTGATTTCAAAGATAATCACATTTTATAAGGATATAGCTTCACATCTTATACATAAAAGTTATCCAACCCGAATTCCGGCAGATCCAAATATAATAAGTAAATGATTAATTATTTTTTCATTAAATTAATCATTAACGATTAATCAATTAAATTTTTTTGAGTAAAAGAATATTTTTTGTCAAATTTGGATACCTGCTTAATTTAGAATTACTAATCCAGTTACCAATCTTGCTAATCCAAGATCCTTAAATTAGTTTGCTAATCATCCTTCATTTGAATGATGCAAAAATTTGCCATATTTTGATATTGATACAGATGAAATAGATTCAATTCTTGTTATATATGGACCAAAAAAGCTTTGATACATATTTTAAGTAATTTTTCTGATTTAAAATGTAATTCATTTGTGTGTTTATAATATATTGTTTGGATTACAAAATAAAATCTATTATGCAGATTTATAATTTTTAGATATGGAAATTATTAATGTGCGGATTCTAATAACAGTAGAAGGCATTGAGCCATTCAGTAGTGGAAGACTGAGATCAATGAAATACGAACGCTTTTAATATACGTGATTTTCAAACTTCACTAACTAAATTATTATTGACCAAACATAAATATCTAACTATTAATACATAAATAATAATGAGTTCATTCCACTTCGCTATGCTTTGATAACCGTATGTAAAGTAACAATCTAAAAACGATGATGAATTACTATTTCTTGACGCTTGAAAAAGCACAACATTTCTGAACTTTTAACTATTTTTTTTAATAGTTAGCATTCTGTTCAGGATCAAAGATGCGTTTTATCTTATTTTCGAATACAAGAAATTCCATACGTCTTATCAGTGCATTGTCATCCAATAGAATAAAACTATGCTTTGACCTTACTTAAGGTATTAAGTTCGTAGACTGTAGGGTAGAATTGTATTTTATGCTTATTAATAAAGTTGGTTTTAATAACATTTATCGATATCTGATATTTGAAATATCTGAATTATTGAATATAACTCTCTTTTTTTGTTGTAATTTTTGAAATAAACTAAGAGATTTTATATCATTTCTATTTTACCATTTTAAAAATCAAACTTTATTTAATATACCATCATATCAGACTTCTTGTTCCATTTAATGAAAACTTTTCCTTCAGAGAAAGTGAAATAAGCGATTATTTCCTAAGAAGCCAAGACGTAGAAACATATTTCCAATTATAAAACTTCAATAAGTAAGCTGCAAAGATATATCATGAAAAATATCTCTGCTTTTGTGAAGATTGTAAGTAGAAAGATTCACTTTTATATTGCTTCCTCAATGTAAAAATCTCAATGTCTATACTCATCTATGAAGACATTTCCAATCTCTGTCTCCGAAATTTGCAAAATTATACTTTCTTTCTAACTTCAAAGAGACTAATCATAAATTTAAATGGATACATTTATTGCAAAAATGTAAATTTCTTCAATTTAGAAAAGAATACCATATGCAAATAATTGTCCCTTAATTCATCGTTTTGTCTTGACAGAATTTTGTTATCCACGTATATTGTTTTTCTAAATTTGATGTCGATAAATAAATGAAGTCGATAGTAGACGATTTTTGCACTTATTGACTTTATTAAGAAGAGATGGGAAAACTTCAGAAATAGAAAATTTAAGGTATTTCAAAGAATTAAAATAACATCAAGCAGAAATTTAAAATTCTTAGTTCGCAATTGTGAGTAAAATATTACATTTATTTTTAAAGATACTGTATTTAGAAACGGATAATATTTTAACACTAAATGTGATCATAGTTAAGACTAATTGCTGAAGAATGCAACCTATCGTTTTCTCTCCTAGATCTCTCTACGAAATGCATTTATAGAATTGTTTATTGATTCCTAACTATAAGATCTTTATTTAAATATGAAAGACAGACGAAAAGAAGGCTTTATATAAATGACCATCTTGGCTAATTTTGCGAGTGTATAATAATCACTTCAAATCGCAACATTTTAGAAATAATGGACAATATTTAATGTAATCGCGAATATTTTCATAAATCTTGAGTATTTCCGTAGATGAGTACAAGATATTATATAAGATGCCAAAACGCTCTTACTCTTGTTGCTTTTACTTAGATTATCAATTACTTTTTTAATTAAATTTTCGTTGAATTCATCAGTTACTTATTCGAATCATATTCGTGATATTTAAATTCATGTAATGGTGCACTTTCGATTTAGCCAACTGAATAATTGCTAAAAATTATTTTAACATTTCAGAATTAAATTGGAATGGCCGAAATGTGACAAATTCATTGGAAACGTGGCGTGGATAACTGCCTAAATTAGGACAAATTTGCTCACTTCTGTCTAACTTGATCGCTTTCATGATTACAAAGATAGGATTTTGTAATCGATTTTTTATCTTACTCTATAATTTGATTAAGCTTTGAGAAGTTTAAGAAATTTTCTGTTCATAATAGCATAATAAGATTTTAATATTTTCAGAATTGAATTATCAAATAATTAATTTAATTATATTTAGTTTTGTCACAATATGAAAGAAGCCATTTGGTAGAAAATTTTAGAGAATTTGATAAAAAGATTCCATAATAATTAATAATTATTAATTATATAGAAGCATCGATATTAATTATAAGTGCATTAATTTTTTACATTAAGACTTTAATGTAAAAAATAATAAAAATTAAAAAAAGTTTTTTAGAGAGACAATTTTATTAATATTCTAGAAAGGATATATATATATATTTTAAATCAGAAATCAAGAGATGACAGCAAATATAAGAAAAACGTAAAACATTATTGTAATGTCACAAAGAAATTAAGCTAAGGTGAACATCAAAGTTAAGATTATAAGATTAATGAGAATTAGTAGTGTACTATCAGCAGCATTACATCGGTAAAAGCCTCAAAAGTGTATAATTTGGAATTTAGAAATTGGTTAACGCTATATAAAACTAGCCTTACAGAAAAGGAAAAAGAAGTTCAGAAATATTATATATGGTAAAGTTACAAATATTGATGGGGACATCCAAAGAACGAAAATGATAATAATAACACGAAATAATAAAGAGAAATATTATGAGGAGTCGGTCTCTATGACGTCCACAACAGAATCTACACCACCGCATAGAGATAAATAAAAAGGAGGTAATCGGCTATACACACGAAGAACTAAATAAACTACCATTCGCTACCCGAATTTAACTTTTCCGGCAATAATTTATTTTCTACAAACATTTTGCAGATAAGGATATACTGCGAATTAATAAAGCAAAGGACATAAAGCAAAAAAAAAGTAAATAACAATGCAGTTTAAAAGAGATTGAAAAAAATGTAAATTACAATGCAGATTAAAAGAGAGAGACAAATATAAATAACTAATAAACTATAAATAATAACCAACTAGCAAAAATGAAAATTAACTATAACAAAATAAAAAGGAAAGAGAGAGAGAAAAAAAAACGAGGGTAAGAACATTACATATAAGTCCAAGGAAGCATATAGATGCCGAAAATTCGCAAGATGGTTCAAATGACAGCAGAATTGAATACTTCAGAGCCACCTGCACTAGAGGTTGTCTTCTAATCCAATTGGAAACTCAAAAGAATATATAGAAGAAGAAGAAATGTTAAAAGAATATATAAGAAAAATATCAAAGGTAAGAAAATCCTTAAACTTTCACTAAGGAATAAAGATACTATAGATATGTATAAAGTTTCAGAATATTATATCAAGATGTTTAATTAGGCTATATATTAGCTTCTCACAGTTTACGATTTTTGTTTACGCCTCCAGACATTTCTGCAATGATAAAGTGTGTTTATTAAAAAAAAAATATTTTTATTATTCATTTTATTAAATGACATTATTGGATTTTCGTTTCTATCATTTTATGCTTGTAGATCAAATAATTTTGCAAAGAGACATTTTGTATTTATATCTGCGGCTATTAAAGCGTTGTCCGCTAAATTCTATATAATAATTGGAATGCAATTTCTACGCTGAGAGAGGGAATGATTATATATAATCAATGCAAGGTGAGAGAGGTTAAATTAATATATCATCAATGCAAGGCTACATTTGAATCCTAAATAAGCTGCGCTACAATAATAATAGGGAAGCACTCTATTCTGTAGAAATGGCGACATTCAGTAAAAATACAGACTAACTTCTAACTCGCATAAATTGAGGGATATGCATTTCAGGGTAAAATAAAGATAAATTTTTTTAAAAATTACATTTTCATTATCTATATTACCAACAGAATGATAATTTGTTAAAATGTGTATTGCTTTTTATGGAGTTTTTAGTATGGAAAATAAAAATGGTTTTTCGCTATCCTTATAATAATGCAGTAAGAATTTAAAAAAAAAAAAACATTATTTTTTTATACCTGAAATACTTTATTATAAATACATTATCGAATTCTAATATACAATAAAATTTCAAGACTAAATATTTGTTAAAAAAGAATTTATTAATTGTAGATATGAAAGAAAAAAAAAAGACAAGGAAAACAGTTTTTAAAATGAAAACATATCTTTTTTTCCTTATATTTTTGCTATCTCTTTTCTCCGTTAACTTTTTCGACGGATAAAACTGGATGCATTTCTGTTTGAGCTGAATTTTTTGTATTTTATATTAACCCATACAACCCAAAATATTTATGAGTAATTAAATTTAAACGAGTAAGTTTTTAATTCTTATATCTGAAATAATCTTATATTAAATTAGGGTGTGTGTTTCTGTCCATGTATGCATATATATTGATGCCCTAAATGTCCACCGGTAGATCTAGGGCTACCAAATCTGTCACAGGTATGCTTGAAAAATGAAAATGTGTACCTCAACGATAATTTTTTTGAAAATTTTATTAGTTGAAAATAAAGCGAGATTTTGTCATTTTTCTGTAAATGTTATAGCACTTAACTGAATTTACACAATTTTAAAATTTAAAAAAATTGCTTTTTCCGTGATTCCATTTAGATGCCGTACAAATTTCCTCATCCGCATTTTTGCATTTTTTTTAAAAAAATATATATATTTTGTTTAATTTCTTCGAAATATAAATTTCATTATTTCATCAAATATTCAATCTTCCATTTTCTTCCACGATTAAAGGCAAACGAAAAAGATGTTTCTGTTAACTTTTTATTCAATTTTACACATGGAATCAGAAGGTGCAATGACATTACCGCTCAACGTTATGTATAAATTACCTTGAAACTAAAGGTTTATATACACAATAATAAAACAGATGTAAACTTCTTAAAATAACATGTCTTTAAAGTTTGTCATATTTTAATATTTTACAAATACTTTGTTGAGAGAATAATGAGCATAAAGTTATCCAATCAAGTTGCTCATTAGGCATAATTTTTCATGGAATCTAAACTGAAACTATAGTCCCAGAGAATTAGTTGATCGCGAAAGGCGGTTTGTACATTTTATAAATAAAAATATGTGTCTCCTTTTTTTGACCCTCAATATATATTGTTCCTGGATACTGAGAAAATTACAATGAAAGTTTTCATGAAATTTAAATATATATTCGTGGAAGTTTAAAAAGAAAAAGAAAATTATGACATTGACCATTTTTCTAATAAAAACTGAAAATTTTATCTTCTTTGCTACAAAAACCAAATAATTTTTAAACTTCTAAAAACTCTGTTTACTAAAAAAAAAAGTTTTGTTTTGTGGCAAAGTAGCACAAAAGCAAAAAAGATAAGAAGAAAACTTTGCATCATTTTATATAGATGAATTTATGCGTAAATTCTGTAGAAATTATTTCATTTATTTTTAATTATCTTACATTATGCCTTTGCAAAAAAAAAAAAAAGCAATATTTACACTTACTTTTTTTAAAAAAGAAGGGAAAAAAACCACACTTCTAAATCTAAATGTGTTTCCATTCGAAATAATTTCTCTTTTAATGTACCGGGTAATTATGAAATTTTTTTATGATTTTGCTTATAAGCTCATTAAGACCTTTCATAGAAGTGATTTTGTAAAACAAGATAAATAAAGCAATTTTTTTTCAGATATTCCATATTCATTTGCCGCACAGCAATCTAATCCAACTCCTGTTGTTCATTTTCAAGTCTTTTACGATGGTTATCTTGAATGCTTAGTTCAAAACTCACTTATAGGGACCATTCTAACTAAGTGGTATGGTGGCTAAATAGTGAGGGAAAGAGTTAGATCTGCTTGGACGACCCAGGCTTAAACTCAAGACAATCATTTAGAAGCATTTCACGTCACACAAATTTGATCATTCCATACCAAAATAGACCGAAAATGTGGAAATCGGTGGACTACTTATACGCTGTGCAATTGACATGATATGATCATGAATGATTAGTGTAAATATTGTTCCAAAATGGAAATGCATGGATTGCCTACACGCTGTGCATATGACATGATATGATCATGAATGATCAGTCTAAATGTTGTTCCAAAATGAAAAGCATGGACTGTCTACATGCTATACATATGGCGTGGAATGGTCGTGAATTTCCAGCCTTAAGTGAGATATTTTTATATAAATACGATTGAAAAGTAAAGAGATTATTCTATATCCAAAACGCCTTTAAAATCGATCATTCACGATCCCCCCGTTATTCCATTTCTTTAAACCATTCACCAGACCAGTTATTCACAAATTCTTCTCGCCATGCAAATCTGTTCGTTTTCAATAACTTCGAACTCTTCCTAACTAAGTCGAAAGTTTTGAAAATACAGTGAGAGAGTTTTCTACATTTCGCATTTACGAAAAAGCTTACTCAGTCCAAATTTCCTCACCTTCATTAATTATATGTGCTGAATTTCTGCACTCTTTGCCCAATGGGTTTTCAGGGTCTTTTCCAAATGACGTAGGATTATGAAAATCAGGACAGTTTGGTTATTTAACTTTCTGCTCCATACCGACACGTACTTAAATAAAAAGGAAACGAATACAAATACCAAAACAATGAACCACGCATTTTTAAAAAATTAAATCAGTATATTATCAACCACTCTCTAAAACATTTTAGCAAGGAGAGCTAATACATGAATTGCAATAAAATCTAAATAATAATATTTGAAACATTTTTGAACTTAAATGATTTTGAGCTTATAGATTTTTTAATAAAATAGCTTTAATTTAAAAGTTAACCCCTTCAATTCCGAAAATAATAAGAATCATAACTATGTATATGTGAATAAAAAATAAATAGTGAAATTCTGAGAATGTGAGAATTATTTAAGATTATTTATAAATTTGGTCCGACATAAATGTAATTTAAATTACAATTATAATACATTTTTATCTAATTAAAAGTACACACATTACTGAATATAAAATTAATTCCTGCAGATAATTTTACCTAGGAAACGAAGCAAAATAACTTATGGTAAGCATAACAATTTACATCTAGAAAAAAACATCAAGTAGAGCCCTTCCTCTATGTAAAATAAACACCGCATATCAAATATGATTCTGAAATATAAATGACCATATACTCGTAATAACATACAATAAAAAAAGCTACCATTCATAAGCTATAAAATATCTAAAAATGCTAAAATTTCGTCAAATAAAATACCTGATGTAAAGATTTTCGGTCATTAAAATCATATAGGATTCAAATGATTAGCATAATAATTGCATTTATTGGGGTATTTAAAAATTATATAATTAAGTTAGCTATATCACAAAAATGAATAATTTAAAATAATAGTTACAGATATTTTAACATTTAAAATAAAAAAGACTATTTTATTATTAAGAAATGTATAATTAAAAATAATAAAAATCTTCTAAATAATTCATACATACATAATAAATATCATATCAAAACTGATTCAAAATTGAAATTCTCTTCAAACTCAAAATCATTTAGACTAATAGCTAACTAAAAAAATTAAAAAGTTTTTGAATCACTGAGATATTATAATCTTTGGCAACAGAAGAAAATCAAACGATTTAGTCATAAAAAAATAAACTAATATAATGCAAACAATAAAGTTTTTTAAAGATCAATTAAAATTACATGAAAATTTCATAACAACTAAATTTAGAAAGTTTAATTTAGATTATCATATAATAACCTTAGTATAGTGAGTTGTTGATAAAATAAATCAATTGATTTATTTTATTTCATCTGATTTAGTTTTCATTGGACTAAAATCTGGTGTAACAGGAAAAGGATGGCTGTATTGCGACGGGTCTTATGATATCTGAACATTATTAAATGCCAACATTAATACTAAAGGTGGCATCCTATTTTTATAAAAATGAAGACGTTTGAATCCAGATTTATCTCTCACGAGGTCCACATATTCTCTGCTTATCTTGATGGAATCGAATTTCGAATCTGCATCTTGTGATATCGAAATCAGAGTCTAATACCACAATAGAGTAGGAAAATGAGTAATGGTGAAAATGACATGACTATTTCGACCTAAGTTGTCAGCAATTATTATTAAACCAGTTAGAAGTCATGTTTGCTTTGAAAAGTGAACCTGTTCTCAATAAATGACCGGAGAACTTTTATCTTTTTTGCCTTTGTTTTAAAGTTAATTTTACAGCAAAAAATAAAAACAATTAATAGCATAACCACGTCAAAAATAAAGAACGATAATCTCATATCCTTCTCACAATCCTTCTGCCAGGATGCAAATATATATAATATAAAACGCTCAAATAGATGATAGCAACAACAACAAAAAAGGTTAATTTCTGTTTTGCCAGTGGCAATGATTGATTTGTTTGCAACAGCATTTACATCGTTAACCATAGGCTGTTTCTAAAGTAATTTATTTTTTGTTAGAAAAAAACAAGAATTTAAGACATAAAATTTATAATGTATCTGTTAACATGTGGAAGAGAAAATGTGTGCGAATAGAAGTTAGAATGAAATGACTTAAAAAAGTGAAACAAAAGAAATAAAACGTATAGACTTAGATGAGCCACAGAACGTTCAGATAAACGCCAAAATGGACCTAATCAGAGAAGAAGAAGAAAAAATGTTTTAATTCACAAATGGAAGTGAACAACATGAAATACAGTTGTGTTAATATCTCTGAGGTTTTTTTTTTTGCTATGTATATATACTTTTTAAATTTCAAAAGGTCTGCAATAATCAAGAACTGCAATACCCAGAAGGACATGAAGGGGCATAGCAGAGGTAAGTGACGCCAAAGGCATATTAAATGTTTTCGATTTTTAATAGGAATGAGTATTATAAATTGAAATAGATGCATAATTATTTTTCAGTTATGACCCTATCTAATATTGACTCTTGGAATTTTATTTTCCGTTGTTCCACTATATCACTGGGAAGGGAATAGGATTGAATTTGACTTACTCTTTCAGATGAACATTATTCGATCATGCTACTCATTTTATTATGGATAACGCATTTCGTTTTAATTTTATATTAAATGCTGTAATAGAAACAAATCATTGTAGATTCTGGTTTGTTGTTAATCCACAAAGGAGGTGGTAATCGCTGATCAAACTTTTTTTTGTCAGAATAGGGTATCGAATTGCAGAGTTTTTGATATTTAAATGTATAATTAAATCAAATATGTAGTTAATTATTAAAGAATAAGAATAATTTTTGTGACTTACGTTTAAGTTTGATTCGATTAAGTATCTCAAGTGTCTTTATTTTTATATAGATTGAAATAACAATAGAAACTCCAAACATGATAGGTCAAGAGATTAAGTAATTGTGTAGATCAAGTAGTTAACGTACTTCAACATTTTATTTTACTTTAAAATCTTTGTAAACTGTTTAAAAAGCAGTAAGTTGAGTTTGTGATATAACTCTAAAATATTTATCCGTTGTTTCTGGTCCAAAGAAATTTTTTTTAAAGTTTTTTTTTAAGAATTAAGTTTAGATTTATATGTATACTAGCCGCCTTTGGCGACCAGCCGGTTCGCCAGTATTACCGCTCGCTACAATTTTCAATTAAATATTTTAAGTAACTGGTCTCTTAAAGGATTCTCAAACAAAACATTTTTAATCTTCAAATTTTGATAGTCATACCAATCTTATACAGTTTAAATCGTTTCGTTCAATTTACTATATATATTTTGCTAATTTGTTGTCATTTCCTGCAAAACTTCAACTTTAATTTAAAATGTAAATGAAATTGCAATTAATATTAAAATATTTTTAATAAAACCAAGCGTTTTATTTTATTTATCATCATTATTGTTATTTATTAATTATTATTATTATTTAATGTGAGTATTGCAAGCAGAATCGCTCGGTATTTAAGTCTTATGTGAACTACAAAATATTTTTCCTCCTTTATGTAATATCTCAAACAATAATTCAACAAAAATTTATGAGATTCAGCATAAAATTCAGTTTTTACTGCTGCTTTCAAAAGGATTGAAATGAAATCAATAATAATATTTTGTTCCGGCCTATAAATATATTTCAAAAATTATGAAGTCTAAATTTAATGCAGTAAGGTATCATATCCTGAGAAATATTCTGGACACACCAAATTTTAAATAAATGAATGAATGTTTATATTTTCCACGATCAACTAAGACTTATTTATGAAGTTTTAAATGTTAAAAATTTAGAAAAACTCAACATTTTCATAATATTAGGCCAATTAATCTTGAGAAACCTGCGCGCTGATTGGCGTATTTTCTTTGAAGCGATCGATGGAAAATCTAAAATTATCTTTTTTTTTATTGAATATTAATATTCAAATTTTCATAAATCAGTCAGTTTAAGTAATTGGAAATTAAATCTATGACCACCATAAAATCTGTGCTTTCTCTTGTGGTGTATGCATTGTCCTTAATATCCGCTCGAATAAAACAACACATACAAAAGTACTACATAGAACAAACACATCAAAAGTAAACATAACATCTCAATAGTTGCCAAAAACAAAAGCGAAAAATACAATTAATAAGCAGACGATATTTAGAAAAGTACAGATATTTAGACTGGAAAATGAAATTATCTGAAATTAAAAACACGCGCAGACGATATTTACAAAAGTAAAAATATTCAAACCTGAAAAGGAAAATATGAGTTATTCCATCAATAAATGCCATAAGTTTGTTTATATCGTCATTATTTTATGAGTCATTAAACATCAAAATGGGTCCGGGACTAAATAAACACCCTGTATAGAGAGTGTAAAAGATCATAAAATAATTTTTCTTGAATTTATTTTTTAGAAAAAATAATATTTCATATTTGTTTCATTTCCTACAGACACGTGCCGAAAATTATATTTTTGCAGATTTCATTTCCAAAAAGATTTAATTTATTTTTAATTGGGTTTTTAATCAATGTGATGGCAACACTTTGGAAAAAGCTAATTTTTTCCTATGAATGCGAAACGTGCTTAATCTTATTTTTTATTTTTTACGAAAAAAATTATTGAAAAATATAGTTAAAATATTTATTTAAAAATTCATTAAAAATAGAAATTTAATTTTAAGATTAAAACAGTAGTATCATTTAAAAGATAAATTTTTGATCTTTAACTTCATGTAAAAATCTTTTTTTGTGCGGTAATATTTTCGGAAGTTATAGCAGAAACACGTCAAAATTTCGCTTAATTTTAAAAAAAATAAAATTCTATTTAAAAATTCGAAAAAATAACCCCCAGTTGCACATTCCCGGCTCCAAGGTATACACGTGCCAAATTTGGTAGCTGTAGTTTGAATGGTCTGGCCTGTAGAGCGCCAACACACACACATACACATTGAGCTTTATTATAAGTATAAATATAAAGTTTTTAATTTGTTACTTCTGTATATTTGCAAAATGAAGACGCTTATTACCTCAAAATAGGGATATGCATACATTAAATTTAAGAACTATTTGAATAAAAACAGAAAATTTTCTATTATATGCATTTAGAATTTTCCATTCCAAATATAAATGAGTATATTTTGAATACGGTTAAAATCGTATTTCCCCAAAAGCTAAATATATTATTTGCGAAATTTTAGACATGTCTGCAATAATATTGACATCATTTGAACGTTTTTCAAGTTATTTTACGATAAAATTAAAATAAATATTTTTAAAAATCAAGTTTTTTAAAAACTTTTTTTTGTTGCTGTTATTGCGCATCTTTTTATTCATTTATTTAACTTGACATGCTTCATGTCCGTAAAGATGGAATTTTGAAATCGAATTTCTATTAACTTTTGGGTGTTTTAAATTTCTATGGAGTTCAGCGCATTGCAATTGGTACCACGTTAGTAATGTTTCCAAAATTTAGATATCAATTAATCAACTTAATTTTGATTTATTTTTGTTTCAATACAAACGACGCCATAATAGAGTATTCAAGAAAATTTCATAAAAATAATTGTAATTTTTCTCTAAATCTATTTTTAATTAATATGAATTGTAAATTAATTTTTATTAATTTTTATTTTTCTTATATTTTTAAAGCTAGAATTTTGTAAAAGATTTTCTATTCATTTCATTATATGATAATTTCTATAAAATAGTGTGTTGTTAATGACAATGCACTATTTTAATGTTGCCAGAACCTAATGAACAGTTAATATATTAATTAATTCTTTATTCCACATAAGGGACATAATCTAATTAGCGAAAAATAATTAATAACCTAATTAGTGATAAATTAGAGAAAAGTGATTACAAAATTCTGTAATAATTATTTTAAGAAATTATGAAATATATTAATACTAAAATGTAGAAAATAACAAAAAACAATTTTCAACAACTTCTCCAATGTCGCTGATATATGTCGAAAGTAATTTTTTAATCACAAATAAGGTAGTAAAAAAATATATATATATAGAATCGTGCGGCGTAGAAGGCAATTTAAAAAAAAATTGTTACTATGAATTTTTCATCATTCATTAAAAATAAAATGTATTATGACATCTGAATAAAATTCGAATTCCCTGAGATTTTATATCGTCGCCTCAAGATTTTAACGTTCTGATCTCAAAAAATTTTAATAGAAAATATTCACTACTCTTTCGTACTTTATGTATACAGCCGACCCCCTCGCCATCACTGAACATAGCAGTATCGACAGGATTTGTAGTGATTGACACTTTAGTATATTATTGGAAATTTAAGTTTTAAAAAAATTATTTTAAATTAAACATTAACATTGAAATCAATTAATTATCGCTTTTTAAAAATCTGCTTAAATATCTATATTTATTGCATATTTCCCGACGGAACACTTTCTAAAACATCAAACAAGGTATCGTTGAAATGCATTTGCATTCAAATATATTTGCTATTTTTGTTGGTTATAGTACCTTACAACCGCACTGACTTTTTAACACATGTCTGTACAATGACTATAAGTATGTTCCAGTGAGGTCCGAAGATTTCCTTTGCGAGAGACACTCAACAGGTGCTCCTTCTTGAAGAAGATAGGGAAGATGTCAGAATATAATGTAGTACAAAGCTCACAATGCAATACAATGCGAAGCACCGAACCCATCCATTTCTATGAACAGTCCACCCTTTTTTTCCTCGGATTTCGGACAGAAATACGGGGTAAAAATGTCAGTGAAAAATGTTGGTTCTGTGTGTCGGTAATTATATTGTGGTAATGGTGTGAATGGAGTTGTATGTGAAAATTTGGGTCAATGGTACTGCAAGTTGTCAACCCTAGAAAAGGGATGGATTTACAAAAGCAAAAAGGGTGCAGCTATCTATTTATAATGTTGTGGTATCTATTGAAGGTGTACATAGAGCCACCTGTAGCAGATAACGAAACTTATAAATCAATTCAACTTTCTCGTGCGCTCTGTGAATGAGAAAGGTGAAAGTTTTGACATTGAAATTAGGGGGCATCCGAGACTCCCGAATTTTTCAATTGAATGATAGTTACAGAAATAAGCAAGTGTAAATGTTTGATCAGTTATTAGATTTTGCAATAATTAGTTTCAGTTTTTAGGGTAAATTTTTTTTTATTTTAATTAAACAGTTGTGGTAATTGATATTTTAAATTCAATTTTATATTATTGGAACCGTCAATGGGAATGTTTTTAAATTAAAACTGTCGATGATTCAATCCTTTTTTTAATTGATTCGTTAAATTTCAGAAGTAGCGTAACGTTAAAAGATCGTTTGTCATCCGAATTTATTCTGGATAATTAAAAATTATAAAGAATCGTGTTTATTGCTAGCATGTGTTTGTTCGTTAACGTTTTGTTCCTTATTTCTTCATCAAAAGTGAATAAAGTGCCAAGACCTTTTATTTGCTAGAGTACTTTATTGATATACAATGTATTCTGTCAAGAAAAATCCTTTTTCCCATTAAAATTTTTTTTTGTACGTTAAATGTGAGTTAGTTGCGTTGGCAGTTTTTGAAATCTTCAGTCAAAATGCTGCGGTGAGAGAGACTGTCAAAAGTGGGTACCTAAATATTTTTAATGTACACGTAACTAAATAACTATGCTAAATATTTTGAAATATTATATACATAAATATTTATATATTTTATTCTAAATATTATTATTGTGTACTACATATCTTTTAATGTACAAAAGTAATTTTTAGTGTAAAATTATTTTTTTATAATAAAAAGTGATTTTAATAGTAACAATAATAAAGAATTTTTGTTATTCATTTATTATTAAAGCAATATAATTAAATTTTTAAGAAAGATATTTTTATAATTTAAAAAACATTGCGCCAAACGTCCCATTGAAGAATTTTTTTTTAATATAGTCCACGAAATTATTTAATTAAAAATAAAACAAATTTTTTTATTTTTTAATTCACTGCTGCAAACAAGGTATCCGTACATATATAATAAGCGATATTTTTAATTTTTTTATGCAACTAAACAATATAATAATATAATCATGCTTCACAGAACTTTTGATTTTCGGTTGTTGTGAGCAACTTTGACACACACACACACACACACACACACACACACACACACACACACACA
>JAPMOR010046940.1:0-18759 GCA_026543865.1 Argiope aurantia | reverse complement strand
TTCTTATTCAGAAAATTAAGCTGTTGCCTATTTTTTTACAATTATTAAATCATATTACTGTTAAACTCTTTTTAAAAATTTAATGCCCATTTGAAAAGAAAAAAAAATTGTTCTGGGAAATATTAAATGTGGTCTTTTTACATTTTCCTTCACTAACATTATCTAAATGCTATTCCAGACAAAATTTTATAAATTATTTTTAGTTCTTTTGCAGATGAAACAAATTTTTATTGGTGATATATTATTTTATTTATTGCAAAATAGAAAGTACTCTCCTTATTTTTTCAGTTTATTTATTTGGTATCATATATACAAAAATATATTCTAATTTATGGTTCATGCTAAAATTCGAGTTCGCATGTATATTTAAAATTTAAATACTAATAGTGTAAAAAAAATTTTTAATGATTACCCCCTAGTTAGAATTTTAATTATTTAACAATAGATGGCAGCACAACATATAATTGTTTTAAATTGCATAAAATGTATTTTTATAAAAAAAAATGACAAAAGCTGTAAATTTCCTCAATGTTTTTTTTATCATCATTATCAAAGAACTTTCAACAATGAATTAAAGATTTTAAAACTACAGATGAAAAAAAAATCGCTTAAATATTTAAAATGTGTTTAAAATTTAAATTATTAACTGATTTATCCTCCATTGATTTCAATCAGTTTTACTTACTATAATTAAATATAAGTCAAAAAAGATGCATCATCTTTCAAGAATTAACAGAACTTATAAAAGTGCCTTATTTATTCATTTTGAATTTATTGTAGAAGGAAAAGAGAGAGGAGAAGTTAAATAACCGAAATGTATTTAAAGTATTATTCTTTACTTTTTACAGCGTTTCCTACTTAATAGTTTATTATCTTATTAAAAGATGGCAGCACGGCATAATCGAACATTTGAGTTTCATCTGATGTCAATTGGAGTTTTGATTTAGGAAATAAAAAATGCAATTTTTCTTCTTTCTAACTTTGAAATTCTTAACTTTTGAATTTCTTCTTTTTTGTCATAACTTTTGAATTTCTTCTATCTTTTGAATTAATTCTTTTTCTAGACTATTCAATTCCCTTGATTTCAACCTTACTCATATGATGATATGTTTGACTCTTGTATCAAAATGCAGAATGTTTAATAGTTGATTATGTCATTAAGCCAAAATATAGTTTACTTTTATTGATTTAAATAAAAGTAAAATCTAAGTATTTCATGCTCCCTTTATGTTATTATATAAATTGAAATAGTAAAAAATACACAGAAAAAGATGTCATCTAATTAAGAGGTTAAATAAATTTAGAAGTCAATAATTTAAAATATCTGCTAAGTAAAAAATCCTTGATTTTATTGTAGTAATCCTTGATTTTATTTATTTTCCGTGAATAGAAAAATTCAAATGTAGTTTTAAAAGAACTTTAAAAAAAAGATGAAAAATATGAAGGAATTGAAAATTTATTATTTTCATAGGCTACAAATTTCAATTCATTAAGTTTATGACAACTTTTAAAATCGAAAGTTCCATCAAAAAATTGAATAATTGATAGATAAAAAAAAGAAAAAGAAAAGAAAAACTAAGCATATGATAAAGTAATTGGATTTGAAAATACTTATCTATTTGACGAAGGGGGGGGGGAGGAATCTCCTTTTTGTTTTCTGCTTTAAGTTAATACGGCGATTATTCATCATCTTGGCTGTGATAGCTGTCTCCATTAACTGGCATTTATTTATACTTATTTAAATATATTTTCTTTATATCTGTCTATTCTATTTGCTATTTATAATCTTATATTTTGCAGTTCGTTACAGTTTTGTGTTTAAGTCTGTAACTGTCTAAGATTAAAGGGTGAGATATTTTTTAATTTTATTTACAAATACAGTTTTATTTTAGCAAAGAATAAAAGAAATCACTAATAAGCGTAAGCCTACAACTTTGTGCGACAGTGAAAGCTCCCAATCGAATAAAAATACTATTGGCATTAACATTAACGCAAGTAAAACAAAATGAATGTGGAATTTGTTGCCAGTCAAGTTTGACAATATATTAATGATAGCAGAAAACTAATAAGAAAAAATTAACATCAAGAAATATAAAAATACAAAACATATTCAAATAGTCTTAGTTCATAAATATCCCATAACTGATTTGTTAATTTTTTGCAGAGATTTCAGGGGCACGTTAGATTAATTTTTATATGTCATATGAAAAAAAAATTCTCATATAAAATATTAAATTTTATCATATTATATTTTTATTATTAAATTTCGTCATTACTTATTTAATTAATGGCGAAATAAGATTAATCATCCCATTGTTAAATTTCGTCTTGATTTGTAATATCAATGTTTTACGTATAAATTTAACTTCATATGTCATTAATTTTTTATATGTCATGTTTTTTCTTGCAATGTTTTATGCATTTTCATCATATTTGATGTTTAGGACAATGCCATGAAGTAATCATTCGCATTTTGACAGGATATAGAAACTATTCCTGTTAAAAAAGAATCAACCTAAAGCATCTAGTTACGAAGTACAGTATTTAAGTATAAAGCATATAAGTTTTAGAATAGGTGCCACTGTAGGTATTGGCTAAATAAATAATATGACTATTTATTCTAGTAGGCATGGATGTAAGGAACAGCTAAGTTTAGATGAGATGGAATTCTGCTTGATGTTCTTTCTGAAAATAAACAGGAAGCTTTATTCCCACGGAAAATCACCTTTTTCAATTTCTAACTGTAGATAGAATACTTCTTACAAAAAGGCACATAGCCGCGTCTAAGGAACAACAGTTTAATTTCCATTGATTTGGTAAAAAAATATTTTCTTACTGGAAAAACTAAATACACAGATACCTGTAATTTCAGCAGAAAGCAAGTTTGCAATTAAAATACAAGATAAGAAAATAGAAAATGCGGGCAAAATAAGAATAACAAAGGATGACAAAAAAAAAATAATTAAGTGTTGAGAAGACAACAATCGCAATAACAGCAGATGGAGTGAAAGAACAGACAGACGGGCAACAAAATGCTTTTTGTGCATAATGTTAACAAAACAAAACGCTCGAGTAATAAGGAGATGTACTGTATAAATGGAATTAATAGTCTTTTGAAGGATAAAAGAATCCATTTTTTAATTATAGATTTTAAGGCTTAATTTATAATCAGATTGGAGAAAAAAAACCCATGGATTTTAATATCGTTTAATTTTTTTTAAGACAATTGATCTGCATAAAATACTGGAATAGCGTAGAGTCAATTTAAAGTAAAATAAAAGTTTGGGTAAGAAAAAAAATTATTTATAATAATAAAAGAATAAATAAGCGAAACAAGAATTTATTTTTATTTTACTCCAGTTATAATTTTTATGTTGGATCCCTTCTCCTCATGTAATATCTGAACATGATAACCGAAACATGTATCGAGTTTAAGCAGGTGAAATTTAATGTATAGTCTTTTAGAGGAAAGTTGTAAATCTGCATCAAATTCGAAACCAAATCCGTCTGCAAGGAGACATATTTTTTTAAAAAGAATGCTTGTTTTTCTTCATTTTATAAGGAATTTAAATACAAAATCGTCTTACGCCTGATGTTATTAATGCTCGTGTTAGAGCTCACGTCAAAAAAATTATTGCATATTTATTTTTTTCGTATGTTTCCATTAATTTTCTTCGGAAATATTAGTTATATTTTTAATTATTTTGTTTATTTAAACTCGAATTACCCTTCCATCTGATGCAAATATTTAATTATTTTTAGCAATATCTTGTTCAAAATAAAAACAAAACGACATACATTACTTAGAGTTAATGTCATCTACTCTTAATGCTACACACCTGTCAAAATCAAACGTAAACTATTAAGAAAGTTCTCAGAGAAATGAGATTATAAAATTGTCTTTTCATTAGAAAAAATATATTCTGAAAGAATAAAATTTATGTAATACAAAATATTGATTAAAATATTTAAATCAAAGTGATATAAAATCTAAAATAAAACCAAGTTAGAGTGGCTTAATCAGTATCTGTTTGCAAATAGAATCCACTAGTTATTGTTATTATATCTAAAGCAAAGCAGGAACAAAATTAAAAATCGAATCGAACTCAATGTAAGAAATGAATTATTTACTTATTACATTCTGACTTATAATGGAATCATTGCTCAATAATTCTCATCAATTCAACTTCATGCTAAATTATTATTTTTAAACATTAAACCTGTTTTTTAAAAATCGGAAAAAGATACGTTGTCGTACTCGGCAGTTATTCTAAGGTAAAACGAACATGGAAATCGATCAATTTTCTATTCTACATACAACATAAAATATTCAATGGCTATAAGTTTTACTATTTTGCTTTAATGGATGTAGAATGTAAATTTATTTTCCCCTTCTTCCTTTTAGGAGATTAAAATTTCTTAATTCGAAACATATTAGGAATTCAACCTACACAATTGTGCTGCCCTCTATTGTTAAAACTTAAAATTACTGCTTAAAACTTTTATTGTTTTTCGTTTTTTTCTCGATTAAGGGAGAGCAGCACGATAAAGAATCTAATATTTTTAAAAATTGGGATCAAACTAAAGAGATTTTAGAAGATACAAATTACATAAATAGGTGAAAACAAATATGAATCACATATCACTATTTAGAATGGGAGAAAGCTATCCAAATTCATTATATTATATTAAAATATATCTACTTTTTTGCGATTGAAAAGCCTTAAAAATGGAAATCAAGCAAGTTTTGTAATATTTAATAGTGTTCTTGTCCGGAATCAAATGTTATAAATTGATGAGAATTATACAAATGATACATCTTACGGATTAGCAGAGAATGACAAGAGAGCAGAGCCATCTAATGGTGAGAAATGCAGATGATATATGAAGGTGATGGGGAATGGCGAAATGAAATGGGGAAAAAATTGATGGGGGGGATGAAAGAATGCAATTTTTGTACATATTAGCATTTTTATAATGTTACAATAAAGCACCGAGGATAAACACAGACTGATTGCTGTCCATAAAGACAATTAAATGTATTCCATTTTAAGTGGATTCTTCTGTTATTATTGCCTTAAATAATACTTTAAAAAAATCGGTATTATATATATATACTTTTTTGAATCTTGAAACATTTTGATGTATTTTACTTCAAAAAGTAAACCTTTAAAAGAAAAAAAAATTACTGGAAATATTTTTGGAATTCTCACTTCAGGATTTCTATTAATCAAATTCAAAATTGCTTTCAAAAGTTTTCTCAATTATTCCTATTAATAATGTTTATATTAGTTTTGCATATATATGAAGAGGAAGTTTTTTCATTATCATATTAAATGGATAATATTTAACGAAGGAATTTAGGTGGGTTTAAAAAGCTACTTCTGTAGATGAATTTGAGATTTGAGGAAAACCATTAATATATTTTGTTAGCATTATTAAATTCATTTCTTTATCTTTCTACTTGAATGCCAAAAATGTTTACTATTTTCTTTATTCCTTCATTGAAAATAATTTCGAACATGAAAGAAAATCTGCACATTTAATTTGACACACACAAAAAGAATGACATAGAAAGAAAAGGAAGAGTAAAAAATTAAGGAATTCTTCGAAATTTTCGAAATATTTAAATATTTTAAAATGATTCAGATTTTAAAAAATCCTCTAAAAAGTAATGAAAACTTTTATAACTAAAGTTATTTTCACATATTTTATTCTACAGTATTATTCAAAATCTATGAGAAAAAATACACAACTCATTTAAATTTTTAGACACGTGATTTTCAAATTCATTAATTCGTATATTATATA
Source organism: Argiope aurantia (assembly GCA_026543865.1). Taxonomy (NCBI): domain Eukaryota; kingdom Metazoa; phylum Arthropoda; class Arachnida; order Araneae; family Araneidae; genus Argiope; species Argiope aurantia. The sequence goes on along the minus strand of JAPMOR010046940.1, from coordinate 12,948 downwards.
ATCCATTTTATCAAAATATGAAACAAACAAGTATGTATAAAATGTGTATAATATAATATTTAAGGATTTTTATTTAATTTTTGAAGAAGAGCCATAACTATTTAATAGAATTCTGCATAAACGGAACAATCCTTCATACATTCAATTATGCACAAAGCGTCAATTTTCTAAAATTTCTTTTATCCCTTTCATCTATAAATGGGAGATATAAACGTAATGTCTCACAGTTCCATCATCAATTCCTCATCCTTTAGTATACGGAAAATTACTTATGAGTAATTAACATTTTTGGAGTAAAAATTGCTTATAATAATAATTGGACCGATAAATGATAAGAAAGAACTACATTTTGAAGAACGAGTACCATTTAATTTGCTCTAAATTCACAGTACTTTTTATACTGTAGTTTAATTGAAGACTTTCTAAAACCTATATTAATTTCATTTTCCGAATTGTTTCCTTTTTAAAATTTATCCATTTCTGATTATGGAGACTATCAATGTTTGCTTTAACATAACGCAGATAATAATTGGAATTTTTCAAAATTGTATGTAAATAAAATTGACTATCGTGCAAACAGAGAAAGTTTTAAAATGTCCTTTAATATTTAATTTAGAATATATAGAACCCGGAAATTTGAGACACGTTGCCAAATATTCAAATCGAAAGAATCGTCCGAAATCTGGTTCAAAGTTTGATTCAGAGTAATGCCTTTTTATTTTATTTTTTTAAATTATAGCTTGTCGCTCCGTTACCGCAGAACTAAGCCTTATAAACAGAGATTATTGTAAGTGGTTATTAATAACATCAGATTGTTGCCTATATGGTAAATTAAACAATCAAGCGGAGAAATTCCCCTGTTACCCCCATGCACAGTATTGCCTTTTGACTGCGACAACTCGGCATCTTGGCATTCTACAATACACAATGAAATAGATTTTAGCCGTTGAATTTTCTTAAACAATTATTTTTTTTTCTTTAAAATATAATTTTTTATATAAATTTTATATAAAAAAAACTAGAACTAAATCAATATTTTCTCAAAAAAATTTGACTGAAATAGCACTATCTGTTATCGAGTATTAACTGTTACGTATTAAACTTTATTTTTAGAATATGACTTATTTTACCAGATACGAGACAAAAATTTATCAATAGTTGCTACAGTTATGTATTAAACCAGAGGGAGTAGTCTCTCCGAAACTCTCTCGCATACTCTCTAATAAACTTGTCAGGCCAGAGGACGCTTTACATGGCATTGGTGTAAAATACTCACAAAATATTAACTTTTGTCGTGAACTTAGCATTTTTGCTGAATCCACCGCGTCATCTAGACGAAGTATCTGGCGATTACTCTCTGGCATGTGTTAATAGTATCCAAAAATTGAATTGTGTTTTAGACATATTTTTTCTTAACCGATTATAACAAAAATTTGACACAAAATTGCTCTTATGGTTACAAAATCGCATACCAAATTTCATATACTTAAGTCATTGCGTTTTGGAATTATCACGTTTACAGGCTTATGAAAATACATACCGACATGCAGTCAACCCGTAGTTCAATTTAGCTCAAACTTTGACAAATTTGTACACTATATTTGTTCAATCTGTGTACTCAATTTCATTGACTAACTCTCTCCGTTTTGTTGCTCTGGTGAAAATTTATATTTGGACAGATGGACTTCCTCTGCACAAATTTTACACAAAATTTGAAATAAATCTGCAAATATGGTGTAAGGTTCGTATAACAAATTTCAACTGTCTAGCTTAAATCTTTTTGAATTATCTTTGCCACAGAGAGGGGCCGCGGTGGTCTGGTGGTAAGTTCTCGGCTTGTGAGCCGTAGGGTTTCAGGTTCGTGACCCGATTCCACCGAATAACCGTCGTGTAAGAGGGTCTGTTGCACGTTAAATCCGTCCTCCCGCTAGTGTGGTGTGGTGTGGAGAGGGGGGGTGCCAGCTCAGGTGTTGTCCTCGTCATCTGACCGCGCTTCAAAATTACGAGGTCCGTCCCAAAATAGGCCTAGTGTTGCTTCACAACGGGATGTTAATATAACTAAATTAAACTAGTCGCAGAGAGACAGACGGACACTTTCCTAAAATGTGTTTTTCTAACTGAGGGAGGTTTAAAACTTGGATGTTCATCAAAAGACGTGGAGATGTCGAGTTCGAATTTTCCGACATTTACTATATTTTCTCTACACAACGTATACGTGAAAGTAATAATATAACAAATATGTTTCATCTGAAAAAAATCATTAAATAATTCGTTATTAAGAGTGATTGTGACGAAAAGAATAAAACATGCAAAAAGGCTTTATAAGGATTTTACATTTATCATTGAAAAACAAAAAGATATTAAAATGTTTAATTTATTTTAAAGATCAAAAGGAAAAAGTGCTGTTTGGTGAATTGTTTTATTATTTATTAATATAATTTTATCCTTTTTTAGTTATATTTTTCATTTTTTTTCGAAAATATTGTTATTGAATACATCCCTTTCCGATCTGCCCATGTTTTTCCCATGCTAGCTGAGTAACTTTATCTTATCGTCGGAAAAACAATTATAATTGGGATACAAAAATAAATAAAAGAAAACCTGAGCGAAATAATAGAATTTGATACCAATTACTAATGCTATCAAGAAATCCAGGAAACATGGTCAAAATATAATAATTATCGAAATAAAAGAATTAAATAAAAAACAAATCAAAATATAGAAATATGATACCATTACCAATACTATTGACAATTTAGGAGATAAAACGAACAATTAGAATTTATAACTAACTGAATGTAAGAGGAATATTCGAAGCAAGAAAGGAAAACAGGAGAATAAATAAAATAAAAATCGGTATGAGTCTGAATCATTGCTTATAGATTTCCATTAAGGAAATCTCTTCGGTCCATTTATCTAAACCAACTTATCAAAGTGCATTTAAGACCATTTTCTTTCTTTCATTTTTTTGATATTTTTGAAGAGCTTGGTTGAGCACGAAATAATGATCTTTGTAAGATATCGATTAAATATTAGGACAGAAAATGTTCAACTATTATACTGTATTGCTAAAATCATTGCCATTATTTTCATGTTATTTGCTGCATAAATGTTATTCGCTTGGATTGTGAAGTAAGTATGGAACCTTTTATTTTTTTTTACCTCTAATCTTTTAAATAGAGGCTAAAACTTAATATATAAAGATAACCAATAACAAGGTAATGAAAATTTCCGATTTGCGCAATGGCATATATAAAGAATGAAAATACTGTTTATATTTTAATTTTTCTTTTAATCAACAAGAATGCTGTCCCTTCGTTCAGGGAAAATCGAATTTATCTGTGAGTAATTTAAAATGGTTGTAATTAAAAATAAAAGTTAAAATAATTGCGAAAATTGGAAGAAAACGTCGAAGCTGTAAGCAAACTGACATTATTATTATTATTTTTTTTAAGTTTTAAAATGGTGCAAGAAAAATGATTTTTTAAATTGAATTCTCTAAAGCTACCAACAGAAAACTCAAAATTTCGAAATCAAAAAGTGACAGTCGGGGCAAAGTTTATGCTTAAAAAGATGATTTTGGATACTTTACAAACATCTTTATGGAAGTCATTCGAGTAGTCATAACATTTCTATTGAAGCCATTTCGCTTTATTAGTTTGTCATTTTTGACTTTTGAAATTATTAATGAAAAATTATCTCCATATTATTTTTTATCTGCTTTTATTAAGTTATTTAAAATATGTAAAAATGAAATTTTGTTAATTTTCCCCTCCTTCCTCTTGATTTTCAAGGGCGTTGAAATTTTGTAAATATTCTCAGTCACAATACCCTATTTTAATATTTCCAGAACTTAATTACGAGTTAGTTATCTTTTTATAAATCACTTAAAGTTAATATATTGATATTAATTAATTATTTAAATTGGTTAATTAAAATTTGATTTTGTTTTTTTAGCGACACCTGGTAGAGAATTACAGGAAAAATTAATACAATACTGCGTAATATTTATAATAATGAATTAAAAATTTATGGCAGGAAAGAAAAAAATTATTGGATGAAAAAATTCTATTTTTTAGGGCATTAGTAAAAAAAAAATCTGTTTAAAAATCTGTTTTTATTAAATTTATCTTTGAAATAAGAAATTTGATGATATTTTTCTTTCAATTTTCTTAAATAGTTGAGAAAATCATAATATATTAATTTAGTTTTTACTTAGCCTGACATTCATCTATTTATAGCATTCTATTTGCATCCCATTTCCACTGATTACATTCTTTTATCAGTATTAGACACTTCTGTAATGGCGATTCAGACAGACTTTATATGTCAGGCTAAGGTAATTTTTCTCTTTTTATACACAATACAATTACGCATTGAATTCAAATGGGAGCTATGGCATCTCTTGTGATTAAGCCTATAAAGTTGCGGTAAATATAAGATAAATTATTTGTGTAAGATATTTTGTAGATTACTCTAAATAACAATAAAAATACATCGGAAGTATTATTGTACAGTTTGTATAATCTTATATAGTTTGAATATTTTGTATAATTTCCACTTATGATGTTATTATTATGCATATGAATGCGCAAGACGAGAGATAGTCTACTATTTGACGATTTGGACCAAAATTTGGGGCAAAGAGTACTCTGCCTGTCTAATTTTGGTGTGAAGTTAGAAAACAAAATTATTAATCTCAGGGTAGATAGATGCTCTTGCGCCAATAAAATCAAATCAAATCAACCAACTAACCAACTGGGTAAATAGATTCTGGGAACACAAATGTATTTGAATTGACAAATTTGTATTAAAATTTTTACAGTTTTAGGGCATAGTAAATTTCGTTCATGCTTTTCGTTTCGGATTTGGTTTATTTTGCTCCCATAATCCATAAATAATCTATTTATACCTCTTTGGTCCAGAAGTATTTTGTCGTTGTGAATTGTAATTGTAAGTCGTGAGAATTCATCATGTAATGTTTGACGAATTTGTATATTTGGGATTATGTATTGGGATGTAATGATATCATCTGCCATGATTCATGAAGATATAACAAACAGCACAAAGTCATTATTCTAAAATAACCTTCCCTTAAAATAAGTTTGTAAACAAAAATGTAAAAAAAAAGAAGTTGATTGTTAAGAAAACATTAGTTCGCAAATCTGAAATTCTGAATTTTTTTCAAACCGGTTATTACACGTTATTTTATGAAGGATTTCCGTGACTCTGATGATTAGCTGTGAAATCAAACTGAGCAAAGCTTGTGGAATTATGACGACGAGGAACAAATATATTTATAAAAAAAGCAACAGAAAGATTTGAACTTTTGGTTCATGGACATCAATACAGCTCAAATAAACAAATAAACCTCACATAAAGAAATATATAACATTAAAAATAAATAATAATACCATTATACTGGTACAAAACTTTTTCCTTCAATACCCCAAATGAGGTCATCTTTTATTGAGTTATGGAAATTAAATATTGATCATAGTTTATAATCATAATATCAAAAAAATTGAATGGTGTGATACAATATTGATTATAAATGTTGTAGCCTTAATATTTGTATACGCTATCGGATGACTAAATGGAATCATCCTGAATTTTTTTTCCTGTTAATTTCAATAACTAATATAAAAGCATTAATAGATTTAATATTTTTTGAAGCAATTATATCCAAAATTTAGTAAGGAGTTATCCATGATTAAATAAGTTATTTGGCAAATATAATTCCAATTCCTTTTATAATTCCTTGTATTACTAATATTTTCAGTCATGAATTTTTATTGTTCAACAGAATATTCGGAAAATTTGACTATTTGGATGATGAAATAAGATGCACCGACATCAGCTGGAACACGATCATTATTTCTGGGTCACTGGATGCACTTACCACATTTAAGTCGTTGCTATAAAACTTTATAATATTAAATAATTAGGGATTGCCCGAATTATGATCTACAGGTCCTTCCAAGTTAACGATTATATGATACATTTGACTATGAATTTAAAGCAAGATAAGTCGCATCCTAAATACATGCATTGAATTTGCTTGATCTGAGCTCAGCTAAAGCGATCTTACTGAGACATTGTGCATGTTTTTTGTTGCATTTTTACTATGTTCAACCAGAATTTTAAATTTACCACAAACTATAAATTCTAATAAATTACCTATTAATAATAAAAAGACGATGTTTTCTCTGATACTTCAAGTAAAAAAGAGGTTTACTTTCACTTTTTGTCTATGAACCAACAGAGTATTTGCCATCCTTTTTTCAAGAGCTTTTGCACAACAATAAGTCATTTGCGGCTTGTCTGCATTCGCTTTCTTTCAATATCTTTTTTGAATTGGCAATGGTTATATAGAACTCTTTGCTGTTTTTTATTATCTCTGTTAGTTGCTTGTTTCCATGATCGATCGATTGACCTGAGATTAGAATGCTTTGTAATTTCAAGTCCCTGCTGCCTTTGAACATGTATATATGTATTCAGCATGTTGCCTTTGAACATGCATATATGTATTCAGCATGTTGCCTTTGAACATGTATATATGTAGTCAGGATCTTTTTGAGTGCATGTTTTTCATATGTTTCTTCAAGCGCTTTTTTTTTTCTTTTGGCAGAATTTCAAATATTAAGCAATAAAAATAATGTGTAAATCTGATAAATAAATGAAGAAAAATTCTAAATATTTTATTTTACTCCCCGTGTCATTAGAGTTAGATCTCTTTGATTACTAACAGGACATACAAACCTCATTAATTTTTAAAAATTAATTTAAATAATTCTTACAAAATTTTTTTTGGGGGAAGGGAGGTATGTTAAAATAATGACTCAATCTATGGCTTAAAAATCATTTGAGAAGGAAATTTCGAAAAAATTTGCCTTATCTAAACCCTTTATTTTCTTTTAAAAAATGAAGGTAAAAACGTATTTTAGAGCAAAGTGAGAGTTCTATGATTAAAATTGATAGAAATCTCTTATTTGTGGCGCTTCATTCATTTGCGGCAGGCGAACGGAGGATATCGATAACTAGAAATAATATATATGATTATATTTTTACCAACAGTTGACAACAAACAAAATTGAGGCGCCAATAACTTTTTATCATTCTATATCATAAAGACTTAAATAAAACCCTTAATATGAATTATTCAAAATTTGCATTAATATATAGAAAAACAAGATGCGTAGAAATATGCATTAATATGTAATATATAAAATGTCATGTATTAATTTATTTCATATGTAAAATTTGCATTAATATATATAAAAATATATAGTTCTTCGTAATGAGTAAACTGTGAGTTTTTTTAAAATTTTTTTAATTATGAATTGAGAAAATATAAAACGTCGTCAACTTTCGCTAGCTTTTATTTCTGTGCCAATTTTGGCTATTTAATGATAGTATAAATTCATCACTTAGGATTCAGTTAGCAAAACTCCGGTCTAGTTATTAGTAATATATATCTTACATCGAAAGAAGTCCTAATTCAGTCATGTGTCACAAGTGGAATATTTGGAGTCAATTTAAATTTTAAAATTCATTGTGCACCTCACAATGAATTTTAACAGTGAAAAATAACACAATGAAAAATAACCATTTAATAACCGCATAGCTCGAAATTAGATGTCAGATAACATGCATTGCTACAATTGCTAGATGACAATGACTTCAAGAAGATTTTCTTTACTAAAACAAATTATTTAAAACCAACAAATATAATTTCGTATCTGAAGAATTCTTAAATTCGAATGTATTTAAATATTTACAATTGCTTAATTGATATCATAATTACGTATCTTTCTATCTACTTAAATTTAACTTGACTAGTTTCATATTAGGGATCCTGTAACTGATTTTCTAATTCCTTTTTAACCTGCTATGTCCTTGAAAATTTTTACAGTTATACATTCGCAAAGATAATGCACTATTTTAATATTCCCAAAACTTAGATATTCAATTTATAAACTCATTTCAGTTAAATTTTATGCTTTGGATGTAATGCCATCTGTTAGAGAATTCATGAAAAAAATTGGTTTCAAGCTTCTGTGATGTCTATAACAATAAATTATAAGTTGTATTAAAAAAAAGAAGAAAATTAAAACGAGATCTCTCATTACTTTAATAAAAGTGCGCTTTAAAAATTGTTTTAAATAAATTTTAAATACCTTTAAACTTGAGTAAAACTTTCGCAGAAACCCTCTACACCTTCACAAAAAAAAAAAAAAAAAAAAAAAACTTAGTTTATTTTAGGTTCTTTAAATGAAGTATAATATTTAATATTATAGTTAATAAAATAGCAGAGATTTATTAATGTTAATTTATTTAGAATACTTCTGATCAATATATTATATGCAATATTCGATATCATAAAGTAGCCATCTTAATGTAGTTATGCAATACTAATGTTATAACTGTTAATTTTAAATCTTTCTATATAAAACACTTATGTGGACGCAGAATTAGACTAAATTAGTAAAGCACCAGTTCGCACTTTTAACTTGTTTATATGCTTATCTAAAATGTAAGGAAAATTTTTATTATTTTTAAGTTGATAATACGAAAAAAATCAGAGTAAATAAAGTAGTTTCGATATTGAAGGAAAACTGTTGAAAACGGGAAGTTGAGGAAATGAAAAAAATGAAAATGTTAAAGAAACATTCATTAAAAGATCCATTCAGAAAGGAGGAAATAGAAATGTATACATTTTAGTTTACAGAGCGCTTTTGAATGCACCTAATCACTCAGAACGCTACATCATTTCTGTTCAAATATAATTTAAAATAATGATGGAAAATAATTCGATATCTTTTTGTGATAAGGGTTGTGTGTTGATTGGTATGCTTAAATTAATCTTAATAATCGTCTTTGGCGATTATTGAAATGTTATTAATATTATATTGTCAAATTTTAATGAAACACATCTTATTAAAATAGGGAAATAAAGTGAAGGTTATATTGAAAATTAATATATGGTCCAAAGTTATAAAAAGTTAAAATATTTTTGAGCGATTTCTCGCCAAATGTAATCATATCAGTTTGCTCTTACAACCCTAAAAGCCATTTGCATTCATGTCCGGTATCCATCGAAGATAGCGAAGATCTTTGATAAATCTTTGGGCGATTCACCTTCAGTTTTAACTTCAGAATTACCAACAAATTTTTATTTTCGAAATTCAAGATTTAGTTTGTAATAATTGATGTAAAAATAACGTTAGCATTTCATGCGGTTTGTAGAAAGTTTTTAATAAATAATTCTTTAATTTTTTTTCTTTAAGTAATGAATCTATTTATAGTTTTGAAAATATCGGAGAGAGAGCGAAGCAAGTTACAGTCACATAGTGATCCTAAGATTGTTTGAGATCATTATGGGGTTGGAAGGCTGGTTTATTATTTAATGTCCACTGATTTTTATTTAAAATATAAATAAAATTTTAAAAAATACTTCCTAGTGAACATTTATTAACCGATAAACTACTACACTACCGAATTTGGAAGTTCCATAAATGTGCTTCAAAGAGAATTAGAACGATTTTTTCAACTTGTAGTTCACAATTTTCAAACAATATACTTTGCACGTACTAAATTTTAACTGATGTGTTAAACTCAAGTTTTAAAATAGTACTATTGTTGTACCAGTACTAGTACTCTATAACTGATTTTCCAATTCCTTTTTAATCTGCTATGTCTTTGAAACTTTTTACAAGTGTACATTTTCAATAACAATAAGCTATTTTAATATTCCCAGAACTTAAATATAATTTTATCGACTCTTTTCATTTAAATTTTATATCATAGATGCAGCACTATCTGACAGAGAATTCGTGAAGAAATTGATTTTTCAAGATTCTGTAATTTCTAGTACTGATTGCCATATATTCTGTAATTTCTAGTACTATGCCAAAATGAATTTTCTATCAGAGAGATTTGAAACCAGAAAGTTTCATATCGAATATCGAATTTAACTTCTCAAATAACTACAATACTTTTTCTTTCTATACTTTATATGCTTGAAATCAAAAATAAGACATAAGAAATTACTTCATTGAATTCCCATTATTTCAGTATCTCTACTTCTGGAAGGATTCATGTCATGTCATTGATTTCATAGTGATAAATTTTCACGCAAGATAATGAAAAACGCATATTCTTAGTTCTTGTTCCATTGATTTCCATTAATTTCGTGCTGCCCGTGAACAATGCAACTTTCTGGAAACTAGGGTCAATAGCCAAGAAAGAGCGGATCTTAGCGCCTGTACTTGTGAGATTATCTTTGTTATTTCGTGCCATAAATTAACGTGAAGTGAGGTTTAGTTTATTTCTTTGTAGACATTCGGAAGGCTTTCCATTACTCTGATAGGGTCAATCCTTACTGAACTGGAGGACTGCAGGGTCGATTTTGATATGTCGAAATTCGGATGACTGAATTAAACACAGAAATTAAGAAGAAAAAAAAAGATGTCAGACATAGAAAACGTTTAACTAAATAAATTATATCTTCTTCTAATAATAAAGATGAATGTATGTGTTGGTGTACTATAAGCCAAACTACTGAACTTCGAGCTACTAAACTTGACGTATAATTTGAGAGTAGGTATGCCCGATTAGGAGCTATTTTCTTTATAATTTTTAATAATTTTTCAATTAATTAAAAATTCTGCGAAATGTTGACATTTTTCTCGATAATTCTTGTATACAACAAAGTGCAAAAAAATTGTACATAATTTAAAAATTCAAAAATATTACCTTTTCTACTATACCTATTTTTTTAATCCCGTAATTTTTTATTTATATTTAATTAAAAATATTTTACAATAATAAATTTCATTTTTAAAGCAAAATTCCAATCTCTGTCACTGTTGCTACTAAAATTTCTTTCCGTTTTTACTTTCTCGTATACGAAGTGTAGAGAAATCGTCAAAAAATTCGAACTCGAAATTTTAACGAATCTCCACTTTTCAATCTCCTTGAGTTCGAAAAACGCGTTACTGGAAAATGTCTGTCTGCAACAAAGATAAATCAAAAACACTTTGAGCTATAAGGTTGAAATTAAGTATATGGTCTTAATACCAAATTTTCAGCAAATTCCATTCAGAGGAACAGTCTATCTGGCTATTCGAATATAAATTAACACGATAACTGCAAAACGAAGAAAGCTAGATGGATAAGATTCGGTACACAGATCTAACAAATATAGTGAAGACAACTGTCAAATTTTGAGGCAAATCCAACTTCGGGTTGGCTGTTGGTCTGTACTTTCAAAAATAAGCACACGCGATAGTTAAAAAGCACAATGACTTAAATATATCAAATTTGGTCCCAGTACAGTTAGTTCAATTACTGGAAAAACCATTTTATGATCAGCTCTGTTGGTGCTGATCGGGTGCCGCGTCAGTGATCTCAGAGCTTGGCGACAAACATGACGATCATTGGCGAATTTAGCAACAAAATAGATATTACTGGAAACTTCAAGAATTTTAGCGATTTATCCAATAGGAATCGAGATGGCCCAGAGCATTCTCTGCCTGCCGGGAATTATAAAAAGTACGCAGTCTCAAGCTGCAGTCAGTCGTACACAAGTATTGATTCTGTGAAAGTATAACAAAGTAACAGCGGAATAGTCCAGCGAAGAGCCAGTTCTGGGTGGAGCTCAAGCCTTTACTGAACTTAACTATGTGGCGAATCCTGGTGTTTAGTGTGGAAGCAGAATCGAGTCCTGTGTGGAGTAGCCAGTCGTTGTAGTAGTGTGTCGGCAGTTGGATACAGCTAAAGCAAGAAGACAGTGGAGAATTGCAGTCGTTTGGAGAGACCTTAGAGTGAAGCTACGAAGAACTATTTCCTCTCATGCTGAATTCTGTCCGGCTGCTTTGTGTGTTGTGTTTGTTGTTACTACGGATTACTACTTGTGGGCTATTGTTTGTTGTAGTGTGCTACTGTTTATTGCCTGTGTTTATCTCGGCTGTATATATTTATTATTTTTGTGTTAGTGTCTTCGTGTTAAATAAACGTCGTCGTTGTTTTCTACTGAGACCTGCTGATTGCGTTTATTTCATCGACCAACAAATCTAGAAAAAGAACCCCGACGTACATCCGTAACAATATATTATATAATATTTCTATCAAAACCCGGCTAAGAAAATTTGAAAAGGCATTAAGTGCTTAAAAATAATACTTAAAAAAAATTAAGAAAATTCCTATACATATATCAAAATTAAAAAAAAATGCATTATAATAATAAATAAAATGCCAGTTTACTTAAAAAAATTTCTTTAAGTTCTCATTCTTTGGCGATTTTATGTTTATTTCCAGACTTTTCCTAAAGAAGATAAATTTTTATATATTAGCATGTTAATTAAATCATGCAATCTTTAAATTATCTTGGTTTTTATTTTACAATTATGATTTGAAAACTCTGAAAGACGCTGCCGCGAAAGTTTTTTTGTGATCTCGCATTTTTTTTTTTCCATATCATTGCACTTGATTGCATTCACCAGATTTAGAATTCTTGTTATAGAATTATTTTACTATGTATAAAAATAACATATAAAATGTTATGAAAATATATTAAAGTGTTATTAAAATGCAATTTTTTTCTGACATTCATCTTAGTGTACCGGTTTAATACAATTTTGAGTTTATTTATGCGTATTAGTATTCGATATAAAGTTTGCATGGAATTTTCTCCTTTTTATAGACTGTTATTTTGAATCAAAATGACAATAAATTTCCAAAACAGAAAGCTTCATCTAATTAATCTCATGATTAAACAATATAGGTAAAAGATTAAAAGCAGAAAAAAAGTGATTTCTAAAAGCAATAACAGTAAGAAAAGAATTGACGATTAAAAAAAAAACATACATTGCCGAGATTGAAATCTCAAATATAAGAAGAAATTTGTTTTGAAAAATAAAATTTAGTTAAAGGGTTATTTTTTTT
>JAPMOR010046929.1:0-20518 GCA_026543865.1 Argiope aurantia | reverse complement strand
CTAGGCTATTTAGGCACTGATAACTGTTTTCTATAGGTCGTTGGTAGCCAAATTAAATTAAATTGCTAATTAGAAGTGCAGGGAGTAATTAGTTGACTATTGACATGACAACAGAGTGTAATGGACCTATTCTACTTCGCTGAATAGCTTTCGGTGTGATCTGAAATGCAAGTCTATATTAAATCGCCAATCTCGATCACACGGAATTTGAAGGTATTGGCTGCCATAAACGAATACGTTTAATATAATTCCCTCTGGAAAGTATACTGAAAAAAAGAAATGATGTGCCTGTTGAATCTAACATTATCAGTTTTGCAATTAATATTTTAGATTAGTGATTTGTCACCTTATTTAGAGGAATAAATGATCATCGAATTATTTGATTGCTGAAGAGAGCAATATAAATTTAATTTTCGAAATTAAAATAAGGAATCGTCATCGATAATACACAATTGCATGGAATTTTAAAACTTCAATAAATGAAGAAGAGATTCAAAAATCAGTTGCAGAATTCCCTCTTAATCAGTGAAGAATATAATTATTAAGTTTATGCTGAACATTTTCAAATAAGAACTGCATGTAATTAAGTATGATTATTCGAAAATTCAAAATTCCATCTCAATTTTTTGTCCGCTTTGCATTGACTTAATTTATATTAACATCCAGTTTTCAAAAAAGATTAAAGGTCATTTTGGGATGCATCTTAGAATTTTAAATGGCGGTCAGTTGATAAGAACGACACTTGATCTGGCTCTATCTTAACTCAAATTCGCACTACGTTACAGGACAGATATTTCAGCCACGATGCCATACTTTAAACGTTAATATGTTTTTATACAGGAAATCGAATTTCTAAGCTAAAACCGCTCTGGACTCAATTAGAGATTTTAATTATAAGTCAACAGACACAATTTTACTTTGGTCTAACAAAGGTCATATTTCACAGCAGTATAGAGATAGAGCTTTCATTTGAGACATATAGGGCAGACGGTTTCAGATATTTTAAATAGGCTTAAGGCAATAATAAAAGTGTCATGGGACGATCATCCTACTCTTGATAAATTGCAACGGTCTGTAGGAGGACTATCTAATCAAAATTTTAAATAAATTTGCTCAAAAATATCTGTCTGTGAACCGAATAAATCTTTGAGAAAAATAAAAGTGTTTCTGTTTAATATATACGATAATAATACCATTTTATTTAGACAAAGTACGCCAAACATGGGACTGAAGAAAAAATAAATATGGAATTATAAAACGGAGTTCCAAGGATTTTTAATTTGATATGCACATGAAATGCAACAGAAACTTAAATCTTGCCAACTAAGAAAGATAAATTCTTCTTCGGTTTAAAGAAGGGAAGGAGGGTAAAAATGCAACATAAAATATCTAGTTTCTTTGATCCTATCAATATCCATTACATATTTTTAACCCTTTGAAAACATTGATGAATCTAACTCGAACATCGAATTACAAAATTTTTAATTTAAAATCTGCAATGAAATGAAAATATTAACTAATTTAAAATTCGAAAAGTAATTTAAAATTCTTCAATATTTCTTATAGGAATTAATATCTCATAATATTATAGGAAGTAATGTAATAATAAATATCGAAAATAGAATTTGCCATTCAATTAGGAAATTCTTAAGTCAATTTATTAAAAGCAGAATCTAACAATAACAAAATTAAACAAACTGGTATTTTAAGCTAAATAAATTTTAATATTTTTATCAGCTATTGTTCAACTGTAATTGTTATTTATGAAAATTTTATCAAAAATATTCAGTTTTCGGTAGCTTTCTTGAATTGAGCAATTTTTATGATAAGAAACTTTTCCGAAATTCTTCCTCTGAAAAGATAAGGAAAAAATATATATTTGCAACGTAAAAAAATTGTCAATTATGCAATGCAATAGAATGAGTATTGCGTTTAATTTATTCTGAGTTCATGAATGGTATCCCACATGGTAGTGGAATCCTACAAGTTCTGATTATTGATAAATTTGTGTACAAAATAATTAAGCAAATTAAATAACAGATAAATTTACGATAGAATTAATGATTTAATAGTTCACTAGAGTGCCAAAATTTCTAGTTAAAATCATGATGGAATTAAAAGAGTAGAAAAATGCAAAGCTACAGCACAACTATTCCTCAAGAACATGAAAATATATTTTCCAAAATTCCTCATAAAAAGTTTATAATGATAGCTGGGCAACTGTTTAAATATTATATTTAATTACTGAATTCAATCTTAATCTCAACATAAAAAGAGTGAGAAGAATTCTTTGAAACAAAATCCTGTTTTTAAAGAAATTTATTAATTAATAAATTGTTCATTCCTGAAAAAAATCAGAATTTAATGAAGACATAATTTCATAAGCTTATCACAGAAGTGAATACTTAATCCAAATGTGCTTTTTAAATTAAACGTTTAGAGACGTATTTAAACTAATTAAATCTTGTAAAGTTAAGAAAATATGTAGGAATTAAATATTTCAAGCTGCAATCATTTTTTCTTTAAATTAGACCGCTCCAATTTGATTAACATAGCAGGAAATTAAATGTATAAACATTCTCACATAAATTAAATCAACTCGGTACTTTAAAAAAAATAGATAAACTTTATTTACATTTTAACCAAGGATAAATGCACTGATACCGCTTTACGATCAAAATATAAAATTTTTCTACTATAAGTTAAATAATAGTTTGTAAACCATCTTAATTAATTTAATTATCATCAAATGATTCAAAATATATTGATATGGCCAATTATAAATATTTTTCAGAAACAGCTTTTGAAAAAAATGTCCATTTACTGAAGAATTTATTAATTAAAGAGCTTCATTTTTAAGCACATTCAATCTTTTACAAAAACAAAAAAATATTATATTTTTAAAAATTAGCATTCAATCTAAATAATAAATCTCCTAGTGGTACTTTCTGTTACATAATTCTTATACGGCATTCTTAATTCCTTAATTAAATCTGCCGCGATTTATCAAAAATGGCAAGATTAGTATCACAGTTGAATTTAAAAAAATGCACTTTATATTTGTTTCGTTAGCATATCTAAGCAACGGATTAAAATGAGTTTAATAAGAGAAAAGAAACTTTGGAAAGGCTTAGTTTATAAATAAAGGATTAAAAGGTTCAAAGCAATGAAATATATATATATTTTTTTTTACTGTAACAGAGAAATTCCTGTTGGAAAATAAATTATGTTACACAAGTTTCAACATTAGTTTTAGCCAAAAATTAAGAAACGAAATCAAATTCATTTCAAACCCAGATTTCAAACAAACAAAAAAGAATTAAACAATAAGCAACCGGTTCCTTGTTAGTTTAGAAATAAAGTCGTCTTTCTTTTTGTGAACTTTTACTCGAAACCCTGGTTTTAGCATCGCCTTGTGGCCCCTTTCAAATGTCTGCATTCCATTACATGAAAATCCAGCAATAATTCCAATTTTACACAAAAGGAGAGGCGATTGAAAAAAAAAACTTTTCTGATTTCTACAAGTGTAATTGTAATTAAGGAAATGGGGTTTTCTTTGATGTCTCCCCAACGAAGATTTTAATTCCGAATCGTTAAAGCAGAAAGTCTATCGCTTTCCTCGAAAAGGGCTTAGAAGCAATCTTCTGACTTTAGTGCTTAACATAAAGCATTTAATGGATGGTTTTGAAGGAGTAAAGTTAATCATAGTTTGTTGTATTTTCATGAGATGCCTGTCGACTTTTTAATTCTGCGCGTTTGCTGACAAAATGAGAATGCATGGTTCAAGATTTTGAAAAGGAAATGTTTAAAGTAAATACGAAAGGCTTTGTTTTCATTTTCTAGTAATGGTAGTTTCTTCTTAGGAGAGACTTTGTTTTAGTTTTGTGTTATGTTCATTCAGATTCATTAAATGAAAAAAAAGCATGTTCGTTTTAATAAATTTTTGAAATGCAAATGAAAGTGATTTTGAGCTTATATCTATTAAGCTATGAATATGGATACTTTTAAAAGAAAGTGAGATAAAGTTTGAAAAGTACGTAAAAATATTATAATGTGTTTCCACTTTTATTTCTTTATTGGAATAAATATTTTAATGATAAGATTTGTTAGAATGTCAAGAATAGCTAGCGGTGTATGTCTAAAAAGACATGGGGATTAAATAAGTATTTAGGCGTTGTAATGTTTTCAAAAATATTTTTATTTTGTAATAAAAGTATTGTTGAAATCTTAATTTTAATTTCCTTAAACATAATATTTTGCAGCATTTAAAACATTTTTTTTCATTCCATGTATATGCCTAATCATTTAGATATCAGCTATAAAAACACAATTTGAACGACATATCTATATAAATATGTAATATTTAAAAAAATTATTTTTTTACAGCTTTTTCAAGACTGAAATTAAATGTTCTGCTTTTTCTTCCATTTAAAGTTCAAGTAGGTTCTGCAGTATAATTCTAACAGATTATGAACATAAAAAAATGAGGTAAATTTAATTGTATTTGTATTAGTTAACGTTATAAAATTTTATACAATAAATTTCTAAAGCGTGGCATTTCAATAATATTTAATTACATATGCTCCGTTTGAATGCATATTTCTTTAGTTTTCTTGCGGTGAATAAACGAAATCAATGCCTGATAAATTCATTAATCACAAAAATAAAATTATTTAATTTCTGAAAGAATTAAAATGTCAATGTTTTAATTTTCAATAAGTAAAATTAAAAATATATATATATAGTATTTATAAGATGGCATGCTACTTCAAAATATTGTTCTACCACGTGCGTGGTAAGGAATAGAGAACATTACTAATGCACTAAGTACATCGAAACGAAATGCGAAATTTGGACTTAGAGTTTACAGATTGATACAATTACAATTTCACAGATAATTGGTTTTTGAGATGTAGAAGCTTAGAAAATGTTTACTTATTTTTATATGCATTTTTAATTAAAAATTTATCAAAATTATAAATTTTCCACCACTGACGAATAATAAAACATATTACTGCACAAAATTTATTATGCAGTCATCTTAAATTTCAATAACTAACAGTTCAATGAGAGCTATTTTTGTATAATTTTAACTTCATATATTTTTAAACTCTTTATTGTATTATTAACTGCATTTATGAATATCATGTGCATTGCAATGATATTAAATGCATTTTTTACATGCATGCTATATTTATGATACTTAAATGCGTGTTTGAAAATGATAAACATAAGCGAAATGATCAAAATTATCATGCTAAAAATTTAGTAGAGTTTCTAATCCAATTTGTGACTATTTTTTAGATTGAGTAGAATTTTAAGATTTAGATTTTTATAACCTGGTTTTAATTGAATGGTAATGTGTGGTAAAAGATTTCTGAGATATCAGATTATTCTATTTTAAAACTACAATAATTTTGCACAATCCATAATTTAGCGATTATCGTTTATTCCTTATCATAGAACTCTCATTATATAATATTATCCAATTTCTGCTGTATAATGATCATAAAGCATATCAGAAATCGATTATATTGAAAACCCATCATATTGAATTTATTCTGTAATTAAACCGTATCTTCAATAGCGTATATGAAATCTTAATTCCTGTGAGTAGGCAATTTTCGCTGCATCAAAGAACCCTATAAGGCGAGCTAATTGATCCTATCTGTAAATTTCGATTCATGGATGAAGCGGTTGTTGTTTAGTCAGCATTTTTGGCTTAATCACGTCCCATAGGCTGTACCAACAATTTATCTTAATTAATGATAAAGTTTCCACGCCTTGATGAATGATATAATGAATGTAATTAACACTCCATAAATTGAGTAGAATTTAACTCATACATTCTGGAAATGAGCCATTTATTACAACATTTATTTTCACTTCTCATTTATATTAATATAACCATACTGGCAAACATATCTCATTTATTTTGCTTAATAACAGATGTAGAAAATGAGCAGAATCACTTAGCTTCAAAGATAAAGTGAATTCATCCATAATTAAATTTGTATAAAGTTTTAGTATAAATTAGTGATTTACCTGTCTTTGTAGAAAGTTGGATAATTCATCATTAAATGATTTTAGGCAGAAACCGGTTTAAGAGAAGGTTTTTGAACAGTAGCTGTATTAGCACAAGGTTTTCCACGATAATTCTTGGGCATTATTTGACGTTATGGACGCTGCACAAAATCTTGAATATATAATATAATTATACAGCATTTTGCGCTGATAGGGAATGCTACATTTTATTAAAAAGTAAGAATGCTGTATCATATTAAATTATAAAATACCTTAATTAAAGAAATTAAGTGATTATTTTTATTAACCATTATTTTGTTTCTTAAATATTGCACACTAAAATTATTCTCAGGGAAAACATTGTTGAAGAAAACTAATGTAGCAAAGCAAAGTATTAAAATTTGGAAAAAAATAAGCATTTTTTTCAAAATACTCTCAGCCCTTTTGACAAAAACCACATCAGCATGCAAATCTTAATTATAATGAAATTAACTGCACGTTATTAAAGCATCATTTGCTTTATGAGAAGAAATTATATTCAAAACTTACTTCTTCATTAAAGGAATTTGAATATAAAAATATAATTATTTAAAAAATCAAAATATTGAACAAAATTTAGAAGGAAAGCTAAAGTCTTATATATATAGATTGTTTATTAACATTCATATTCTATAATTATAAAAAAGAACATCGAAAAAAAATTCGATTCCTGTTAATTTAACCGTGCGAAAATTCCTGTCTGCAAGGCGGAAAGTGAAGGAAAATACATTTTTGTTTAAATTAATCATAGGTACACCATTTAAAATGCATGTCGAATCTTTTGGGACTAACCCAGTCCCTATCTTTCGAAACCGAGGTTATATCAAGATGATTATTACTTTTTGGACAAATGAAGTTCAGAACTTAAATATATTTAGAGATTTTTAATATGCGACTAAATTATAGTATTTTTTTTTAATTCTGAAGTATCTAAACTTTTATTGAAATGCATAAACAACTTTTAATAGGAAAATTGTTCACTGGGATCAAGCAATTATTCAACTTTTTAAAATTATTCTATTTAAAATGTTTTTTTAAAGTTTCTGATCTTTTTTAAACTGGATAGCTCATCTGTAAACACGGCTGCGATTTCCACCCTCTCTTCATATAATTTCTAGTTGGTTGAAATCTAATCAAAATTACATTATTTATCTAATTATAATTCTACAAGATAATATTAGTTGCATATTATACACATATTACCATAAATCAATCAAGTGGAAATACAAAAGCTAGAACTTTGCAGTTAAAGTGCATGGATCATTACATCAAAGGATGAATTCTACGTGCACTATTTAAAAGAAATGAAATTTTCTACAATCTCCATTTTATTTAGTATTCTAGTTACTTTCAATATTTTACTTCGTTTTTTTATACATTCTTGTGTAATAATTTTTATTTTCATTTAGCATATATTTCTGAATAAGGGGTGTTTCAGGGGTTTTAGAGTCCCTGGTATGAGTAGAAGTGAAGAAATTTCATGTCCAAATATATGAAATTACAAATTCATGAGAAATACTCCAATAAAAGATTTTAAAAGGAACTAATACGAAAGTAATTATTTTTGCATTAAATATAATTTGTTGCCTTATATGTTTTGAATTATGTACATAATAAATAAATGTAGGCATTTTAAATTAGAATCGAGAATGAAATTGTTTGGATATGCTCAAGAAATGTTATTTAATTCTACTTAATTTATAACTAGTTGAGAATTTTATTTTTTATTTATTTAATTATGGAATTACAATTAAATCTGACAACTTTTTTTCTGATTACCTCAAAAAAGTGAATTTGGTGATTATTAGTCCATACTCCTAGATTATGCCGTTACAACTTTATATCCGCAATATATTGTTAAAAAATTATTGAAATGCATTTTAATTGCAATTATTTAATTTGTAAATCTCATGAAATTTGTAGGACAAAAAATTTTATTTTATTTATATCATAAATAAGAAAAAAAATTTAAGCAATCTTAAAAATTTCTTAGAAAATACGATGACATATTTTCTCAAGCATATCCATCCCTTCTATTTTATTAAGATATAAATGTTGAACTGTTTAATTATATTAACAAGAAAGCCGTCTCTCTACTTACTTGCCAGAAACGTCTTAACTTATTTCAAGAAATAACTAAATCGAAGAACTTATTTTTGTCATCAATAATCGTCTGAACTATTAAAACTAGAATCTTTCTTGTGTCGTGCCTGCGGCTGTCTTTTGATATGTCACGATATCTGTTGATTCTTTAAATTAGCTTCTTCAAATAAACCTTAGGCTGTTTTTTCCTCAATATGAAAAAGTGACAACGGGAGAAACTTCTATTTCTTCATTTTCTTAACATTTGTGGAAGAATTTCCCTCCAGTTATTTCTGGGACTTTTTGTTTGCAATTAATTAATAATGTCAATCAAAGAGGAAAAAAAGATGGTAGAAAAGTTTTTCATATATATTTTAGCAATAAAATAAAATTTAAAGAAACAGAAAATTTATATGTTTGGAATTAATTTGTCTCAGAAGAATTATAGGGAAAGTTTTAAGAATATGATTTAATCTAATATAAAATAATTTAATCTCCTATGTCAATATAGCAAATACAATTATATTTATCATTCCAGCTCAAATTTGTTACACTTAATATGATCACTGTTAGCAATTTTCTACTCAATGTCTCTATTATTATTATTTGCATAATATATTATGCATATAATAATAAGTGATGCGATTTCAACAATAAGTGTATTATTACTTGTCAGAAAACAGAAATGAGTAACATCAATTTTGAATGGAAAAATTTTGATTTTATAAAAGGATTTAGAAGATGCTGAAACTCTGAACATCCCATACTATCTACTAACATTTACCCCTTAATTTAAATTTTTACTTAATCATGCTTATTAGTTTAAGAACCGTGCTGTTTTCACTGTTATTACTTTTAAGCCGAATTTCTGAAGTAGCTTCTCTGGGTAAAGGCCCCTGAACACCTGAGGGCAGAAGTCTAACTTCTAGCTTATATGAAGAAGATACTCACACACTCGCTTACACAGCCCCCTTTTTTCAGGGAGGCTCTTTCGCATGCTTCACAGATAGTACACGGGTAAAGAACAACCATGCCCAAACCAGGACTGGAATCCGGGACACCCAGATAACGGGGAAGATGCACTATCCCTAGGCCGGGACACCGGCAGCTTAAGAACCATTTTATGGATAAACTACTTTCTTTTTTCTTTTTCTTTTTTTTTTCAAATGTGGCTCTTTTCGTGTGTGTCTTGAAAATGTATATCAACAATTTAAGAATAATTATATGTCGTATACTTTGTAAGTGGGTACTTCGATTTTATTCATAATAATTTTTCCCCTTCAAAGAATTTTTTATTTGTACAACTCTTACAAATTTGAGCTCAAATGATGCTACTGATTTCTCATTAGTGATTTTTTAAACTACATTTATGATTTTAGTATCTTTTATGTTTATTATTTCTAACAAGAATCAAAAATGATAAAATTCATATTGGAAATGAAAGAAAAGTTTGAAGAAATCTAATATTGGAGTATAGAATAAAGATTGAAGTTTATATAATTTTGCACAAAGATATATCTTATATTAATATATTAACTGTATTTGCCCGGAAAGCTGAAACAAAAATATTAACCTGGACTATATAATATAACTTCTTTATATGTGAAAATTTAAGACATCTTTTTGATACATTTCTTTAAAATCATGTTTGAAATAGAAAATTAATACTTAAAACGAGAGACGCGGAATTTATTTCTTCTTAAAGAACAAAAAATTTTTAATTTGAGAATTCTATCTCGGAAACAAGAATAAAAACGATAGTTAGGATACAATAAAGCGATAAATATCTAAGTTTTGTTTATGAATATATTATATATATAAAAACTATTAATTCATTTACCTAGTGTAATAAAATTTCTTGACAGATAAGAGAAGTGCTTTTTCCTCGTGCAATTTATACCATTTTTGAAAGTTTAAATAATTATTGAATTAATATTTCGAAACTGATTTAAAGATGAATTTACATATATCTCATATTATTTTTAATTAAATTTAATGAAATTTGTGGTGATTAAATATGGGCTACACAATCTCACAATGTCTTTCATCCATTTATTTACAAATCTTTTCACCCACTTTCCTAATCTTAAGATCAATAAAAAAAAGATAAAGAATCAGACTTACAATAAACGCTAAGCTTTATGGATGCCGTGAGAGGTTCTTTCGTGGCTGCATTAGATGATTTGCAGTGATAAGATCCTGTATTGTCAGCAGCACTGACGATGAAAGTGAGATTATTGGCTGTAACCGTCTCTCCTAAAATTTGATAATAGGTAGAATCTATCTGCACGTTGCTCCTGTACCAGATCAATTGAGGAGGAGGATTGCCACCTTCAGAAATGCACAAGAGAGTTAAGGCCTCTCCAGCTTTCACTATATTGCCTTCTTCATAACCTTCAATACGTGGTGAACCCGGTGGATCTGAAATAATTAATATATATATTATATATATAGCTCAAACACTTTGGTGTTAAAAATTTTGATAAAAGTTTAAAACACATAAAACTGACATTCGTAGTAAAACAAAGTTACATGAAACGAATAAATAATTCTAAACCTTGAAAACAGTTAATACATTCAGATGAAATATTAAATAAATCTCATCATATTTTTGTTATAACTTATATAGCATAAAAAATATAAAACATCTCATGTAACATATTTGAAGAAATTAAAAGAAATAACCATTTCTATCGAATTTATTATGAATAACAGGAAGTATAGTTTTAAAATTTCTACTTTGTTTGAATATTTTTTTAGACATTTTATGGTTCTGTAAGACTAGCATTTAATACAGCGGAAAATGATTTATTCAAGGTTTAGGAGGGTAAAAATACTAAAGAAACAAATGAAAAAATGTCGGATCTAAAATTGTCTTCAGTGACAATTTTTAACTGGAATTAGAAGAAAATGTTTATTCTTATTTTTTAACAACTTAATAAAAAGTACTCAGTATTTTAATGTATAAAATTATTTTAAAAATATATGATTGATTTTAAAGTAAAAAATTGTTTTAAGTAAAAAGGAAAATAAAATTTCAATTTCTCAGAAAAATAACCCCTCTGAAATAAATAAGTCATATCTAATTTGTTTTAAAATTAATGCAATATAAGAAAATTTTCAAAGTTTTTTTTTGGTTGTTGTTGCTGTTGAATGTGTTTTAAATAGTAGTATCCCCGACGGCTTTATTCATCTAAGAAATTTAATATGGAATTCACATATTTATTTTAGATAGTTTTAGAGGGAAGATACACATGGTAAGGAATTCCACATGGGAAATAAATAAATAATTTTTATTTTTAATTTTGATTTCGAATCGACCAAAATCAATTCGATTATTAAAATTAATCTCGAACTCAATACTTTAATTCTAATTAATGATTCTAGAAACATTAGAAAATACCTGAATTACCAACAAAATATAAAACGTTGTGATATTCATTACTATTTAAAAATCATACAGACAAATACATTATTATTACAAAAGCCATATAATCAAATCCACTATTATTACAAATAGCTTAAAATGTAATTAAAAATGGGCTACATGACATTATGATCTTCTTTCTCTCGAAGAATGAATTTTTCACAATTTTCTTTAACAATTATAATATGAGTAATATTATTTATAACTTCAGTTGACAAAAAAGATAATTTATAAAATTTTTACAAGATCGAGCGATTAATTTTAGCTATTTTCTATTTATATTCACAAATTTTCAAAAAAAAAATATGGATGCAATGATTTTAGTAATTAGTTATTTTATAAACACCATTCTAATTAAAAACCTTTAGCATAAGAAACAAGAAACAAGTCAAACATTTCCTGGTTTTTCAATTTAAAGAAAAGTATAAATGAAAAAATGTTATATTTGTTCAATGCAATAAATGAAATAAATACTTCAATTCAAACAAATAAGATTATCCACATTAATAAAGAATAGAGTAAAAAAAAGTTGATGCTCGACTATATCATAAACTTGATTTATGAGAGAATTTTTTGTCACTTTTTGAAGTATTTAATAACATCATCTGATTTTGGATTAATTTCACTAAAATATATCTTCACTATTGAAATATTTTTCTGTTTACTGCTTGTTTTAATTTTTTTTTCATTTCTTCGTTTTAATATCAATTATAAGATTGCTATAACAGGTGCATTCCATTTTTTATCCCACGAAAAACAATAATTTCTGCCCTTAAAAGAAAAATAATGAAGCCAAGTTTACATTAAAATATTATATATGCATCTATACTAACACAAATATTTCATTCATTTTAATATAAATTATGATTTTTAATTTAAGCTCTACCACTAATTTTTTTAAATTCTATAAATCTTTGATAATTCGAAAAAATATCAAAATAATTAAATATGTATTATTAAGAGAAAATTCATTTTCAAAACAATGATTTTTAATTGTTTTTGAGACATGGAATTTCAAAAAATTAACTTAAGAATTAGAAAAAAAAAGATTTGCAATCTGAATTTGAATTTTCTAAACAAAACATACTTTTTGAGCTAAGAAATAAACGAACGAAGTTACAATTAGCATTATGAATTATGAAGCTGAAAACATTTCAATTTAAATTGCCTAAAAAAATGCTACAATTTTTACTGTATAAAGCAAAAACAAATGCTTTGATATTCTTGAAGGTGTATTGAAGAATTTTATTGTTATATTTTCAAATGTTATTCATTCGGATATGCGTTGCTTAATTAGGGTTTTTGAATATTTTTTGACAATAACAAATATGATTTAAGAAAAATAAATTTCAAATTATATTTTAGATAATTCAAATACCAACGGATGAAGAATTTCAACTATGATATGATCCATCACATGATTTTGTCGAATTCTAAATTAGAATCATAAAATAATTTTAAATAATAAAGATTTTTCTTTTCCGATTTTTGTATAATTTTCTCGGATATTATATTTTCTACCCTTTCAATACAAATCTCTGAGATCGTTAGATATTTCCTTCAAGTTCCTTCCCTAAATTGAATTTTTTCTTTTATTATCCGATTAGATATCACTTTCTAATTTTGGAATGTTTTGCTCTTTTGATTCAAATGGGAATTAATAATATATTAATCTATTCCAAATAATTTATTATTTTTTTATTTTCAAATATTTTTTAATCATATTTTGAAAGACAGTTTTAAAAGTATAAAACTCGGATATAGTTTTGCTTTCATCAGGGTAAACTATTTAAGTGTTTAATTGATCAGTTCCAGTGATAGAAAAGTAACTATTTGCATTGAAGGCATTTATTATTTACATGCGCGTTACCTTACTTTGAATGTAATGGCAAAAAAAAGTATTTTTCCCATAACAAAATGCAAAATATATACCAAAATATAATTAGTGTAGCTCATTGTGAAAGATTTGAATGAGTGTGAACTATTTCTATTACAATTATATATATTTTAGATGATACAATATTTTGATATTGAATTCTCTGCCAAAAATAGAGAATAACGTATTAAAATATTTCCTAATTCTTATAAAATGTAACAGGCGAAATTATCCATTTCCAAATATAAACATATTTATAATCAAGCGAAGTAAATTCATAGAGGAAATATTCCTTTAACAATTACCGAGACTAAACAAGGGGCAACAATAAATGCTTTCGGAATTCCTCATTACTTTTCGTAATAACAAGCAGGAAGTTCGCACTTGTATCTAGTGTTAGGCACTAAATTAGATTATCTTCCAAGTCTTGGTAGCACGTTGACTTTAGAAACAGCGAATTACTCTGTGAAACCCCATGAAATGCATCCTAAAATGGATTATACCCTTTGAAAACACAATTCTTTGCTCTAAGCTCTCCTCTCTATTAAGGATAGTAAAATAAGTTTATTAACTTTTTGTTGTTTTATACTTGAGACTGTCTTGTCTACATAGGGTAATTTTGAAATAAGCCAGTTTTGGAGACTTATTTGAAACATGAAACTTCGTAAAATACTTAGAGTAATATTCG
Source organism: Argiope aurantia (assembly GCA_026543865.1). NCBI lineage: Eukaryota > Metazoa > Arthropoda > Arachnida > Araneae > Araneidae > Argiope > Argiope aurantia. Next base: position 6,382 of record JAPMOR010046929.1, on the reverse strand, counting down.
AAAATACGCTATATAGTGGTGAAAACTTTATTTTCTTTTGGTGTAGGTTATCGTATTGAAGAAAATCGGGGAATTGATAAGCCTTTTCAAAATCAAACTGACATTCCAGAAAAGAAACAAATGAAATGAATTGTATCTCATGGCATGGAGTATTTTATTCCATTTTGATTATAATAGAATTTTAAATACAAGATTTTACAACAAAAAAACATTATATGGAATAAATGCCATTTTTGATATCTTCGGAACACCATGATGTATTTATTGCCTTTATGTTTCAATTATTTAATATAAGTTAATTATTAGTACATCTCATTTTGATTCTGTGTAAAACGTATTACTAACAATCAATTTCCAGTTACCATTTGGATCTAATAATTTTTAAGTAGACATTTACTGAAACGGACGCTCAGCTTAATATAAAATATCAAAATCTTCTATACAGAATAGGCAATTTGAAATCAAAAATGGAAAAACAACTTATGATTTGAAATTTTTGAAAATTCAGATTCAAATGCCGATATACAAATTCATTATAATATAATTCAGTAATTGATGACCGTGTCTTTTTGTCTCTTTAATAATAATAAGCAGTTGCTACTAATGCGTTATTGAATAGTAAGTAAAAGAGTTCTCATTTCCTTGATAGATATAGTAATTGTTGAGTTCAATTACCTTCACCCTAATGATAAGACGTAAATGCTGCTTACAGAAAAGGATGTACAATATTGGTGAATACATTGACTTTAAATAATGTTTGTTAGAACTCTAACATCATTTTCCTTCTTTGGATATCGTGATGACAACCATTCAGATCTCCCTGGATGCCTAGGAAGGGCAAGTTAATTCGATCCAGGTTTATTTTTTTAGAATTTAGGAGTTTTTAAAATGTATTCCGAATTTTGTATTCAATCCGAATAAAGGCCTCATCAATCTTTAAGACAATTCGATGTTGTGAGTTATAAGAAATGAAATAATTTGCGTAATTAATTAGTAACATTTTTTCATTATTTTATGAAGCAAATTATTCTATATTATGTACGGAAAATAATATTGCCATTAAGCAATAAAAAAGTAAACAAATGATTAACTTATAAAAAAGAAATATTTCCTCATTCAAAAATTTAATTAAAAATCCCTTAGAATAAAATAATCTTTAATCTGCTCGGGTGAACGATTATCAATATTTCACATAGAAATAAATTCATCATTCATTCAAAAGATTTAAACCATGTTTAGTCAATGAATTCTAATTAATAATGAACGGTTTGAATATTATGTAAGTCACTGTACAGGGAAGCAGCGTGACTGAAATATACTGAATAAGAATAATCTAGAGGCCTTTAACTTTAAAAGGTTGATGATACACTAGCAGACTTCAGCTGGGAGGCTCGAGTGACAGGTTCTGTAGGTGAATGTTAATACCGAAAAAATTTTCGTGCATACCGAAGTTTCTAGAACAGCATGCAGGAATTGCGGGGGAGCTCAACGGTGACTGATGACGGAACAAACATAGGCTGGCATATTGATGGATGAATAGCGCTCGTTCTAAAAACTTTCGATGCAAAAAGAGTTGTTAGCTCGGAAGAATCATTTAAAAAGGAATTTAACGCTTTTTGAAAATAAGAGTCGCATGTTGTTTAATATTTTTGTTCTTGCAGAAAATGGCATACCATCTCATTGATATTTACATATAATAGTGAATTTCTATTTTTTCAAACATAAAGAGAGAAATATGGATAATGTTTTGGCTTGAACGATGGATGTATCTTTATTAAAGTTCTGAAAAGTGATAGGAAAATAAATGGCAATATATTTTATATCAAAATTTAGCATACACGTATATAACATGGGCTTTTATTATTTTAATAGTAAATTCATTCTGGAAGATATTAAAAAAACACATTTTTATTGATACAATTTATTATGATTTTAATGTTCCAAAAATCCTTACGTTATTTTCCTTAATGTGTATGTGCACACTTGAAACTTCGAAAAGCATTCAAAATATCGATTTTTTTTATTGCTTAATAATTTTCTCTGATCCTTTAGCTTTCAAACGATACCAAGATGTTGTCAATATTCGAAATATTTCTCGAGTTATAATTATTTTTCTTGAGGTTCTTTCATTAAAAACTCTAGTTACGTTTTTTTTAAATCTCATTTTATGAAGAATGATATTTTCCCAGTATGTTGCTTCATTCAAAAAATCATAACTTAACAAGAAATTTACCAAATACAATTATTTATATATCAAAATAATCTGTATGAAATAGTGGAAGTTTTGTGCCTCAATCAAAGTTATATTTAATGAAATAAATTTTAATAGCTATTTATAAGTTAAAATTACAGAACAAATCTCGCTTTTTCTATTCATCGTTGATGAAAAAATTAAAAAACAAGTTTATATATTTTTATAACTTGATTGAGGAAGACAACATGAAAAATAATATTAGGCACAATTTCCAAGTAGAATTGTGTGTCTGTATAAATTAGAATTTAGGATATCATGCTTCAAAAATGCTAATTAGCTCATTAAATTTTATTTAATTAATTAATAATTAGTGTAATATGGTTTTTTCTCACTGAAATGAGTTTAAACATATATTAATGACCTACTGTAAAAAAACTGGATTTTTAAAGTTAAAATTAAAAAAAAAATCTTCTAGTGTGTACTTGCACCTTAAATTATTGCTTAAAATTACAAAACTGTTATACTTGGTGCAAATAAGACTGTTATACCTTTGAAAAATTCATAGATTTCTAGTTATATGTTTGCCTTATTAAATAAATATTTAACATTTTTTTATTTAAACTATTAACTAATCCATTGAGAAACATTTTCAATGATATAATTTATTATGATTTTTAATTTTTCATATATCCTTGCTTTATTTTCTTTAAATTCTCGGTTAAATTTACTAAAATGTTATTCATAGAGCATTTAAAAATCATTAACTGCAATCAATGCTGCAAAAACATTTTTAGTTCAATAAAGAAATATATGTACTCCATAAAATACTCATATGTTATCCTCATTATATAAGTGCTTTAAACATGCTTTTTTTTTCACTCGCCCAATGAAAAAATTAAAAACATTTATATGGTTCAAATTTTTTTAGTTTCAAGCTTTTCAACAGCTTACAAGTTTTCCATTCTATTTTTCTAAACAAATCGTATACAAAAGAGAAATTGACTGATTCCTTATATATTATTTCACAATGTATTAAATATAGCTAAATAAATATGAATTTTTATCTTAAATATTTGGAAAGATAAGAAAAACTTCATTTTATAGTGTGCAACGAATTAATCTGTGAAATTATTTTTTTTAAAGATCAATTTGAGATTTGTAGTTTTTGAATTGAATAAATAAGTTTCATTTATCCATATTTTTTGCATAGATGAACATGTTGATCTGAGGATTTTTTTCCGTAAATACGGGGAATAATAAATAAAACAAAAACAAATGAGACTGACAGATTTATCTTTATATAACATACTTCAAATTAGTATCTTAAATTTTAACTTCCGCATTCAAACTGAAACGAATTGTATAGATACACTAGTCCGCAGTTTCTCTTTCAGTTTCATTATCTATATTATGAAAAATGATATGTATATTTGTAATGGTACAATGGTTCTTTTAATTTTATCCTTTATAACGATGTGTTAAAGAATTGAAAACGATTTTTTATCTGTTCATCTAATCCTAAGAGAGTTTAAAGCCATTAAATAAGGAATAAACAATTTATAAACTAGGGAATTAAAGCTGATTATTTCTATAATAAATTTTTTCGAAGTTGAAAGGCAGAAAAATTATGTTTTTCCAATTATGCTTTCTGTAAAAAAATGTGATTTTTTATAATTTATAGTTAATTTTAATATTTCAACCATTAATTAAGAGACTTTTTTTCAATTCATCCGTGAATCGTTAAATCATTCATTAAATATATATTAACATTCAGAAAAAAAATCAACAAAAACTGAATTTTTTTAGGCTTAAAATAATTGTATGCCCCCTCAAATAAACTGTAGAATGCTCATTAATTTTAGTTAAGTTTCGTTTGTGTATTGTTAAATTTACAATGCAAATCAATTTTGATAGTTAAAATATTTGACGCATCTCTTTTATAAACTTTCTTTGCTTGCAGTTGGATTATACGAACACATTTTTTTATTGTCTTTAATAATATAATTAATATGGAAACACCCAATACATGAACAAGATCTTCACAATATGCCAAGAATGTCAAATTGTCTTAAGGATACACTTGTTGGAAAGCTAATACTTTATATCACATCCACTTTCCTTTATACGAGTTCCAGATGGGCATAAGAAAATATGAAAAAGCCTGAAACGGTTCCTTTTAAAAATTTCATGCACACATATTACAAAGTAATTTTTACAATTGCTTAGAAAAATTCAAATACAATAAATTTGTACTAAAAAATGCAACAGCAAACTTATTTCTCAACTGATAGGGAACGATATTGTTTCCGTTCATAGATTTCCATGTTCATAGACGGAAGAGAGCGGATAATGAAGATTACTGTTCAGATTGACGACGTAAAACATTTGTAATCGGATATATATATATATATATATATATATATATATATATATATATATATATATATATATATGAATAAGATATTTTGTTTCCAAATCGCCATCTCTTTTGAAATCATTGTTGCAACTACCATAGAATATAATATTCTATGCCCTTGCTTAAAAGTCCAAATTCGGTCGTATTGCTTTTGCTATTCTTTGAAAGATAGTGCAACCAACATGTTTTAATGTTTGATATAAGTACTTGTCAAGTAATTATTTAGGCTTAGGATTCACTTGAGTTGGTTTCCTATTCAAATATTCGCATCCTATCAAATTTGACCAAGTGCATCAGATTTCAGACTAATATATTAGGCTTATGGGCAATTTTAAACTTATATATCTAAAGGTACAAGTACTCGATGTATAAATCTGAGTTTTTCGAACTCTCTTATTAGCACAAAATGCATTGAAACATTGTTACGATATCTTCACAATATTGGCCATTATACAGAATATTTAAGAACATCGTATATCTTCAGCTAATATTCCCAAGAGCCACCAGGAACTCTTTACACAACCACATATTTTAAGAAGTAAAATTTTACTTATTTTAAAAGCAATGTTATTCATAATTTCCAAAACATATACTATTTAGTAAGAACATAATCTGCCAATACCTCCTCGTCTCTTAAAAAAGTCTGTATTTTTATCATGTTAAAAATAGTTTTTCTTCTCGTTTAAAAAAGAATGTTTCCTGTCGATTCGACGATGTGTCAGAAATGTATATTCATCTCTGACTATCTGTTATGGCTGCCATTTGATGTCACTGAAGTTGAAAAGACTTTAAACGGTGATAGAAAATGCTTTTCATGCATTGTTACTTCTAGTTTGAGCGATATCAATGTTTTATCGAAAACGTCAATATGAGGCCAGAGATTTTAACTTTCTGCAATGCTAAATTTTTCTTGGTTGCATCTAATTCAAAGATTTTTTTGTGGAATTTTCTTTTTATAATATTACCCAGTTTGATAGATGAATGTTTACACTTTATTACAATCAATACTAAAAATATGATTAATTAACATCAAAGGTATCAAAATATATTTTACAAATAATGGATTGGCAAAATATAAGGACAATATATAAGATACCAAATATACAAGATATTCACTGCAAAAAATGTCCAGATCAAAAGTTGTCACCCGTTTCATTGTAGAGAAACATTTTCATAATTTTATGAATGAAAATAATATTTGAAACGTCGTAAGTCATAAACTTGAATTTATTTTGAAAACTGAGTAAAAATATTTTGTATTATGTATTAAATTAAATATTTCTTTACATAAAAGATAAATAAATAAAATAATGTTATTGGAGAATTGTAATGAAGGATGAAGTGTCATTATAATTTGTTTTTAACCTGCTCACATTTAAATTATATTTTCCTATAGTTCGAATATATGCTGAGATTTCAAATATCTTATTGTATATTTAACTTAAATGAATTAAATTACATATATTTTAAAAAATAAGAAGAATATGCAGTTTTTAATGAAATTTCTGATATTAATGGATGATCATTCCTTTTTTTAATACATAGTTATCGAGATTAATTGTGTTTCAAAATCACTTGAAATAAAATGCATTATTAAAGCGAGAATAAAAAGTACAATTAATACTTATTAAACATTTTCAAAGTTTTTTTTTACTTCATTTTAATATTTTTGTTATACTCTAATTTTTTTAATAACTATGCCTCAAAAGAACTAGTTAATTCCACAAAATCCTAATTGCCATCTTCCTCTCTTCAATAATAGTTCTCAATTC
>JAPMOR010046927.1:87418-145951 GCA_026543865.1 Argiope aurantia | reverse complement strand
CAATTTTAACTTGTTATTGGATAAAATTGAAAAATGTAATGTAATCAATCTTCTACGAATTACTATATTGCACAAATTTTGTATATAATATACAACTGTATTTACAAATATATATATATATATATATACATGTTAAATTAAAAATTTAAGAGAAAAAAACCATGTGGGAATAAACATATTATTTCGGAGTTAATGCTCAAGTGAATGAATATTTTGTCTTAATTTTAACACTGATAAAATGCATGATTGAATGGTTTAATATAATAATGAAAATAGCTTGAATTTTATCATAAAAGAAAAATATTGTGACAGATTGCGCATCGAATTAAATTTAAAAATATTAAAATAAAAAAAATCGTACTGAAAGGAAATTTATATCATAAAAAGCTATTATTTTAATCTTTAGATAATCTAAAAATATAGAAGATAAGAGACGAAAAAAAACCAATAATTCAATTAATTTTTATAAAATTATATTGTAAATTAACTTTTGGAGTTAATCAGTTTCAATATAAAAATTATATTCTAAATTAACTTTCGTACAATTTCTGGAGAATTTCCTTTTATTCCTACAAAAACTGTAAATTTATAGGAAAAGATATACAAAGAAATAAAAACCTCTTCTTCTATTCATCTTCAACTATAAACTAATCAAGCAAATACATGAACTGGTTCACCGAGAGTAATGCGTTATAAAATTTCAATTTAATATACAATTATTAATATCTTGGCATCGGAATCGTGAAGCTTGAATTTAATGACTTCATCAGCAAAGCATTTTGAAACTACAAATTGACTTTAAATTTCGACGACATTTATTCCGTAGTATTATAGAATTCTTACATATTCTTTATTTCTTACTATATATATGAATAATTTTCTATCAGATAGCTTAATATTTGCAGCGAAAGCACTTAAAACAGATGCATTCCCGCCGAAACTGTTTTAAAATGGGTGTGTAAAAATTGGTTGAGACCTAAGGGCCAACTCCGGTCACGGTACAACCCTACCCGTGGGGACTATGTCTCGTTATTGATGCGAGGTAGCAAATACATACTTTTTCTGTACCCTCCAAGGTGGTGAGAACTAACCACCATACCAGAAACTTCTCATCCTTATGTTTGAAGTGCCCCCCCCCCCATTGGGTGAGATTATAATCCTAAATATAGAGTCATGCAAAGAAAATTTTATTTAAATGTAATAGGTGTTAATTAACAAACTTATTAACAAATCTGATTAACAAATAAAAACACGTATTTTGCAAATGAATGATTGCTAATGAGATAAAGCTTTTCCTGACTGAAAAAAATTGTTTATGAAAAGATCAAATGAGGACACAAAATTTTGTATCCCAAATTACGAAATGGACCTCTTTATTTAAAAAACAATTTTTTTCTCCATATGTTAAGATGATTTAGTACAAAATATGAAACTGTGAACTCTCAAAAAGTATTTTCAATCTAATCGCTCTATGGTACAGCTTGAGTTTAGTTTCCTTTAGAAAAAAACGTATCATTGATACATATCTTGAACTTTCGGAAAATTCCTTCTTGACATTTTGATTTATATAGCGTGACACTTCCTCACTATAAATGTCGAATATTATCGGAACCGTCTAAGGAGATTTTCTTGAAAGAAATGTCTTCTCTTTTGTGTTTATCATAGCTTTGTGAAAGAGAACAAGAATCACTTGCTTCTGTCACTCATTCAAAGATTTTGGAAATCGATTGTCAGGATACTATACAGAATTATTCACCAAAAAATACCCTTCCTATTCAAACATGACTCAGGTTGCAATTCTTATTGATGGCATTGGAGTTTTTAAACGTCTTCTGTCATTTTTATATCTTCTTTTGGATTTCTTGTTTGAGTGATTAAACTAATTCTATGATTGACTGAAGATAATTCAAAATGGAGTCACAGAAAGATATATATTCTAGAAATACTCTAATATCTTTATTCACGTGTATCAATATTATAATCTGATTGTTGTCAATATTTTTGATCCTTGTCTTTTAACTTATATTATTTATATCTCAATTTTAATTGAAATTTCTTTTCCCATCTTTTAAGAAATTACGAAATTTTCTATAATGTTTTTATTTTTATATGTAAGGCATTTCAAGCCGTAAACCTTAAACTCGCTACTATGACGCGCCCGAAAGCACACGAAAAATATGAATGGCCGAACCGCAGCAACAGCAACACTGGCGGGAATTGTGATTGAGTTCCTAATGGCCATCCACGACCACGGTACAAACCTACCCTTGGGAAGTACGTCCCGTCATCGATGGAAGGAACCATATTACCCTTTTTCTGTACCCGCCAGGGTGGCGAGAACCAACCACCATGCCGGAAGTTTCTCATCCTCAATTATGAGGTGCTCCCGAGGTGAATAAGGCATTTCAAAAGGCAAAGATATTTCAATTTTATATATATTTTAAGAATTTAATAACGCAATGCGATTTTTTAAAAATGGTTTTAACTAAGGTTACAAGATTTATTTCTTTATCAAGAAAATTTAAGCTAGATTTTGCAAAGTAATTGTTTGAAAATTAATTAACATCTAACATCTTCAACTTCCTTTAGGAAAAAATACTAAAATAAAAAGAATATAATAATATTAACTTTGTTTTAATTCAATAAAACATACTAAATTTTGCAAATTTGCTTTTAAAATATACATAAAGATGTTTAAAACTCAAATCTGCATCAAAATTTGTATTTTAGAAAACTAATAGCAAAATGCTAATTACCGCGCAAAAAGTATTAAATAGATTTAATGATTTCAAATATAATAGCGAAGACAAAATTCAAAATACTATTAAATGAAAAGTATGGAAGCTGAATAATTATAAGAATCAAATGAAAAGCAGAAAATATTTTCTTCTCAAATAAAAATACTAAAGTAATGATATAAAAATAAAATACTGCTGTTTAAAATAGAGAAAATTCAAAGATAGTCTAACATAATATTAGAAATAAAAAGTCCGCAAACTATTACATAAAAATGATAAAGCAAATAACAAATAAGAGATTGTTTTAATTAAAGATAAACGGCATGCATCTCTTAATGTAGATATGTAATAATACCTTCGGCTATTTCTTTGGATGATTATATTGATAGAAAATAAATTTTTATAGATCAAAATCAAATCCTTTCGTTATCACCCTGAAAAGTGTTTACATATTTGTTTAAAAAATAATGACAAGCAAAGTAATCGCTTCACGTCGTTCTATTTAGTGATTGCACTCTATTAAGTATTCACAAGAGTAAAAAAAGTTCAAAAAAGAAATTAAATCTAAGAGTGTATGCGCTAACACTAGCTATTCACTTGTAATTAATTTAGTGACTTTTTTGAAAATAACCAGAGAAAGAAAGGCGATAAAATAGTAAGGAAACTAAAGGAAGAAAAAATAAAAATGGAACGGAAGCTTTCTAACGATCGATGCTAATTTTCGTTAAAGGTTTCCGAATTGAAAATTTCGAAAGATATTATCGAATTGAGTGATCTTATGAGTGAGATTAAGATTTGGCCATTTACTGCTGTTACAACAACAGAAATATGATATACATTGTAAGCTTCAGAATTTTGATGATATAATCTGTAAAACAGTATTAAGTAAATTCGTTCTTTTTCTTAGGAAAAGAATAAAAATTCTTTCTACTTTTCTGACGGATTTAAAGATCTTTGTTTACTGAATTATTAAATGTTTGTTTATTTTAACATCAGTCAATATTACAGCGATAAATGATACTCCAATGAAATAAAAATAACTTGATTTGTTAGATGCATTACTACATACACTGAGCTTGACTCCGGCGCTAAAATTAAAATCCAGAAAACCAAGTATTTAGTAATAATAAGTCTTACATGTGTTAAATTCCTTGCTCTCTGGTTGAATGCATGTCAGACATATTTTAAAAGTAATTTTTACTATATTATTTGGAATATAAATTTCTCTTTTATGTTTTCCATTGCTCTTCCTTTTTCTCTTTATCATGCACACGTACACGCGTGCGCGAGCACGCACACACACACACACACACACACACACAGAGAGAGAGAGAGAGAGAGAGAGAGAGAGAGAGAGAGAGAGAGAGAGAGAGAAAGAAACAAGCACATGTGCCTGCATGCACATATATTTTTTTATTATGGGTAAAGATACACATTTCTATAGATTATATTTTTAATTAAACGATATTAGATATAGATTTCTTTTTATTGTATGAGACTTTCCTAGTTTCTTTTTATGATATACTCAAAATATTTAAATTTTCTTTAAAGCATCTTCTATAACACAATGTGTTCTTAAAAGTCAAATATATATATTTCTATTTCAAATATTTTACTTGTAATATCTTTTATAGAATTAATATTATTATTAGTATTAGCAATAATAATATTTAGTATAGTTTTAGTAATACTAATTAGTAATTCGTAATAATTAGTGCTGTTAATTCTAGCTTACTGGCCTAGGGTTAGAGCATCTTCCTCGTGATCTGGGTGTCCCAGGTTCGAGTCTTGGTTCAGACATGGTTGTTCTTTACCCTGTGTTTTATCTGTGATGTGTGTGAAAGAACTCTCTCGGGTTCTCAGGAGCCTTTATCCTTAAAAGCTAATTCGCAAACTCGGCTTATCAGCCCTGACGACGACAGCGCGCTTGTCTAGGACAAGTGCCATAAGTAACAACAGTGTTATTAATATTATCGTTCTGATATTACTATTTTCTATATGTTAAATAATCACTATGATTAATTGAACCTGTTAAACTTTGTAGTTATTGCATAACTATTTACAGTAGATTAAACGATATTAGATATAGATTATTAGATATTAGAAACAGCTATTGTTTTTTGTACATCATAATCATGTTTTTGAATAACTGCCTGCATCTTTTCTCTTGTTTTATCTTTTCTTTTTGAAAATACCTTAAAACTTTATTCAGTATTGAATTGTATTATCTAACTCATATTTACTTGCAAGGATTTCTTCTCTAGAATCTCAAAAGGATAATAGCGTAGTTAAGGGTTTAAGACCAGTTAAGAAATATAAATGTCTTTTGAAAAAAAATTATATTAATTTATAAAATAACTGGTCTTATTCGAAAAAATTATATGGAGAGATATTTAGAATAAAAAAATAATTTACATGACAAAATTACATTTAATTTTTTAAGAAAAATTGTTTCTGTAAGCACTTTAGAGTTAAAAAGTATGATTCAAATAAAATTATTTAAAATGTTCTATCTCAATATATAAAATATCTATAAAGAATATTATTTGCGTATTTAGAATTCCTTGCGAAACAATTTACAAATTCTCTCTGTAAGCAATCAGAATATATTTGAGCGAAATAATACTATTATTCATTTTGTGAATTAATTAAAATATTGAAAGGCTTTTATGTGCATAGTTGTCAATTGAAAGAATGCAATTAAATTAATGGAATGCCAATTAGAATTTAAAGACTTAGTATTATATTTTCAAGATTATAAGGAATAGATAAAAATGGATTGGTTTCTGGAAATATTTAAATTCGCTTACTAAATAATTTAACAAGATAAATTAACTTTGTTAATTAACAATGTTAGTTTACTTTGTTTTTTACATTATATCTATCAAAAGTTTCTGTTAAAAATTTATAACACTAACATTTTAACATTATTTAATTACTAACATTAATTTTTGTGATAGTTTTATGAAAATTATCAAAGATAAAGTATTAAAAAAGTAGGAACTACGAAAATTAAGCTATTCTTTTAAGCATTAATGAAATTTCAATTATTTCTGAAAAAGAATTTCAATTTTCTATTGGCGCATAATTTCCCCCTACAAATAAGGAAATTTCACTATTCAAAATAATTTAGAGCTATTCAAGATTCTTTAAAAATAAAATAGTGAAGTAAAATGGAGCAAAATTTTAGTGATAGCATAATTGATGACTGAGATTGAATAATTAATGTTATTAAGACATTTGCAATTTTTATCTCAAAATCGTTAATATAGTTAATGAAGCAGTTTATGATCAAAAAACATAAAGTGAGTCCATATTTTTTCCATTAATGATTTTTTTAAAGCTCAATCGTGATAACAAAATAAAATAATAGTATAATCTGTTCACTGACCACGTCCATTTTTGTAAAATTATATACATTATTGGAAATTTTAGTTTGTATTTTGAACATAAATGACAATTTTTCTAATATCTAGAACAAACGATATAATAATTTTAAGTGTTTTGTGAATCAATATGTAGGAATGAACGTTTCTGAAAGTAATACTAAAATTGCGCATCAATATCACATTGATGAAAAATATTTTATATTTTTTTTCCAAAACACTGCAGAAATTTTTGATACATTTTTTGTCGGAAATATTTTTGATACTCGAAATATATTACATTTTGTTGAGCAACTCAACTACCCATGTGCAACTAAAAATGTAGTTGTACCAGTTGTAGCAACAGTTTCGGAACATCAATAGGAAGAAATTAATTTATACTTTCATACTTTTTTAGTACCAGAGAAATGTCAAGATACGATAATTGTTTTTCTCCCATACCTTTGCGCAGCATATATTCTTGAAAAAGCACTTTCCGCATCCAACAATGCGACAATTTCTTCAGATATACATCAATATCGAAATTCTACTGGGATTTATTTTGTGAAAAATTTAATTTCATTTCAGCCAATATTGGAATATTGAAGTATGGAATGTTCCCTTTATATGTATATTTTTTACTGAAAACTTAGAGAATTTTTTAAAAACGAATTTCATAGTTATTTTTTTATCAATACGTCGGTCAAAAATATGGGAAAGCCTGATTTATGAAACGTTTGTTTAAATTGGATGATTGTCGTTAGATTTTATTAAAAGAAATGCACAAAATAAGGAAAAAAAAGCTCTTTTTATATTAATTGTCAAACTTTCATAGCATTAGATGAATAATATTTAGTTAATTTATGTGACAATAAGAAATTTTATATCTGGAGAGTTATTACAATTGAAGTAACAAAAAAGTCATACTTTACAGAAGTAAAAAAAATATCTGAGAAAAATAAAACAGAATTTAAATTTGAATTAAAAATTTTTTGTTTATTAAAATTTCCTCCCAGAATCATTATTCAGTCGTTACCATGTTAAAAGGTAAGTTTTCTGATTCATAAAATAAAGCAATGCATAATAGCTGATGTTTTAAAAAAATGCATTTTATATAGGAAACTTAGAATCAAGTAAGTCGCCTCATACCTATATCTATATCTATTTGCTTTTCACTCATAGGAAAAATAAAAAGCTTTGAAGCAGTTGTAAATATGCTCATTATATTTGTTCAAATTTAATTCATTTCACATTAACAAATGTCGTCTCGCTTTTAAAATACTAAAAAAATTAATATTAATAGCTCTTGAATAAGTATACAAAAGTAACTTTACTAAAAGGACAATGAAAAATACCAAAATAGATTATTGAATATGTAAATGATTGTGAAAAATGTTTAGATTGAGACAAATCTTATATAAGCTTTCCTTTTAGTACTGTTAAATTAACAACAAAGAAGTATAAACATTACATTAATAATTTTTTTAAATGTTTCAAATAATGATAACTTCCTGATTGATCTGTGTTTGAAATTTCTTTGAAGCAACATAAGAAAAAATAACTCTGACTAAGAATTTTATTTTTGGTACATACAGTGGATTCATAAAATAAATTTTTCAACTTGGAAATATCTGCAGTGGAAACTAATGAAATTTAGGAAACCAAATTTCATACAGAAATTTTGGAAGGTATGGGACGATAAATTTCGAAAAAAAAAATGTCCCCAAATTTGGTAAATGCTAATGGAATATTTTGTATGTAGAAAAGATCACATTAAAAATGATGACTTGAAGATCAAATTATTTATTAATAAAAGAATAGTAACATTTTATTTCGCCATATGTGCTGTTTTATTCCGAGTATTCATTTATTACATCTCGAAAATTAATGACATTTCTTTTTTTATTTTTGTATAAAACATTTTATGTGCTTTCCAAAATTTCTTCTATAAGTAACTTTTGTTACTAATTTTTCTGTGTAAATTTCTTAAGTCTGTATAAGAAATTAGATTCCATTCCATTCTTTAGTTTTAAATGCAAATGTTTTATAACAAGAAAATTATTTCAATTTTTGCTCGTACTTAATATTAGAAACCAAAGTTAAGGAAGTCTGAAGTGGTTTTTAGAAATAAGCTTCTGAATATTTGCCGCATATAGTGGTATGTTTTTTTTATTTCGCAATAATAAAGTTAAGTTTACACTTTATGTTTTGGTTTTGATTTTTAGACATGCTTCACTGCATGCATCGCTAATTAGATGCATCTTTAATTTTCAAAAAACGTAGTTCTACAACTGTTGTAAAATAAGGCCTAGTGCTTCATAAATAGCAACTATCACACAATTACCTCTTTTAAAATAATAATAAATAATAAAATAAATATAATAAATAATAAAATAAATATAATAAATAATAAAATAAATATAACAAATAATAAAATAACTATAATAAATATGTAACATTAATATTAAACATCCTTAATATAAACATTAAGTAAAATTATAAGTTACCATTTAAAAAAATCTTAGCATTTAAATTATTCAATGTTCATTAATCCTACTTTAGTCTTGGTTGCTTGGAATATGCATTCACTTACTCGTGTTTATCAGAGATCATTCCATGCAGAAACGTTTTTTATAAATGGTTGCATTACACCTTTATATTGCTTAATGCATCATTGCATCTGGTTATGAACAGAAAGATTCATAGAAATGCAATTCGATAAGAGAAAGAATTTAATATCAGAATCAGTCAAATCAAATTATGACTTCAATCTTATTAAGAAAATTTTATTTTTTATTCATATATATGTTTTTATTACTTGATTAATTATATGTATTGAATTTATTCTAAGCAAGAATATTTATTTA
The DNA here is from genome assembly GCA_026543865.1 of Argiope aurantia. Taxonomy (NCBI): domain Eukaryota; kingdom Metazoa; phylum Arthropoda; class Arachnida; order Araneae; family Araneidae; genus Argiope; species Argiope aurantia. The sequence goes on along the minus strand of JAPMOR010046927.1, from coordinate 136,981 downwards.
ATCTGGAACTAGAAAATTTTCTTTTAAGCATATAATTACTCGAATACTCATTATCTTTGAATAAAATTAAACTATTCTGAAATATTCATTAATCATTTAAAATTTACAAAATTCATTTTTTTTTGCCTAATTAAGGACGATATGTAGCAAAAGAAAAAAATGTATATTATTGTTACGAAAATATTTCTAAGATAATAGTTCTGAATTTTTTTTTTCTTGTTTAAAGCATTTGATAAGAAATATCTCATTAAATATAATTTTATAAATAAACTGATAACTAAAATTTATTAATTCTGTTTTTAAAATATAATTAATAAATCTATTGTGCTTTTTTCCTTTATTATGGATAAAAACATATTTATTGTTCAGGAACTGTCATTAAAAGGAGAACTTACAAATATAAAGAAATCAAAAGGAAATAAGCGATTAAAATGGCATAGCTATCTTTACTTATAAATAAGATTCATAATTAATCTGGCAAACAGAATTATATCACAGTCAGCTAATACAACTGAAAAGGGTCCTTCAATGAGAAGATTTTAATTGTTAGAATTGAAAAATAAATTAAATTGCTTTGATAAATTAAAAAAAAGAGAGAATGGAAATTGTCTTTTTAGAAAAAAAAGTAGCTTCAATTCATGTTTATTTTCAGACAATAGTGTCAAATACATGGGCAAAAATGTAATCATTTAATTTTTTTTATGTAAGTTGGCGAAAAGAAAGAGAGGAAGAATAAAATAAAAAAAGGATAGCTCACGCTCGGAAAAAAATGATTTAAATATATGGGTGAATATTTAGAAAGTAAAATATTTGAAAAGAAAAATAATTATTTTGCTTTAATAATTAATTACAGAAATGCTTTTTTTATATAGTAAACATAAAAAAAGAAAACTAATCGTAAGCACGAAGTTTTATTTCATTGCTCTTCGGAAATATAGTTGGCAAATTATTATAGTTTAATTTCCATAACAAATCATTCATACAAAAATTTATGCTAAATCCCCAAAAGTAAAAACTGAATAAAGTAGAATATTTGGAGAAGAAAAATATTCAAACTATATTTTGTTGTTACATTAATTTTCATAATTTTATAAATGTTATAAAATTTTTCCATTTATAGCAGACGATTTAGATATTTCTATATTGCTCATTTTGCAACTTCGCTATTAAATTCATCTATCAAATACATGCCTTTTACTATACAAATGCATCTTTAAACGTAAGTGTGATAATTTGGAATAATTTCTTTTGATGAAGCTTATAGCTTAAGAAGGGACAGAAATTTTGTAATTTTAATTACATAAAAAGTAAGCAAGTTTTGAACGTTTTCTATTATATATTCCAAATGCAATATTGCTTAGAAACTGTTTTTATATTAATTTGAAATTATATCTTAATGCCTTTACTGTTATACCAATTTAGTTGCCCAACTTTTTGTAGGATTTTGACTACTTTTAAAACTTTTTTAGCATACTTTTTAACAACATGTTTCAATTTTGCACTGACGTCCAAATTGTTTTTACGGTTTCATCAGATATTTAATTGATGGACATTTATTGTTAAAAGCAAAAACTGAAATATGATTTTTAATGTTTATTTATTTCATATGATAACTAAGAAATCAAAGTAATAATAGGGGAAGGAATTTTTCTTTAATTGACAGTGAATTTGATCACTTCTGTCTGCACTGGCAACAGGCGAAAAAATTTGAAAGACTTTGTGTTTAGTACAAAATATTAATTCCTTATTACTTTAATTTAACTTATTACTATTTAAAAAAAATGCTTATTTCGATGAATTAAATCATTTATCGGATTTCACTACTAAAAAGTAAATAGGACAATTATTACCTTTTGTTTTGTAACCTTTTTTTGACTTAGTTAATAATGATATTAGTGTATATTTACCACAGATATATTAAAAGTAAAAGCAAGTAACCAAAGTAACTAAAAATCACTTATATTTAGATGAAATTATAGATCATATTCATCCAAAAATATTTTCTCAAATTGCAAGGAAGATTGTGATTTCTTTATTCTATCTACATTTAATCCTTAATATGTCACAAGAGATTTAGTCCAATTAAAAAAATTCAGCTTTAGCTATCTTGGTGAGTAGATATTGTTTAGGGAATATTTAGGAGGTACAGGTAGATTTTCTTTTCTAATATAATTGTCCTTTGGAAGTTTACTCTTGCAAGAAAGACTAATTAAAATAATTTTCAATTTTAAGCTTATTTCAGTCTATAATTTGATGTACGACATTCGCAACATCTTAAGTATTTTAACCTTTAGATCACTATTCATCTTCGATTTATTTCTTACGAGTTTACATTTCTACTTTTAGATTACTTTTCGATCTTCAGATTATAAGACTTGAGGAAGTACTTTTCTTCACTAATCTAAGGACTTCACCGATTATATCTAACTAACACGTAATCACTTACTTTGCTACTACTTGGCAACCACAAAACTCATGTAACTATTCCTGATACTGAAATAACAAAAATATGGTATAGATGCCCTTGTTTTCCACCTCGAAAAGAGTAATCGAATGCAACTGTTTAGAATGGGAGTATTTAGTCCATTCAATATTCATCACAACTAGGCAATGAATAACTAAATGTTAACAAGTAATAATAGTGAATATGTCACCATATAATATGATGGTTTAGTAAATCTATGCTTTCAAATAATACCATGTAAATTTCAACGTTATAGGCTTTATTCCCTTCTTATAAGAATAGTTTTACTGATGGCATGTTATTAGCAAAAAATAAGTTATCATAAGAATATTATTTTTATATAATAAGTTGACCAGTAACTAACAAGTCAACGATTCCTCCAGTTTATTGCAGATTCGATACTGATTCTAAACGAAAGTTCTGTCAATCAAAATATAGTTGATTTCTGCAGTTATATCGCCTCAAGTGTCAGACCTTTCCCTAATGCTCAGTATAAAATAGGATTAAGTATAGAAAAAAAATTAAATCAATGATGTCCTAGAAAAACTAATCTTATTTGCATTGTAATGAAACGTTGTCCCCAAAACAGAAATGCGTTGGAAGTGATTAAAAAACTGTTGATGTAGCAAAAAATGGCTAATAAAACGATGAATTCTGAAAGGAGTAATATTTTCAATTATAAGGTGCAATAAAGATTTTTTTCATTCGTTAAAGATTAACATAATGGATAGATTTTAAAAGGAATAAAATTTTTAAAAAATTAAGAAATATTGTAAATAATATGTTTTTGTGTATAATAACTTGAGTTTTACAACAAAAATAACCATATGATCAATTTATGTGGATAAAAGCCGATTGTTTATTTGTTTTTACGAAAAAATCAGGTCAAAAGTGCAGAGAACCCTGGTTAAAAGTACAATATCATAATGTACCACTGATCCCCTGGAAGGTTTTTTAAAAATAATAAACATTTTAACATTGAAAATTTTGTTCCTTTAAAACTTCTAATAATAGACGAATGTGAATAATAGTATAAATATGAATGTGTTTGTGTCGGTGTGTTAGCGTCCTAGGAACCGGAACATTTGAACTACAACAACCACATACGGCATATGTGTACCTAGAAGGATGAGAATGTCTATTTCAGAGCGATACTTTTGGATTAAAATTTTAATTAATTGAAAATTAAGATGAATTTTGGCATTGTTCCGTAATATTTTCCAACAAAATTACTGAACAAAATTAAATTTGATATGAATTGAAAATTTTAAAAACTTGTATCTTTAATAATACCAAAATGATTGTCATACAATATTTCCTAAATATTGGCATTATTAAAAAAAATTTTTTTGCCTTATTTTTACAAGAGATTTCATTGTTAATATAAAATTCAAATCTTTTTCACTACAGAAAACATTCACAAAATAAAATAAAATTAAAATCTTTTTCGCTTAGAAATTAGGAAAAGTATCAAAAATTTCAGAAATAACTAACCTAAAAAAACATTAAAATACTAGTGACGAATTTTTCGATTAATAAAATACATTCTTTGACTCTAAATCTAAAAACTGAAAATTTCATTCCTAAAATTAAATAAACCTGTATATGGAATCGAGATACGTACTTAACAATCTGTACGGTTTCTCATAGAGCTTACTTCGGATTTATTTATGGTGTAACTTTCCTGCCAAATAATTCATTAATATAGCTGAAATGCAAATTCCAAACTTTCGAAACAAAACACGTGATTCCAATCTATAAAAATCGTCGATATCCCGCCTCTCCAAAGCCTTCAAGCAAGTTAATTATTTATTATCATCCGTCAAACACGCTCTTATCAGGTGGTCTTAAATTGATGAACTACTTAGTCCTCCAACTGGGGAACGGATACTTCCCTGGGAGGGAAAGGGTTGCAATGAAGTCGATAAAATAGTCACGTGTGTTTACTTGGCATCACTCCTATCTCGAGTTCTTTTCAAGACCCTCGAACTATTCGCCTCAGTGAGCCCATGGAATTGATTAGTAGGTAACGAGACGAGGTGGACTGCACAGACAAGGCAAGAGGGGGGATGAGGGCTGGAAGTTTAAACAACTCAGACATGACGCATTATCAGGTACTAAAACAAAGTATTTTATGGAGGCTCTGGTTATTCGTGGTGGGATTTTTCAAAATATTAAAGCTGATTGTAAATTAATTTGAGGACTTGTTTTGGCACAGTAATATATATATATCTATATATTTGAGGGATTTTAATTCCGGTTAGATTAAGCACAGAAATATTTACTCTTGAATTGAACAATTATTTTAAGGATGTTTGTTTAGCAGTAAATTACTTAATCCTAGCAAGTTCTCATGAAAAAATGTGCGCAGTTTATTTAAAGTATAAAGCTGTGTTAATAATTTCATTTGGATAGCTACTCAATAATTAATATTAAGCAATGAAATAAATAAATAGATATTTAAAGTATTTATCTGAATGCCAAAATTGGAGCCGCGGTGGCCTGGTTGTAAGGCCTGGGAACCGGAGGGCTTCAGGTTCGAGACCCGATTCCATCAAAAAACCGTCTTGTAAGTGGCTCCGGCGCATGCTAAATCAGTAGGAGCCAAATGTCTTTCGGCTGGTGTGATGTGGGAGCTTGGAGAAGGGGGTGCCAGTTCAGGAAGGGGGTGCCAGTTTATCCGACAGAGGTTCAAAATTACGAGGTCGGTCGCAAAATAGTCCTCGTGTTGCTTTAAAACAGGACTTTAATGTAACTAAACTAAACTAAATTGAATGTCAAAATTTATTTTCATAATGAGCAATTGATAAAATGCGTAGCCAAATTTGATATCTGAAATACAACAGTACTTTTAAAAAATTATAAGGTATATGATATTTTAGAGATACTTTGAAACACATATTATTTTTTTAATTTTAAATCTTTTAATAATTTCTTATTATGAGAGCTGATAATCTTACATTACATACAAATATAGCTTTTCCTATTTGAAAAGTCTTTAGTTAGGAACGGAATGAAATCAATTTCTATATAAAAACTGTCCAAGCTACACAAAAAGGGGGGGGAAAAGATGAAAAAGATGTCGATGAAATATCTTGCATGCAATGAAAATCTGCGCTTTAAAAGTGTTGCAATTGGTCCGAGGCATCCTAATGCAAAGTAATAAATGTTTATTTTCTACGATATACATACTGCATGTCATTTGTTTCTGTATGAAATTTTTTTATCACTCAATTAATCAAATTTAGAATTAAACCATAATTAATTTCCTTGCATTCAATGTATTTACTAACCCATCTATCTAACAGAGCCAAAATATCACTTAAAGGTTTTAAAATTTTTTTTTCTTTTACTAAAATTATTTTGATAAATTTATTATCTATTTCTACATATAAATTCGATTCTCATAATCTACATATAAATTCGATCTTTTCATAAAATTTAGTTTCCTTTTTTTCATTAATGTTAGCTCTAGATGCTCTATTATATTATAATATATGACTAACTGGGAAAGAGGTTAATGAACTTTCTTATGTATTATAAATCCATATTAACTGGCCTAGTATTATTCAAGATTCTTCTTCAATAGATAAATATCCTTAGAATCTCAATAACTCCAAAAATAAGTGACTACAAATAATTCTAAAAACTAAACGATTAGAAGTTCAATCTAATCCAATTAAGATTCATACTCAATTCTTAATTTGTTGAAAGATTTCGATTTTAATATATTCGATATTTGTTATTCTTCTTATGCTTGTTTATTAAATCAGTATCCTGAATAAGGTTTATGAATACTAATTTCAAATCCAGTGTGCATAATTATTTTCTGTTAATCGAGAAAATCTTATAAATTGTAAATGGTATCTTTGCTTTCTTAATTATAGGATATGATAATCCTAAGTTGCATTAAATGCATTTTAAACAACAACGTATTAATCGAAATTAAAACAGCCTTCTCTTATCGTTTTAAATAAGTTGGAATTTAATGTTTTTTCATAACCAACACACACACACACATAATATAAACACACACACACACACACACACACGCACACACACATATAAACACACACACACATACACACAACACACATATAAACACACACACACACATAATCACGAAAATTATGTTGTTAACCAGCTTTAGGAAATAATCATGTGTTTTTATGCAGATTTTTTTTTATTAAACACAGAATTTTTTTCATCACAATTTGTGATTTACATAAACAAAACAAAAAAAATTATTAAATTTCAAAATATGAATCTACAATTTTATCGATATACCATCACTTATATTATATTATTAACACAGTATATATGTGTAACTGTTGCTGAGACATATGTAATTATTTACAGATATACAAAGTACAAGAAGAAAAACTGATTAATTTATTATATTATCAATTTTGCTGAACATTAATTTAATATTTTATTCTTTCAGTCATTTAATGATGTTACCTTTTGCAACTTATATTGTCTTAGCTTTTTTAAATAACTAAAACATGGCAAAAAACAATGATGAAAGCCTTCTCAAAAATGCATCTTTAAAAGAAGAGAACAAATAACTTAAATTGTCTGTAATAACAATATTGCAAAACGTAACCCGTAAACTATATTATACGCTTATGAACTATTTTTGAAATATTATTTTTATAACATATTTTTAAGAGTTCTCTTAGAAGAGAACTCTTAATATAATCATGGTATTCTTAAGATAATTCTGGAATACCTTGGTCATCGCTTAAATAAGAATCATCTCTCATCCCCACCCAAGAAGAAAGAGCCCTTCCAATCCCAAAGTAAATAAAAGCCATTCTTCGATATAATGTTGATCCGAATATGTCAGCAAGTTTTTTTATTACCTCTTCTTCTGGAGATGACCATCGCCCTCGGGTGTCCGACGTCCAGGGCTCTCCCCACTAATTAAGTTAGCTGATGAGTCTGAGAACCCTGGCCACCGATTTCTCTGGGAGTCAAAGTAAACAGCACTCTTTAACTGACGCTTTTATTAGATTTACCTTCAATGTATTTCAATAAGTGACCGAAATGCGCTGCTGTTTTTCCTCAGTCTGGTTTTCTCTTCAGATGGGAGATTTTTTTTTCTCCTTTGTTTAGTTTATTCGGTTTAGACAGGGATTGCTCTCTTAGCATGGATTTGGGTCAATGGAAAAAAATCTAACTAGCAGAGATTGATTTCTGTTTGGATTGAAGTACCCGTTGCAAATCTGTTAGACGCCACGATTTTTTGTGTCATATTATTATAGGTGATGTCTTAAAAAGTATGAAGAGGTTTTTCCTGTGTTCCTTAATTTTTCAGTTTTAGAGAATTGTTAACTTTATAAGCATGGATTTTGATCAATGGAAAATCCAAATTAGCTGAAAGTCATTTCTGATCACAATGGTGAGTCTCTTGAACATTTATTACATCGTTTTGCATATTTATGTCACGCTTTACATTCCTTGTGTGAGGTAAATTGGTGTGAGAAATAAAAAAAAATATCTTTTAGTTACCATGAATATTTACATCAGCTTATTCTGGAAAATTTATCGATATTGCGAAAAGAATGGAGACTTATCTGTTCTTTTATATTATTTGGCTATCCATAGGCATTATGTTCTTTAGCGTAAATTTGCATAAATGGAAAATCAAATTAGCAGATAGTTTTATTGGAGTTATTGTGTCTCTTACAAATGTACAACATTCCGCCAATTAATGCCAAACTTTATAGTCATTGGTTATGTTGGATCGGTTTGAAAAATAAAAGAAATTTTAAATACTAGAAATATTTATGTGCATTTGTTATGAGAATTTTACATGAGTCGTGTAAAGAATGGAAACTTTCTATGAACTCAAACTTTTCGGTTTTGATGGGCATTATTCTCTTAAGAATGGATTTGGTTCAAAACTGACAGGAACTGATTTCGTAATTATTTTGAGTCTCTGGTGAAAATTTAATAGACTTCACGATTTCATGTTCTGGATTATTGTAGACATTCTGTAGATATTTGAAATGATTGAAATATAAAATTTCCTGCGTTGTTAAATTTTTTATGTAATATATGATGAATTTAGTCAGCTGATTGCAGATTTTTTTTATATCAGGTTTATATAACAGAAACATTAGTTTGTTCATACAAATTATTATAATTTTTCCGCAGAGTATGATGTGGTTTCAATGATATTTTCATTTTAACATTCAAATAATTTCAAAGCATAAGTATAAATTATGCACATTTACAGCCATTTGCCAACATTATCATAATTCTAATTCTATCATTTTTGAATAATCGTCTATCGTTTTATAAATTTTTAAAGCCACAGTCATTATAATGCAGTTCAGAATCCTAATATGTATTTTTGGTATGTGAAGCATATATGAAGAATTAACTTTATTTAAGGAAAGAAAAGTGAACTATTAATCAAGTAACAAATGGTACTACAACCGCATTGCAACTGCAACTGTAGCCTGATTTTCATAAGATTGCGGGTGCGACAGAAGAATTGTTTGATATCACAGAAATCCATTTTGATGTTGAAAGAAAATGAAAATTAAAGTCTGCTATATATGGTCGTGTACAACTCCTTCATAACATAATATTCTTTGAAAAAGCTTCAAAATAGTTAATAAAGGGGAGAAAATGTGTCAAGTGTAGCACAATCGTATTTATTATAATGTTATTATTACATTTTAGTAGTATATTTTTTCTCTCTCTCAGTAAATTCTCTCGATTATTTAATATTTACCATCTCGCTATGGTCATGTATAGCAAGAGCTACGAGTCACGAGCTATTCTGCAATGAGCTACTAAAAATCTACTAAATTATTTAACAAATCTTTTTATCTTACAAAAGCAACATTGATTTCAATTAAATCCTAGATTTAAATCAGACTTAACTAATTCATTTTCACATTATAAACATCAAAAGATATTCATTTGACATGATTTAGAAATAATATTTCCTTTGTCCATCGAAGTATTGTATCATAACAGATTTTAATACAATTTGCGATTTGTCTTACAAACCAAAATTAGAATTCCCTCATCTGTTTTATAACCACAAAATTTTCAAACGGAAACAATTGTTTAATTCTCCACTGTAAATATGTTTATTTAAACCGTTTACATTATATTGTTATTGCACAAAAGAACTATGACAAATTTTCAACGATTAAAACTGAAAATTCTTCACACCATAATAGTCTAGAAAATGAAACATTGAACACTTAAAATGAATAATTAAATAATAAGTCATAAATTTTAAAATTGAATCAACTATTATTCTAAAGTAAACTCAACGACAAATGAATAAAAGTGCAAGTTCTTCAAAATTCACAGACACATGCACGCGCTCTCACACCCACACTCACACAAAACCTTGGAAGAACTGAACAATCCGAAATATTTGGAGCTAGATTCAGTTCCTGGAAGAAACACAAAACAAAAAGAAATTGACGGTGGGGGAAACTATAAACATTTATTAGGAACTATAAATTATATGTGGGAGAAACGTGAATTGAACAAAGAAAGTTATGAAACTTTAGTATTTGTCTGAATATAAACTGAGCTAAAGGAATAATAATGTAAAGGCGATGATATTGCCGCATTGAAGAACGACAGTCGAATCTCCATGTTCGAATAGTTATGGCACTGGTCTCATGATCAAAAGATCTGGGTTCGAGTCCCACTAGAGACAATGCGATTAATAGTGTATGTACATACTTAATTCCTTGATTTTATGTTTTCCTTTATTAATTAATGTTCCAGAAGATACTGGACATTTCTTTAGTTTACCAGACAAATGTTCTGGACTTTTCTTACTGTCTCCAGAAGAGTATTCTGGAACTTTATTAGCTTGAATAAAAGCAGAAGATTTGTCAGTTATTGTATTCTCAGTTCTGAGTTCAGTTAATAAATTGGTTTAGCTCTACCTCTTGTGTGTTATTGAGTTCTATACTATAGTTCTACGTGACATTCTTTGGTGGAGGCGCCGGGTAGCGATTCCAGTCAGCGTGGAAACGAATTTACGAAGAAGCGATCGCCTTAAAGGCCTTGTACCAGAATTTGGACTTTATTTCCCACCACCCAGAAAGACAAGGAAAATGTCTGTGGAACCGGAGACTAAACCGGTCATCCTGACATCAGCACAGCCACAATACAGGAATCCTTCTGTATTTAAAGAAGACGTGGGACAAGACCCAAACAAATGGTTGAAGGAATACGACAGAGTGTCAAAATTCAACAGATAGGATGACATGACTTGCCTCGCAAATGTGTTCTTTTTCCTGGATGGCACAGCGAAGCAATGGTACGAAAATAATGAAGATAAATTGACTTCCTGGGATGTTTTCAAATCAATGTTAAAAGAGGCATTTGGAGAAACACAGCACTATGTAAAGAAGGCAGAAGATGAGCTCAAGTATAGAGCTCATAAATCTGGAGAAAGCACGCAATCATACATCCAAAGCGTGTTGAGATTATGCCATCAAGTCAAACCAGATATGTCAGAAGAAGAGAAAGTGTCTCATCTGATGAAAGGATTCACCGAAGATGTTTACCAGGCACTTCTGACGAAAGAAATAACCACCACAGAGGACTTTATAAAATGGTGTAGAAAAACCGAAGAAATGCATCAAAACAGAATCCGGAGTAGGAAATTTGAAAGGTTTCCAAATGTCGTACCAATGGCTGCAATTGACGAAACACTGGATTGGGCATCACTAATACGTCAAATAGTGCGAGAGGAGGTCCAGCTCCTCATATCTCCAGTAGTCGATCCCGAACTCCAAGACCAAGGCATTGAAGCCATTGTTCGAGAGAAAGTAGAAAATGCTTTGGCTCCTTTGTCACAGACAGCACCAGAGTGGACAAAGGTCAAACCAAGACGCTGACCTACATATGCAGACGCTGACAGACGACCTACGCCCGCAGCCCAGAAGCCACAGAGGAAGGCAGATGTCTGGCGCACGCCTGATAGAAGATCCGTGAGTTTCCATTGTGGCCGCCCTGGCCATGTAGTTCGATACTGCCGAGATCGCAAAGCTATTTTTGAGGCATATCGGGCTAATAGGAGAGATTTCGGCCGTCAGACGTCGAATGAGGTACGCTATGCTGACGAGTACAACCGACCAACGAGTCGTCGCCCAGCCCATCACGAGGACGATCGCCGACACGCCGCTACAGATCTCCATAGCCATATAGAAGATCCAGTCAATCTCCTAGCCGCAGAAATGAGGGAAACTAAGCGATGCGACCTTCTTGGTGGATAAGGCCGCTAGTGACCAAAATCCTCCGATTGCCGCAAAGATGTATGGGAACAATATTGAAGTAATCGTCGACAACGAGCCAGTACCTGCCCTTGTGGACTCTGGAGCATCATTTTCTGTTATTTCGGAGAAGTATCGTAGCCTATTGAAGAAAGTTATGTTTCCCACAACTAACAATGTTCTTTTAAAAGTCGCCGATGGAAACTACGTGAGACCAGTGGGAAAATGTAGGCTTCGTCTCGAAATCAATGGCAGACCTCAGGCTTTTGAATTTATTGTTTTGCCGCAATGCAGTCACGATATCATCCTTGGTTGGGACTTTTTGGGCGCTTCTCAAGCTGTTATATATTGTGGCAGTTCGGAGCTCTTGTTTCAAGACGTCCTTCGAGAATCCCAAAATCCAGACTCCAGCCGTTTATTCACGATAGAAGACTATACAGTACCTGCTAGTTCTATCAGAAAAATTACTGTCTTTGGCCTTAAGAAACTTCGAGCTATCGACGTAATAATAGAGGAAAATAGGATGCTCCTCTTGAACAAGGAAGTTGCTATTCTGTCAACTATAGTTACGCTCCTTAATGGAAAAGCCGAACTATGGGTTGCCAACGGACAAAGAGAACCTCAGATCATCCCTAAAGGCATATGCATGAGGTATGCCGAACCTTTACACGAAGACTGCGTAAATACCATAGATGACTGATCGCCTTATTCCACGATCACTTCAAAGGCAAAGTTGGGTGTCATCGATTATACTACGATGATAGCTCCGGATTTGAGAATCGACCAAAAAGAAAGAATGTTTCATCTACTCCAGAGGGTTTCAGAAATTTTCGATCAAGAAAGGACGTTCAAGAACGGAAACCAACTCAATGTTAAACACAGGCGACCACTTACCTATTAGTCAGAGAGCTTACAGAGTGTCCCCATCCGAACGCCGCATTATTAGTGAGGAGGTAACCAAAATGTTAGAGAAAAACATCATTTAACCATCAGAAAGTCCATGGTCATCTCCAGTCGTCTAGGTCAAGAAAAAAGGTGGAAGCTGGCGTTTTTGTGTTGATTATCGCCGACTCAACAAAATTACCAAGAAAGACTTGTATCTATTGCCACGTATTGATGACACCTTGGATTGCCTGAAGGGAGCAAAATATTTTTCGTCTATGGATCTCTACTCCGGTTACTGGCAAATAGAAGTCGATGAAGCCGATCGTGAGAAAAAAGCTTTTATTACACCTGAGGGATTATACGAGTTTAAAGTGATGCCATTTGGCTTATGCAATGCTCCTGCAACTTTTGAAAGGATGATGGATAGTCTTCTGCGACATTTAAAATGGACAATGTGCCTTTGTTATTTAGATGACATTGTGGTGTTCTCAGAAACATTCGATGAACATCTTCAGATGTTGAATACCGTCCTTCAGTGTATACAGAACGCCGGCCTTATCCTTAATCCAAAAAATGTCGCTTTGGAGTACAAGATATAAAGATCTTGGGACACCTAGTATCCAGTGATGACATACGACTGGACCCAGAAAAAATAAAGGCCATGAGTAACTTTCCCATGCCTAGGAATATCCATGACATCAGAAGCTTTCTGGGACTTTGCTCTTACTATCGCCGATTTATCAAAGACTTTTGCCATAAAGCCGAACCTCTACAGTTGTTACTGAAGGGAGACACAAAATTCTGTTGGGGACCTGAACAAGTGGAAGCTTTTAATACCTTGAAGAAAGATCTTACCTCCGATCCTGTCTTAGGCATTTATGACGAAACTGCACCAACGGAACTTCACACCGACGCGAGTGGATGCTTAATCTGCGCAGTATTAGTCCAAATCCAAGATGGGAAGGAAAAAGTAGTAGCTTATGCCTCACGGACTCTGACGAAGACTGAGAAAAACTATTCCACAACTGAAAGAGAATGTCTTGCAGCCATATGGCCGAAACTTAGTTATAGCCCATATCTCTTTGGAAAGGCTTTCAAGTTCGTCACTGACCATCATTCCCTGTGTTGGCTGACAGGACTGAAAGATCCCTCTGGAAGACTCGCTAAATGGGTACTGCGACTCCAAGAATACGACGTATCAGTGGTGTACAAAAGTGGAAGGAAACAGAAAGATTCTGATAGTATGTCCAGAAACCCATTAAAAGTCGATGCTTCATGGTATGGGGATTCCATACGAGCCACGTTATTCATTAATGTCTCAGAAGAATAGATGAAAGACTCGGTATTGGCAAAAGTAATAAGAGACCAACAAAGTACCAAAACAAGTAGGCTGGGAAACTTTCAATTAGTCGAAGGAGTCCTCTACAAGAAGAATTTTGATCCGTCCGGAAGGAAATTCCTACCAGTGATCCTGAAGCATTTATGGCTCAGTATTCTAGAATCTCTCCATGATGAACCTACCGCTGGACATCTAGGATTCACCAGGACGTATGACAGAATAAGAAAGCGATTTCATTGGCCAGGTTTGCACAGAAATGTTTGAAGATATGTGATGCACTGCCGAGAATGTCAAATGAGAAAATCTATTCCTCAGAAGCCACCAGGTCGTCTCGTGCCTATTCCACCAGCTACTGCTCCTTTCCATCGCACCGGAATCGACCTTTTAGGATGATTTCCAAAATCTGAAGACGGCAACAAATGGATTGTAGTATGCACCGATTATTTGACACGGTACGCAGTCACCAGAGCTTTACTGACGGCGGAAGCTACACAAATAGCCAAATTTTTACTAGAGGACATAATCCTGAAACATGGAGCTCCACGAGTTATCATTACAGACCGGGGTTAAGTATTCCAGTCCAATCTGGTGTCCGATATTAATAGACTGTGCAATATCACTCATCGAATGACTGCAGCCTATCATCCTTAAACAAATGGCCTCGCAGAGCGATTCAACAAAACGCTAGCAGATATGCTTTCTATATATCTTGATGTCGAACAGAAGAACTGGGATTAGATATTGCCATTCGTCACATTCACCTACAACACTGCCAAGCAAGACACGACAGGTTTTACGCCCTTCTACCTACTACATGGGGGAGAAGCTGAAACGCCGTTGGATACGATGTTTCCTCTCTGCCCCAACGAGTTCAGCCAAGAAGACGATTACGCTAGTCATCTGATCAATAAGACAGAAGAATCGAGGCAATTAGCCCGTGCACGAACTCTCGAGGCTCAGCAGAAAGATCGCCGGCATTATGACTCCAAACATCGGATGGTGGCATACGAACCAGGGGATTTGGTGTGGATTTTTATTCCAGTTCGTAAAAAGGGGCTTTCTGAGAAGCTACTCAAGAGGTACTTCGGCCCTTATCAAGTCTTGAGGCGGTTGTCCGACTTCACCTATGAAGTAGCCGATTTCTATCCTAATTCTAGAAAGCGGAAACCGAAGGAAATTGTCCACGTTTTACGCATGAAACCATACCATGACCCAGAAGAACAAGACGACCAACATTCTTATAAAATAATGGAGGTTCCGGAAAGAGACATTTCTCAAGAGACTACTCACCGGGAAGACACAACAACTTATACTGGCCCTGTGTCTCGATCGAGAGCTAGAGCCACACAATGAAATGTCATACCATCGAGACACGGTTCTTCTAAGGAGGGAGCAATGCCGCATTGAAGAAAGATAGTCGAATCTCCATGGCCGAATGGCCATGGCACTGGACTCAGGGTCAAGAGACCTGGGTTCGAATCCCCCTAGTGACAATGCGATTAATAGTATATGTGAATACTTAATTCCTTGATTTTATGTTTTCCTTTATTCATTAATGTTCCAGAAGATACTGGACATTTCTTTGATTTACCAGACAAGTGTTCTGGACTTTTCTTACTGCCTCCAGAAGAATATTCTGGAAATTTCTCTGCTTTTATAAAAGCAGAAGATTTGTCAGTTATTGTATTCTGAGTTCGGTTAATAAATTGGTTTAGCTCTGCATCTTGTGTGTTATTGAGTTCTATACTATAGTTCTACGTGGCAATATCAATTTTTTTTTATTAAATTAATGTTGATTTATCTAGAATTAAATATTCAGAACAATTTCCCTTACAATTTGAGTATAAAATTCAAATAGTTAATAAAATTTCAAAATTCCAATTAACAATATAATTTTCAGTATATAATTTATTTGAATGTATAAATTAAAATCTAAAAGATTCTTTGACAGATATCAGACTTTCATGAAAGTTGAAAGAAGTTTTATTTTAATTATTATTTGCTTAAATTTTGAGATAATTATCGTAAGAATCAAATAAAAAAGATGAATGAGACAATGTAATATTTTGTTATAAAAAGATATTTTTGCCATATTTGCAATGTAACTGGAGCGGAACTTTTAAAATTTTCATCTGAAAAGACTGATAATTGCATGAAGTATTAAGTAAATATTTATATGAATAATATAAAATTTGAACAAACTAATTATTATGGGAATAAATGTTTAAACGATTTTTTTTCTGTATAAATAGAGAGCATCACTTCATTTAAATAATCCTCACTACTTCTGAAAGATCTCTAATTAAATTTCAAACGAAGTTTTTTGTTCATAATAATCTCTTTCAATAGCAGTTTTATTTTAAATTAAGTGAAAGAGCGATTATGCAAACAATTTATTCAATCAGTATCGAATACGATTATAATTCTACCATTTAATTATTTCTATAAGGTGATAAGTTAATAATAAATATTCAGTGGGATATGAATTTAAAAAGTAAATTTTTTAAGAATAAGTCAAATTGGGCTTGTTAAAAAGAAACTTTCAAACTCTTTTTTTATTTT
This sequence comes from Argiope aurantia, assembly GCA_026543865.1. Classification (NCBI taxonomy): domain Eukaryota; kingdom Metazoa; phylum Arthropoda; class Arachnida; order Araneae; family Araneidae; genus Argiope; species Argiope aurantia. Next base: position 120,462 of record JAPMOR010046927.1, on the reverse strand, counting down.
TAAATATGCTCATGTACATTATGAAAACGAATTTTTTATTACGTCATTAGAAATATTTGATAAAATTATTCTGGATATTTAGGGCTAGGTATGTCAGTATTCAAGAAACCATTTGAAATCGATAATTCCCTTATAACTGATTTTAATGGTGAAATTAATGATGATGTATATGAACTAATAATAATGAATTTCGATGATGGTGTACTTCAGCGATCAGGAAATATTTGTACCTTAAAAACTCATTATTTAGTTTTAATCTCATAAACTTTCCCTGTTACAGCAATGAATAATGTGTACAAATTTTCGAAATTGAAAACATAGAAATTAATTTTTAAAATCGTTACAATTTTTGTTTTTTCTCAAAATATATTAAAAAAAATTTAAGGCATAGATCAATTTCTTTTTATTACAATCGCACCAAAATCTTATTTAACTATATTTACAAAAAAAAATGCACTTTTAAATCTATTTTTATATTTATACACCGTAGTTATTAATTTTAAGAGTCCATTTCTGATAAAAAATGCCATGTATTTTTTTTTAATTTCAAGTTACACTACATTTATTGTTTCATTTTTTAATTTTTATTAAGAGTAAATTAAAATAAAAACGAGTTCACTGTGATTATAAACCTATTATCTTACACTATGCAAAATTTAGAGTGATTTTACTCTTAAATCTTTTTTCTGAGCTCACTGATTTGTAGATATGAACTTGAAACTTATTGCATCACTGAACATATTCGATTTGCTGTTAGAAAACAAGTATATACTTTAAGGAAATGAATATTTTCTACTGTTTTCTAATTAAAATAAACCACGCATTCTATATCTTCAAAATGTTACATCACATGCGGGAAACTTGATGAGATCGCTGACGAGAAACCCCATCTAGCACGGAGGAATAAAATAGCCAGCGTCCTGGCATGGTGGTAGCGCGTCTTCCTCGTGATCTAGGCGTCCTGGGTTCGAGTCTCGGTTTGGGCGTGGCTTTTTTTCCGTTGTTCTATCTGTGAGATGTGTGACTGTGCCCTCCTGTAAAAAGGGGTTGTGCAAGCGAATGAGTGATGTGTGAGTAGCAGTCGTACTCTTGGCCCTAGTTGGCGCTACTAAAAAACAAACAACAACAACAATAAAACAAGAGACGCTCCACCACCGGCTTAAAATCGCTGTCTTCGTGACAGTGAGATTGTCCATGGCAAGTGCCATAAGGGGCAAACTATATTTGCTGACATTGGACCCTTGCAAACAATAAAGAACCCCCTAGAGAAAATTCATATTGGTACAGAAGAGGGATAGTAAAAATAGCATTTTACATTACATATTAAGTTGTAAAACATTAAAAAGGCACAAAAACATTAAATGAGCTTTAACTTCTTACATTAGGAGAGAGCTAATTACAAAAAAATTTTACAGAATATCCCTAATAGAAGATTTAATGAGTGGAATTTTTATGAGTTATTCGACTTCAATAGACATTCAATTTCTTAGCCATCTGAGTCTGTGTTCTCGTCATAGTGCAATGACTTTGATCACGTGATTTATAGATCCTTCTTCTGTGCCACACTGACAACTCGAATTTTGGTCGAAGAAACGACTTTGATGCACAGAAAATACAACATGGCCAGTGGCCTTGATTAAGATAAAAGTCACTCACAATTCGGAATAAAATTTATTTGCGGGAAAATGCTCTTTATTTACAATTGCAATTTCGACAATTTTTCTCGCCAAGTTCCCTTAACAACAACAAATTACGGAAGCATTCAGATTGATATCTAACGCTTAAAATCAGCAATTTTAATTAAAATTAAAATTTAAAAGTTTTAAATCAATCAAATTAAAGTTTTGTTCTTATAAAATCATTCAAAGTATCTCAAGTTAATCTGCACATTGGTATTTACCAATTTTTTCGGCATTGAGAAATAAACAATCCATTTTAAAATATATAATAATATTAAAATGTTTAAGATATTGAAAAGCCGAAAAATAAAAAAATGAAAGAAAATGTAGAGAATCAACATAAAAGAAATTAGCTTGCGAACGTAATAGTTGATCAATGAACATAAAATTTTCTATCAGGATAAAAGGATAAATTTTTTTTTAAATTTTCACGACGATTCTTAAAGCCTTACGTGTACTTAATTAATTCCCAATAATATTCTAATTGATAACATGAAGTTATTTAACTTCGTATTATCAGTTAGATTAAATTATTAGAATTTAAAATTTTTTTGAAAGGCATTGAATGTCTTTTTTAAAGAAAGTATGCAATTTGTTTTGTGTTTATAATAGCAAACCTTTTGCAGTTTAAAAAAATATGAAATGTAACAACTTTATTCCGAATAAAAATAAAGAATAAAACTTTTAACAGCTGTATTAAAAATGATAAACATACATTCATGAAAATGCATGGAATGGGTAATAAAAGTTCGTAACAAATTGATTAGCATACTTTAGAGTAAAAAGAATTTTTACCTGAAAATTTGGCTTTTTATAAAACAGAGAACATATGCAATAAAATTTTGAGTTAGATAATACATTATAATAAATATTTTTATTTGTTTATTCATAAATGAGTAAAAATTATATATTTTATATATTCCCATTCTAATTTTTAAAAATAAATGTTCAATCCATGTCAGCCTGATTGATTATTTCAATTCACATCAACCTCTTGAGTTTATTTAAGTAAATGAAAAAAAAAAGCTAAAGGAGAAATAGAATCTTTCCACTACATTAATCTGATGATGAGTTTTATCCTTATTTATATTTTTTAAGAAACAATAATGTCTACTTTACATTTTATCTACAAATTAAGCAGAATTCATTAAGATCATTCATAAAATTTCTTGAAATGTTTATCCTCGTAAATAATTGTTTTCTTGCCTAAATTAATGAAGCATCAGTTTCAGAAATTATCAGTTTCATCAGTTTTTGTAGAATTCTGGTTAAATAAGAAATAAAATACTGCCTTGAGTATTGAAAAACTCTTTAATACCTAGAATTTGGAAATTTTCATTTATTGGGAATATTTTTCGACATGTTCCAAGAACTCATTACTAGCTACTTGTCCTAGTAAATATATGAATTAAAGTATATAGTACGAGCATACTAAAGAGCAAAATGAAAAAAAAAAGAAGAAAAAAAAGAATTTTTTTTGAAGTAAAAATTAATTAGTTTAGATATATAGAAATACCCATTCAGATTTTTTAAAAACATAAATGACTTTTGAAAAACAAATTGTACAAATTAAAAAAATTAAGTGTTTTCCTTTTTTTGAATCAAAAATGGACAGAGCAGATCAATTACCTATCTTTTGAATACCAAATAAAAATAAACGTTTTTCTTGAAAAATTTCTCGGAATAATTTTCTTTTTTAAATATTATATTGAAAAGAAATTAATAGTTTGTAAGTCAATTAGTTGCTTGAATGAAAAAACAATTAAGCTCATTAATATTTATTTCGTTTGAAATTCTTGTAAAATAAATAATAGAAAGTTCGCTTCTTCTCTATTCTTCAAAAAATGCACCAGAAAAATTTTTGTGTTCATTTTATAGCTAAAATATGAAAAGATATCTAAAAAATTGCTTTCAAAATTAGTTGGTTTTTTAAAGATGCTTTAAACCCTTGAACTTTGAAATATAGTTTGCAGGGTTCAAAAATAACAATCGATGCATCTGCGAAAATTTATATTTTTTTAGTACAATTTATATTCTGCTTTTCGACTGATTGTTTTTTATATAATTAGTTAGTTGTTTTTCGGCTAGTTCCTTTTGTATAATTAATTAGCTCCTTTTTAGTTAATTGATTAGTAAAATGATTTTCCTTTTCATACAAAATGCTTCGGTTAAATCATCAGAACTTTGAGTCATTGATTCAGGGGAAAATATTATTGGAGAACTTTACATAATTTATTTTATGTACATAAATTCTTATTCGATTTTAGATATGCTAGCTGCATTATATATATATATATATATATATATATATATATATATATATATATATAATTTCCAATGTAGCATTCATTATTTAACATATTATGAATTAAACAATGAAAATTCATAGCATGCTTTTGTTTTATTTAGGAAGTAGAACTTTTTCTAACCAAGAAAATACTTTTTCACCATTTAATGACACACCCATAATTCGGAAATTCTTTTAACATAGAAGCAATATGAATATACAGATTACTGCTTCTTATAATTTTATAAGGCTAATAAGTTTAATTTTTTTAAAGTATAAAGCACTTTTGTCAGGTTCCAGAATTCAATATTCCTTTAAAAGTAGTCAGGAAATCCCCGATTGAATATTATTTTGTATCTGTTATGTCTTTTTGCTTTCTGTTCAAATTTCATTCTAGAAAACTGTTTCTGTGTACACCATTTAAATTTTTTTAAGATTAATTATTTGCCATTTCCAGAGTGTTAAAAGTTTTCCTTCATTTATTATTCATAAGTAATTTTTAATCATTTGTGACCAATGCAAAATCAATTTCACTTTTATGTAGAATTTCGTAAAATCAAAATTTTTTACATGTCTTTTAAATGGCCACATTATATATTTTATAAAAAAGCTACATGGAAATTTCAATCTTGATAATTATAAATTCCGTAGAAAAGTATTCTATGGTATCTAAATGTCGTAAGCAAATATAAATATTTCGTCTTGGTTTAGTTAATGGAGTAGATGTGTAGTAGATAGCTTTAGATACCGTTTATTGGCTCTTATTTTAAGCGTTGCCAGATAAAAAATTATTACTATATTTTATTTCTTTCAAAAATTCTTAAAAAATTAATTCCAATTAAATTTAAATTATCTTTTTTTTTAAAAATCTTTCAGACCTACAAATTTTATCGCGTCTTGTTTCCTGGTTTGTTTGATCTATGTTACCTAAGAGAAAATGACAGAAAAATGTATTATATAATATTAGCATGTATTAGAAACAAAAACGGGTTTTAAAATTGAAAAGATAAGAAAACAATGATTATAATAAAGATGTATTTTATTATACTTAGACGTATTCAATGTCTCAGATAATATTTTTTTTATACTTTGTTTCAAAAGAGCATTATCTCTTATAATTAATTTCTTTCCTAAAAAGGTAAATTCTGAAATATTAAATTTTTTTATAAATTTTATAATATTTTTTATAAATATTAAATATATATATATATATATATATATATATATATATACAGTGCCCGAAAAAATTATAAGGACACGCGAAAAATCGTCAAATCTAGTAGCCTTGTTTACAGAATCGTATGCAAATTTTTGCAGCAAAAATAGAAGTAAAACTAAAATATTTTATGCGTAAAGTAATTAAAATTTTCAATTTTAAATCTGCTAAAATTTAAATTTTGATTTTTAAACCTAAATGAAAACGGAAAAAAGAATAAGGACATTGCTTTTTCTCCAGTAATTATTTAAAAATTTGCATATTTGAAAGCATAAAATGACAATTCCGAGTTAAAAGATTCATTTGCGAAAAGAATTTCCCACTCGGCGACTTTCAGTGGGAATTTTTAAACGATGCCAAAAGGAACTGAACTTTCTGACTCTGAAAAAGGAAAAATTGTTGCTTTTCGAGAATGTGGATTAAGTGGATGGGAAATTTCAAAAAGAATCAAGAGATCTAAAACGGGGGTTTATAATTTTCTAAAAAATCCTGGGATGTATGGTATGAAAAAGTGAACTTTGAGACCAGAAATTCTCACTCTTCGACAAAAAAGAATGATTGTAAGGAGAGCTTGCGAGAAAAGAGAAACCGCAAATGAAGTTAGACAAAATTTCAGTTCACCATGCTCAAAAAGGACTGTTCAAAATGTTTTGAGTAAACATCCTCAAGTTTCTTATGGGAAATTAGTGTCACGCCCCCCTGATTTGTATTGTTATGATTTGTAAATCATCATAAGAAAAGAAGAGTTTACTTTGCCAAAAAATACATTTCTTTTGGTCAAAAGTGGGCTGATGCCATTTTTTCGGACGAAAAAAAGTTCAATCTTGATGGACCTGATGGTTTTCGTTATTTTTGGTATGATCTGCGAAAGACCAAGGAAGTGTTTTCCAGGCGTCAATATGGTGGTGGCTCGGTTATGGTATGGGGCGCTTTTGCGGCAAATGGAACCACTCCAATTGTATTTATCAACCGTAAAATGAATTCGGACAGGTATGTTGATATGTTAGGAGAAAGTTTGTTACCTGAAGCGCCACTAATTACTTCAGGGGACTATATTTTTCGGCAGGATAATGCTTCGATACACGTTTCTACGAGTGCAAAATTCTGGTTTGAAGCTAATTCTGTAAACTTATTTGATTGGCCGGCGAGAAGTCCCGATTTTAATCCAATCGAAAACTTATGGGGACTTCTAGCCCGAGAAGTTTATAAAAGCGGCACACAGTATCAATGTACACAAGATCTTGTCGTCGCTATCAAAGACGCTTGGGAAAAAATATCTGTGGACATTTTAAAAGATCTTTCAGGATCTATGACCTCTCGGCTTATTCAAGTGATTGACAAAAAAGCTAGTTTTCTTGATTATTGAAACATTTTTTAAGTATTTTACAACATGTCCTTATAATTTTTTCCATATTTCCTTTAATGTTAAATTTTGTAAAATCAATATTTTGAAGCTAAATTATGTTTTTTATGTGGTATAATTGTTATCACAAAATTATGCAGCAGAAGTAAGAAATATAAAAAGTTCATTTAGGCGAAATGGAAATAAAGCATATTTTCATGCAATTACATGTTGTCCTTATACTTTTTTCGCGTACTGTATATATATATATATATATATATATATATATATTACCTTCTGTTATATGAACCTTAATTATAGCGTTAATGAGAAATTATCTGGTTCCTTTTATCAGGTTAGTATTATTTATAATTTAAATAATGAGCCTATCTATTTTTAAGCTAATTAGAGCATGTTAATCGTAAAAAATGATTCAGCGTCAAAAATATGTTGTGCATGTGAAGAGCAATGAAGTTATAATAATAATTAACAGGTTAAAGAGTTAATTTAGAAGAAATAATTTTAAACAGATTTAGATTTAGCATTCTTATATATCAAAAAAGAATTTAATAAAATAAACCTTTATTATAAAATGTAAAAATTTATCTAATTTGATTTACTGTAATCTATTATTTATGACATGAAACTTTATGATTAGTTGCAATCATATTGTAAAATAAATAATTTCTTTCAAAAAATGATTTAAGCCATTTTCAAGTAGCCTTTATCTTGCGAAAGAAACTGCTACATACATAAATTGAAGACTCCATAAAAAAAATTGACATTGCCAATTTTATAACGCTAATAAACTATTAGATAATGAAGCATATTGCAACAAGTAAATAGAACGAATTTTTAATTAATCTTCGACGTATTCGGATAAAAATATATAACAAGTGCCAAAGAATCAAATCATAAGACAAAAAAAAAATTGTTTGTTCTCAAAATTTGTATGCAAAGGTATTAAACTTTCCTTCAAATGTAATGACAAATCAAATCTGTATTTTTAATCATACTGATGTTTAATAGCTTTATTAAACGAAAGATCAAACGCTGAATAACTCCAGTGAATAATTAAAGATCCAACTTCACAACACTACATCCTTCAAAACATTGCAAAATCCTGCATCACTAATACCGAAACGGTAATTTATTACAGATGATGACCTTGAATGCATTATATGTTGCGGATATTGCAGGCATTCGCTTTTCGCATTTTCATTAATATCTTTGTGTCAACGATGAGAGTAAATAGATTATAGCTTTCGTCCGGTAATTTTCCTGGATCCATTTTGAAAGACAGATCAAACTGATAGTTCGGTTCATTATGGTTGGGTGAAAAGAGTCGTTCTACGAATCATTTGAAATCCATTAGCAGCTAGCTTGAAAATCATCAGTAGATATCATTTTACTATATAAGCCTACATTAAAAATTCTTATACTAAGGTTTCTCCACTTCTCTCAATTAACTAATACAATCTATAGTTTCATCTGTTTGAGATCAATTCCGTCACAATTTTACCTGTCTTGTAAAATACACGGATATTAAATAGAATTCTTCTTCTTTAGATTTCAATAATGGACGAAAATCTTGTGATTGAATATTTGATGACAGAATGAAATCGGTTTGATTTCAGGACAACAATAAATAAATCAGTCAAAAATTTTTTTTAACAAATTACAAATTTTAGAGATATTTTGTAAGATTATTAAATTGGTATTATTCAAATGATAACTATTTGAATTAATATAAATTAATATTTTAAGATAATATGTTTTTCCTTTTTTTATTATGGAAAATAAGAATTTCAGCTTAATTTTTAATTTATTAAAATTACAAAAAATCCCTCCAAGGTTCAAATTTCCACCTTCCAAGGTAAATATAACACACATACAACAGCACACACACACGCACACATACACGCACACATACACACACAACACACACATACACAAACACATACAATTAACAACAGCTGATTATTAACAAAATTATTTTAAGATCTTCCTTTTTATTTCATGATGATTTTATAATTTATCATTTTTACAATGTGCAGTTATATAATACTTTTAACTACTAAATTGGAGGGCCACGTTTTTCCTAAAAATCTAATGGTTATATTATAGTAACCGGTAAAAGTAAAGAACAAAAGAATTTTAAAAAGTTAGACTGAATTTATTACTAAAAGTTACACACATGATTATTTTGCGAAATAATCTCCTTGAAGATTCCGGCATTGACATATCGGTGGAACAAATTTCCGATGCCCTCTTCGAAAACCATTACCAGGCTGATGAAAGATGGGTTTTAAACGTCAAGCGAGATGGATTTAAGAATCCCATTTATATGAAAAGTTTTTGAATTTTTGTTTCAGGAAACATAATCCTGGAATATTTAAAAATTCTTTCAAAGTAACATTTTCGACATGCTGGTAGGCCAGGGTATCAGCACTTTGCATGTCTTTAAGACAATATCGAATTGTTAAACAAGATTTTTTGTTGCATCAAATTTGCGTTCTTATCTCTCTTCACTGAGAACACGCTTTAGAGCCATCGCTTCCATGATTTGAATAATTTCAAGAATTCCAAAGCTTTAAAATTAAAAAAGAGCTTCTGAAAAAAAGTTAAAACCCATCTCACATCACTGGTAACAATATTATTCGCAGAAGGGATCGAAAATATGGTCAACCGATATGATAAATACTCGAACCTTTACGATGATTAGGTTGAAATGGAACGAAATTTTTACCTAACTTTTGATACTCATTACCCATTTCACATTACTAGCGGCAACATAATTTGAAGAAGGGATCGAAAGCCTGGTTCACCAATATGATAAATACCTGAAACTTTACGATGATTATGTTGAATGGGAGCCAATTTTTATCTAACTTTTGGTAATCATTTTGCTCCATACTCATGTCTTTTTTATGATAAGAAATAATTGATATTTTTTATCTATTCTGTACCCAAGACTTTACGACGATTATGTTGAAAGGGAACCAATATTTTACCTAACTTTTGATACTCATTACCCATTTCATATTACTAGCGACAACATTATTTGAAGAAGGGATCGAAAGCCTGGTCCATTGATATGATAAATACGTGTAACTTTAAGGTGATTATGTTGAAAGGGAACCAATTTTTATCTAACTTTTGGTAATCAATTTGTTCCATACTGTGTCTTTTTTATGGATAAGAAAGAATTGATATTTTTATCTATCAGTCACAATGGTAAAATTACTTAATGAAAATCGGTTTCTATACAGTTAAATATCTATGAAATAACGAAAAATATTGAGGCAAATGAAATAACTATAATGTTCTATTCATTAATTGTTTCAATTAAAAAATATTAGTTTCCACTAATAAATAATATTAAAACATTTGAAATTATATTTTCTAGTACAAGCAGTAATTTATTTTAACTTATATAGTTACTGAATTTTGTTGCAATTGTGTTCTTAAAAATAAAATAAAACCAATAGGATTCTCCATTTCAAATTTTTTGGCATGATTTTAAATGAAATAATTACCTTCGCCCCCCCCCGCGCATAAAATTGCGAACCATGGGGATTGCTATAAAGATTTTTAATTTCAGAATCTCACATATGAGCGTTCTGTAATTCATAAGATCGTAAAGCAAACTATTTGTTTATTAATTTCATGCCATGGCGAATAACAGCTTCAAAAGATGGTATTTTACCGAGAATCCAGGTTGTATCTTTCAGTATTTATTTTTAGTGATTAATCGTTAGATGATGGTTAATACAAAAATATCAAGAAATGAAATACGTATTTTGATGCTTTCTTTTTGAATTGAAACCAAAATTTGACAAAGAACTGTAATTCTAATAATATCAAGTATTAAATTTCATTGATTAAAGCTCTTTCAAGTTACTTTTCACCTTTAAAACAGCTCAAAAGCCCAATTTTGCATCTTCAGTATTAAAAAATACTGCTTCAAAAGTTCCAAATGCATCTGATATGGCACTCTGTGATTATTTATTATTATTTCCATGGTTTAAATCGCCTCATCATTTTGGGTTCATTCATTCGATGAAAGAAAATTTATTATGAACTCTAAAGAGGTTTCACTAAAACGAATTTAAATTATGTTTTAATGAAGCTTTGGCAGGCATACGTGCATTACAGGCAGATTAGATTATTTTGAAGGCGATGCAATAAACTTTGACTAATGAATCGATACCTTTTGTTTTATACCATCATTTTGGGTACTCTTTGACTATAGCAGTTTCTTGATTGCTTGTGTTCATGTTAAATGCATTTTGTTATTAGTTTAAATCAATGTTAAGAGTTTTGAAATATCTTGTATACATTCTTTAAGTCTCAAGAATCGATAAAGTTTGAAATTTTATTCCTTTTTAAAAGTAGTTATAGCTTGTTCTTCACAATTCAGACCAATTTTACCGATGGTTCTAGAGGGTTTGATCATACTTCTTTCGCTTGTATTCTTTCAAATTATACAATAGCTATTATAATTCATTCATTTTGTTCTATTTCTACAGAAGAAATAACTACTGTTTTAAAAATTTCATCATTTATTTCAGATTGTTCTGCAGATAGCTATATAATATACACTGATTCACCGAGCACTCTGGAATCCCTATCATCTTTACATTATCTCGCAGCCGTCCTTTGCTTTTCAATATTTTAAACTTGTATGACCAACTTATCTGGAAGAGCTTTCAAATTATTTTATGCTGGGTTCCTTCACATGGGAGAATTCTGGGAAATGAAAAGGCTGATATGGTAACTAAATTGGTTACTACTTTCTTGCCACATAGATTCCTCTTTCTGATTATAAGACATATATATGTCACATTTTGCATTCCAAATGGCAAACTGAATGGGATGCACAGATTCGTAATAAGCTTCATACAATTAAGCCTACAATAGATCTCTGGCCCACTTGATTCACGCATCAAAATTTTTTGAATTGGGAACAACACCATTTTGCTCAATTTGTAACAGTCCTTTGTCTGTTTACACATTCTTGTGGAGTATCCACGGTTTTCTTTGCAGCGTCTTGCACATTTTCAGAAACTCACCCTGATTTGGGCGAGTTGCTATCCAAAACTCCGCATGTAAAACTTTTTTAGTTTTCTAAAAAAAATATTGGATTTTATAATCATATATAAACATTAGTCAAGCTTTTTAGTACAGTACCATACCTTACATCATAGTTGCGCCCTTTCATGAGTCACATTTTTACGCTTTTAGACATTTCGATTTTGTATACATTCCCTGTTTTGATTTTATTATAAATTGATACAAATATTCTAATTTTATGAATATGGCGCAGCTTAGCTAAAGATATCTTTTGAGCCATAAAAATCAAATTCAACTCAATTCTCCTTAAGAAATTTAAAAAAATCTAAAACTTAGTTCATTAATCACAAAGCATTAAACCGATTATCCTTATGTTTTATTTTGTGAAAAGTAATCAATTTTAACTGTACTTAATTGACACTGAAAGTCAATTGTTTCTAGAGTGAATTTGGAAATTTAAAAAAAAATTATATCAAAACACATTTTGTATTAATTATTATATGTCTATTTCTTGCCTTGATATTTTATCTTTTCGTATATAGAATAAACATTTTCCTATTTTTTCCTAACTAGTTTCAAAAAATATATTTGGATACTTTTTTTTTCTTTCGTATCATTATATTTCTCCTATTAAATAGGCACAACAAAAGCTTAGATAGTAAACCTGTATCTCATATCCCTAACGTATGCTTCTCTAGTATTATAATGTATTAGAATTAAGTATTTTTTTTTAGCGTTAAAGTCTAAAATGATATATTAAGGGGGTCGTAGACTCTATTAGATACTTTTGGGAATTATTCAGTCAGGATTATGAAATTTTTTTATGCATATGTATTAAAATATAAATACGTAAAATTTCTTAAAAACATTTAAAAAATATATTATTTTTAAAAAAATTAAATAATATTTAATTTTTAAAAATTCAAAATATTTCAGGCGTCTTAAATTTTTTTTTTTTTATTATTCAATGTAAATTTATTTGGAACAAAATTACGTATAATTTTGTAATTCCAATTAAATGCTAATTTTTTAGAAATATTTTTATGCTCACATACTTAATTTTCATAGGAATTTTGTTTTTCTGAACTAAAATTGACTTTTAACTATATAACAAAACTCGAAGCATAAAATGCATACCCCATTTCTTTTAATATTTGATCGAAATCTTTATTATCAATTTTCATTAATTTCTTCAAACATTACAACACCTGAAATATATTTAAATCTAATTACATCATTTTGAGAAATGTCATTAAGATGTACTTTTTTCTCTCTTAACCCTTCAAACATTTATTTTATTGAACAAAACATTTTATGACAGTAATTGAATATAAACACATATTTTGGTGATGAAACAATAAAAATAAAGTTTCACATTTTCGTCCAATTTTGCTTATTTCAAAGTTCACATTCCCCTTAGACATGAAAATATTTTCCTCCCAAACAATGACGGATATATTAAATAGTAATGCAAAACCGTGAATGTTACTCTCAGCATCCAAGAAGATTTTAAGTGGAATGTAAGCGAAAACCAAAGATATGTATACATCTGTAAACATTTCTCATCCCATTTCTTTCTTTTTTATAACCGAAATACAAAATTTTTTTAATATCTCTCTCGGTGCAATAAAATTCCGAATCTGCAAAAATTAAGAGTTTTTCAGAATCGTTTGCACAATGAAATACTAGTAAAATATATGCAGCTTAAAAAAAACTGAGTAACAGCATGAAATGATGCCACTTTCAAAATTTATCAAGGAAAAAAAAGAAGTTACAATGATTTCTACTTTCTTTTCTGGGTTTCGAAAGTAGTGTAAGAGAAAAAAAAAAACTCACTGAATGATAAAAGAAACAGCTTGGTAGATGAACTAGATGGAAACGAATCTGCTGAAACGTAAATAAATTGCTTTTTTCCCCTGACTGGAAAAAAAAGGAAGAAAAAGCTATTTTCATCTCTTATGAGAACATACCATTGTAATTCTTTTTTATTATTACAGAATAAATTTGTTGCAGTAGAAGATTTATTTTATACTAAGAGGGAAAAAAGTTTCCTTAAAAGGTTTATAAATGGTATTTTAAATTGCTTTAAATGTTACTTATGCATTTGAGAATGTTAACGAGGCTTTTAAAATAAGTTTATGCATTTTTTTGTTTTGATTTAGGCCTTTAGCAACTTTCTGAATTCGTTGAGATTTCGTGACACTTATTGCAATTTAAAGGAGAACTTTTTGTCTGAAAAAAAATGGCCGGCCATGTATTTGAGTTATTGCTTCTAGAACGTTTTTAGCAGAATTGATGAAGTTGTCAGCTTAAAAAAATGTGTCGAATTCGGAAATATTACTATAATACTTTTTTACAACTGAAGATTTCACCTTCCGATTCATAGGTTCAAATTAAATTTAGATTTAAAATTTTGATTTCTATTTTGCGAGCAGAAAATTAGAGTTTAAACTATTTTAATTTATTTTCATAAACTGAAAAAAAGACATTTCTTCATTAAATTTTAAATAATACAATTAAATTTATTCTTATTAAAATTATCAGGATATAATTTGTTTTAATTTTAAAAATAATGAGTAATATGTACAAGAATTGTTCAAAATAATAGATAACTTGTAAAAAAAAAAAAAAAGAAGTGTTTTGCACGTAGTATGGAATGAGGGCACTTTTGACATTTAAAACCACTTGAATCCTCCTTGATATGAGAATATACAATTTATGTGTGTTGGTAAGTGAGCTGTTGCATTATTTTTCATGCAGAAATTGCAGAGAGATATAGGAAGAGGATATTGGGATCTAAAACTTTAATCCAAAACAGACTGCAGGTTCTCTATGATGTTCATGTTCGCTGATTGGGCAGACCACGGAAGATGTGTAACTGAGACTTCATGTTCCTGTAATCATGATTGAACTGTTAGACAACGGTGAGTCGGAGAATTACTATCTAGATAGGTGCAATCGCCAGACGGAAACAATGTGTGCGCTGTAAAATGCAGTTGAAGTGACATAGTCATTGCTAGTGAGCTATCCATGTAAGGTAACATGGATACATGCTCCAAACTCCGAGATGAGGTCCCAAACCATTACGGAGCCACCCCCATGCCTTACTGTAGGAAAGATGCCTATCTGGGATGTAGGCTTCTTTGTTAGTTCGCCATTAGTAAATCCGCTTCATGGTGAGGAATAGGGAGAAACTGAATTTATCAGAAAACAAGACATGTTTTTATTGATCTGTAGTTCAGGGTTTATGGTTCTTGATCCATTATATTCGCCGTTTCCGATTTACATCTGTGACAAGGATTTTGCCATATCTGTGCCCTAAATATTTTGTTTATACAATACTTTTCAAACCGTATGGGTCGATACTGGGTTCTGTAGATGTTCATTTAGCTCAGCAATCACTTTTGCTTCCATTATTTTTCCTTCTGGATTTTTTTTTATTTTTAAGATAATACAAAAATTATTTCTATTGTAATTTAAAATTAATATTTTTATATAATTAATACATTTAACATTAAATACAATTAAATTCTGTAGTAAATTTAATAGTATTTGCTGAGATAGAAGTGTTTTTTCACATATTATTTTAATTTATCAATTAATATACAGTATTAATGTTCAAAATGCATAAAAAAAATAAGTTAAGAGTTATTAAGTTGAGAGTGTGTGCTAAAGTAAAAAGAATGCAAATAACAAATATTTAAATTAAAGCATCATAAAAAAGAGTTCTTAACCTTTCTACAAAATATAGCGAGTTTTTAAAATGTTTCGATTTCGCATATAAGCAAAATTTAATATTTAATATGTTGCCTTTCTTCGAAATTCTTTCCTTGAAACCTTGACTTAATATTTATTTATTTTTAAGGAAAAATAAAAGCTAACACTCTTGGCTGTTTTCTTGTACAAGATGCTCTATTAAAAAAATTGGAAAAAAAAGAATAAAACATCTTCTGAGATTTCATTTAGTATTAAATTTAAAAGAAATTTTAATGCCTACACGAATTTCAAAATCTGGTATTTTTCTGCATTAAAAATTTTCGTTCTTTCTTGTTCAATCCTTTTACGGAACCTAAATTTCCATATCAGTTTCTATCTTGACATACAAATATATCAAACTCTAGTTATTCATTTTTATTTTGGTTGTAAAACATTTCTAATATCTTTCCTCATGTAATAAAAAAATCATCTTGGAAGAAATTAATCGTCTTCTGGTTCCTTTTGTACCATGGAATAAAAGTAAAATATATGCAGCCATAAAAACTGAATAATAGCCTAAAATGATACCACTTTTGAAAATCGTTGGGGAAAAAAAATAGAAGCTGCAATGTTTTCTTCTCTTAGGTTCAAAAGGAATGCTAAAGCGAAAAAAGTAGCTGAATGCTAAAAGAAACATCTTAGTAGATGAATTAGATGGAAACAAACCTACTGAGTCGTAAATAAATTGCTTTCTTCTTCGTTATTACCGCGCTGAAAGAAAAAAAGAAATAAAAGTTATTTTCATCTCTTATGAGACCATACCATTGTAATTCTTTTTTATTCTTACGGAATAAATTCTGTCTGAGAAGAAGATTCAGTCTACCCGCCAAGGAAAAAAAATCCTTAAAAGGTTTATAAATGGTGTTTCAAATTACTTTAAATGTCATTTATGCATATGTGAATTTTAACGAGGCTTTTAAAATAAGTTTATAGCTTTTTTTCGCTTTGATTTATGCCTTCAGCAACTTTTTGAATACTTTGAGATTTTGTAACACTTATTGCATTTCAGGTGAGAATTGTTTTTTTTTCTTCTTTTTTTTTTTCTAAAAATTTTTTGCGAGGCATTCGAGTTATTGCATTTTGATTTAATTTGGAGCATTTTATTACGTTAGTGATATTAGGAATACATTAAATCCGTTTACTAATATTAAAAAGATTCGCTAATATTACGAGTTAATTTTATATTTACGATTTAATATTTAATCTAATCTAAATTATTTCAGTTTTATATTGATGAAAAAGTAAAAATAAGTGTTTGTTTGACATTAGATGGACATAAACTTATTTCTTACTACATTATTTCATTTTATCACATGATTTTATTTTCTTTATTTGTTCAGATTTTATCGAATTAATTTTGTGACTGATTTTCAAAACTTTTGGCTAATTGGAACGCTCAAATTCACTCCATGTAATCTTGTGGTCCCGGTAACTATGCATTGACTTAATATCTATATTGTACTTTATTTTCTGTTACACAATTGAGAAATCGAATTTTTATTTCAGATAAGACGAATAAATAGCAGATAGTTTAAAAAAAATTAATACTAGTTATTTTTATGTTTAAAGTTTTGAATTATGAAATACAAAGAAGATAAAGTAAAAAAATAATGGTTAATGAATGTCTTTGCCACAGACTTTCTTTAATGCTCTAGAAATAGGATAGCAATTTTATTTATCATAATTATTAAAATCAAAATTTATTTGCATAGTTAATTTGCTCAAAAAGTTATCAAAATAACAATAACATTGCGACTATTGTAAAAATAAATGCAAAACTTGCCCTCAACTGACAAAAAACAAATAAAAAAATAGAAAATTAAATCTGGATGTGTTCTGTAAAAACAAAAAACTTATTTATTTGTTGAAATTTAAAGAATTTGAGTTGAATTATATAGGACAAACCAGAAATGAACTTAGCAAAAGAATAAATAGCCTTAGCTCTGAAAAGAAAAAAAAAGTCTTTTGACAACGAACTTTTACTGTTTTAGTGTCATAATTTTGAAAATATAAGTTTAGAAGATAAAATAGCAAATTTAAATAAAAAAATTAGATTTAGTAAATATTAATATTTTGAATTTAAATATTTTATTTCCGTTAACGGAGAAAGTTTTTGGGAACTTGTATATTTGCATTTTATAACAAGTTTAAGCTTTTTAAAGATAACTATGGATTAAAGATAACTAAAGGATAAAGAAAACTATGGTAAGAGATTTAAGAGAAGTAAAGATATTGTATTTGAAGAATTTTAAAAGTATGGGAATTTGGAACATAATATTGATAACCTTTTGAAAATTATTGTCTTTTTTTAACCTTAAATGGCCTATTAATAAAAATTTAGAGATTTAAAATTTAAAAACTGTTTCGCTAGGTTTATAATTCTTGATCTAATTAAGTTTTAATTTAATTTCGAAAAAAAATTTTTTTATTAAAAGATGAAGACGCTTTAATTAAAAAGTAATAACTAATCAGATTTTTGGATATTTGTTTAAAAAAACTGGAGTTGCGAAAAAAATGTGCATTATAGAAAAAAAAACTTTTGAAGGATAATACAGTTGTTTCAATTGTTTATAGGTCTTCACTATCTTTAAGGAAAAGAGTTTGTAATTATAATTACAACAGTAAAAATCTAAGTTAAATAAAGCAGATGATAATTGTAACAATAAATGTTATAAAGATTTTATAGATACTGATAAAGAACGTATTATAATAAGAAATTTAAATGTTTTATGATCAAGCACGATTAGTGAACTGATCGAATAAGGAATATAATTTATTTTGAGAAAAAAGTTAAATATTAAAAAAAATCTTAATTTTTTTGGACTGGATTTGAATATTTTTATTTCTAAAATGTCTAGAAAATACCACTGACCGTCGAAGGATTTCGATAAATAGAATGTAAAAAGTATTGATGAAATGATATTAAAATTAAATCTAATAAGTAATAGATCCAATGCAAGAGGAATTTATTTTAACAAATTGATAAAAAAGGAAATAAAAAAATTTAAAGGAGAGATAATTATAATTACTGTAGTAGATAAATAAGCAAATAATTTCTATTTTATTTGTAAATATTATTATAAATAATAATTAATTATCAAATAAATTTCTAATTCAACGTACATTTTAAATACAAACGGAAGAAAATGAATTGAATTAGAGAATACTAGCTTTCACTTAAGATGAAGACTTGTTCATTAAACTATCCATATTTGTCCTCAATAATCAACTTTTGTAAAATAAAACCCATTAATATTTAGATTTGTGACTTGTAACACTGGTTACTAATAGTAAACAAACTACATTTACTACATGGAAAAACATTTAAAAAATATTAAAAAATTATTCTGAATAAAATTAAAAACGAGGAGAACTTTATAAATAAGAGCAACAAAGAAGTTTCCAAATTTCTAAATTATAACAATATTAATAAACTTATTACATATGATTTTGGTAATTTGTACAGAAATCTACAGCACACAAACTTAATAGATATTTGCAAAATTATATGCGGTGATTAAACAGGTATTTTATTATAAAAAATAACTAGCTGCAATATCGCAAATTTAATATTTTAGAAAATTATCTAGTATAAGAAATTCTTATGTGAACAGTTTTTTCAATTGTATTAGTTAAAATTTTTCAACTTCACTATGAGAAAAGATATTGAAACATAATTTAATAGCTAATTTTAAATGTATCCATGGTTTTTCTTTTGCTAAACATAGAAAAATCTAATATCATAATTAAATATTATCAAAAAGAATAAAATTTAAATGCAAATAACAGTAGAAATCTGCCCATTTAGATTTAAACATAGAAATTTTAATGGAAAAAAACTTTGGTATGAAAATTACTACAATGAAAGAGATTACTTTGATTTCAAAGTAATTAAATTAACTATTTTTCATTCTAATTCAAACCCAGAAATTTTCAAGTTTCATTTAGCTGGATTAAAGAAATTGTAATAAAATTTCATATGTTGAGTCAACAAGCCACTTTATTAAAAACTTGGAATATTTTAATGATTTTTTTCTAAAACATAGAAGCTTTTATAAGAAAGAGCTTATTGATATTAAAACATTTTTTTCACAAATCAACATCTAGTTTCTAGATTTATTTCGATTTTAATTCAACTTAATAGATGGCGCTGCAAACGTGCACTTTATGTGAAGAACGATGGATGAGCTTTGAGCAAGCTTAGTAGGTGTTTTCAGCATTCTACGCGGGAAAGTTCAAATTTGATAGCTACACGTGTATTCAAGAATAAGCTTAGTTTTCTTCTTTTTATGTTAGTGCACATCTTTCTGGAGGATATTTAAATTGAGGTATGTTTTCTTTGCAAATATATCTGAATTTCAAACTTATTGAAGTTTATTAGTTTTAAGGTTAGCTGCATATTTTTTGTTAAATTTTCTTATTGCTTGATATTTTGCTGTAATTCTATTCAGCTTTGAGTGATTAAATTTGATTTCAGTTTTTGGAAATAATGCATTTACTAAATTAATAATTTTGTCTCTTAATGATCCAATTATTGTTATTATATTATATATACTAATTCTTGTCATTGAAGAACCTTAATTGTGTTATTTATGTTATTATGTATGTTATTTATCGAAATAGTAAAAAAAAAAAAACAATAACTATGGAAGTAAATAAATTACTGAATCTAAAATGAATAGTGCATTTTATATGAAAAAAAATGAAGGTAATACTATAATAAACTTATGGAAAAATGCGTTTATTGATATACAGTCTTAAATAACTTGCATCAAGTTTATCTCTGATTGTATCATCTTAACCTAATTTCGTTTTTCACCAAAGTTTATCTGTGATTTTTGACATACATCGACGTTAGTTCATATATGCTAAATATTCGATAGTTCATCATTCTATTTGGTATTGCAAGTCTTGGAAAGAATAGGTAACAATTAGAGAAATTTTAACAGCACAATTTTTCATGTTTTAAGAATATAAAGATTTAGAACTAAGAAAAAAAATTGGGAAGTATCCGTCTTTCGAATTTCTTGTGTACCCTCACAATATGATGTATTATATGCTTCGTAATTTAGTGAAAAAACCATCTTCAATCCCTTTTCGAATTTTAATTTTTCTTAACATTCGAATTTTTGTGATGAGAGCAAGCAACAATTTTTTTAAGGTATAAATGAAATTTATAAATTTTCAATAATAGTTTTCAAATAGCCACGATAAACAGAAAGGCAGAAAATCGGCCCTTTCTCGGATTTGATTTAAATTACGGACCAACAAATATGATGTAAAAGCTGAAATTTAATTAATTTTTCTAACTCTTTACATTGTTGAGTATGATGTCCACATGCAAACATGTGGACAAATGGGTATATTGTAAGCGGAGTTCTTTTAAAATTTGACAGATGACTGTAGTTTTGGTGCTACGATTGTGGATATATATATATAAAATGTAGGATTCATCTGCAGTATTAATTTCTTTTATTTGTACTTGTAGTCACTCAGAGGGTAGCCCAAATCATTAATAATTAGAATTATTAACTGTGCAAGCCCATGCGTCTCGATGTGCGGAAAAGTGTCGAGACGAATGACTTGATACTTGATTGCGGTTCCGTAAGGAAGCTTCTGGACAAAGGACCATGGTGTGCTCGCTCGTTGAATCAAATTCTTCAAGTTTTTGAGCATATAGTTAATACTTAAGTTATTTTTCTTGTTAATATTATCTCCTTTAATTGTTAGCAATCATTTGTAAATAATCGCAATTTTATGAATCTCTAATAAATAGTGTTTTTACTTCTATATATACTTTTCATTAAAATCCCCAAGACATAACTACCGAGCGTTTCAGAAAACCCTACACATATTGCCGCATTGAAAAGAGGCAGTCAACTCTCCATGGCCGAATGGTCATAGCACTGATCTCATAATCAAGAGTTTGTGAGTTCGAATCACGGTAGAGACAATGCGATTCACAGTCTGTGTAAATATTGAATTCCTTGATTTTATGTTTCCCTTTATTTCATGTTCCAGAAGATCTGGACATTTCTTTAGTTTACCAGACAAGTGTTTTGGACTTTTCTTACTGTCTCCAGAAGAGTATTCTGGAACTTCCTCTGCTTGTATAAAAGCAGAAAATTTGTCAGTTACTGTGTTCTCAGTGCAGAGTTCAGTTAATAAATTTGTTTAGCTCTACTTCTTGTGTGTGTCATTGCGTTCTACACTAAAGTATCTACGTGACAATGTAATAACTTTTTATCCGAGGAAGATTTAAGGTTGTAGTTTTAGACTATGGACCAAATTTCATCCATTTTGGTTGAAGCATCGTATTATATTAATGTAATTCCTATATTATATAATATAATATTTTTAGCTAATTAAGATTTAAGACGGACTCGCCGAACTTTTCAATTTGAATGTATTGAGGGTTACAATATTTTCCTTTTTGATATTGCGATAGTTTTCTTCCCGATATACACTTCTTCGGTGATGAAGAATCGGATTTTTCATTTATCGGTAATGCTCAATAACATTCTTCATCTCAATTTTTAACGAGGTTACAAGTGTATTTACAACGAAGAGGTTAACTAATATAAGCACTAAATCTTGTTAGTTACGCTCACAATCATTATTTTGATCTCCACGAATCCCATTTCATAGATGCTTTAATGCTCTATAAACTCTCACCGTCAGAAATTAGATCCCCGATCACCGGATTGGAATGGGAAAGGTTCCGATTTCTTTCAGATTCCTGGATGTGGCCATAAAAGCGATCCGCTGTAAACAAGTCGTAAAACAACCACGCGCATTAACTATCGGCCGATAGCCCTTTGCCAGAAACTTAAATGTTTAATATCGGGGCATTGAATGATTGCTGGTATATTGTATGGATTTTTGTTTCAATTTTTTTCATATAGAATTTATAGGATGCAGAGGAATTTGTAGAAAAGCTGTTGGGGAATATTCATTTGAAAAATGAATTTCTCAAGTAGATCATTTCTCGGTTATATTATTATTATGGAAAATATTAGTTAGTTTAGTCCCTTTTATTCTGACTATTATTATGGAAAATAATAGTCACTTCAAGCCTGGAATTAGAGGTAAAACGCAATCTTGCCGGTTTAATTTCAGACACCCTCGGAACCGGCAATATAGATTCTTAATCTTTTTAGATTTTGTACCACATAAATAAAATGCATACAATTGAAAAATCATTTGTTGATTAAAAGTCAATGCATCTTAAATAGAATGTTTACTTTCAAAGACTGAAATATTTTAAGTTGTAATTCAATTATATTCATAAATATACTTTTATCGATCACCTCTGATACAGTACAAAAAGCAGTATTGGAGGACATTGTGCCTACGACAGATTTATACGAGCACCAGCCACCATATACACTGAGAGTCTTCGACTGGTGGAGTTCTAAGTCATAATAAAAGAAATTATGCAAGTAATGACACAATTCTAAAAGGCTTCGCTTATGTTTGTATATGATTATAAAAAAACTGTATTTAAAGAAACAATAAAGATTAAAATGAGGTGTTTTTGAAAGCAACTCGACCAAGTAAATATAGACGCTGTGAAGCAAAACATGGACATTCAATAAGAATGAGTAAAACGCACATAGAATAGTTAAAAATTGAGCAATGATTTGAAGAAAAGATGGACTGTATAGCATTTACAATCTTTATTAATCACGGCGAAATCGTTTTTACATATTTACACTTTTACATTTTTCCGAATCATAATATACAAACTATTGCTATTCAACCAAAACTAAGTAATATTTATTTGTAAAGAGAAGTGTATAAGAGAAATGTTTCAAAACAATTCATTTCAACTATTATTTGTGTATAGAAATCATAAATATAAGAGAAATGTTTCAAAACAATTCATTTCAACTATTATTTGTGTATAGAAATCATAAATATAAGAGAAATGTTTCAACTATTATTTGTGTATAGAAATCATAAATTCAGAAGTCAAATAGCTTCATTTGATCATGCGATTGGATTTGAATTAATGTCCACTTTTTCCCAGATAATGGCTAAGAATTCGGTTAGTTGCGTCTGGTGTGAATTAATGGAAAACGTTCACTCACGTCATTCGAAGATCTTCACTGGGTGACACATGATTAAATTTTGAAACAAGACATTAATCTTATAATAAATATTCTTGTAGGTATGAATGTCGGTATTCATCCGCAAGAGCTAAAATGACATTATTTTTAGTTAAATATGGAGAATAATTCAGAAATTTAAACTGTATCTAAAATTTACTGCATAAAAATCATATTTTTATTCAAATATTTAGAATTATTTGCAAAATTTCAGCATAACTTTCATCATTTCGTGACATAAATAGATTAATTTGAATTATTTCGAACAGAAATCAATTGGATATTTACTTTATTCTCTGATCCAATATTCTTGAAATTCTTGGATGAATTTCAGCTTTGGCTTCTTTCCAATCGCCTCCAACCATGGTAACACAAATAAAACTCGCACATGTTAGTTTTATCATACCTCCTAGCGAATTCCATTTAACTAAGTAACGGAAATTCTTACAATGCAATTCAAATCACTTCGTTGTGATAAGAATAAAATAAGGCAAAAATAATAGCTTAAATGATTCCATAAAAAACTTTAAAGCAAAGAAAATGATAGTTTCTTCTTAAATTAATTTTCGAATTTCCTTTATTTTTATTTGGTTCTATGCATGACTCAAATGATCCGAGGTAATTATTACCCTAAACTTATAATTAATTTCTTTTAAGAATTTACGTAATAATGATTTGTCATAAACTTCATTATTTAGAATTTTTTCAATGTAATATTTGGTGTAAATTTATTGAAGAATGCAATTTTTCCCAAATATACAGAGCATCTGAGAAATCTTGGGTAAAAGGCAAAATAATCTAAAATAAAAGCTGTAAGATAGCGAAACAGGATTTCTTTAATCCTTTACATTTGAATTGCTGATGGTAATAAATCTCAGTACGATATTTTATTCTGGCATATAGCAGTTGTGGTATGCTATTTTAAAAACCTGAAATTACTGCAAGTTATCTGAAATACAATTTTTACGTAACTCCACATGAAAGAAAAAAACAAATAAGGAACTCATTATTGAGAATAGTATATATAAAGTTTTCTCATTAAATCATTACAAAACTATACATAGCGCCATCTATCGAAATCTGAGAATATTGTAACTATATGCCATAAGTATATATACAATTGCTATATGCAGACATATTGTGAGCCATATGTAGATATACAATTATTCTTACTTATTCTTTTACATTTTTGTAATGTGTCCAAGAATTCTTGGTCGCTCTATATAACAGATAAGAAAAAAAAAGCAGTTTATCTGATTATTCCTTAATGAAATGAATGTCATTACATTTTTCTAAAAAATTCAAAGATGTGACCGCATTTTGTTCAACTTTAAAATCCAAGCTAAAACCATGTTTATTGTTTTAAATTCCTAAACAAAATGGTTTCAGTTCGTTTCAGTGTCTTGAGAAAATAATTATAACAATATTTAAAAATAAATCCAGATAAGATGGTTTCTACTTTCACAAATAAAAACTATGTGCAGCCAATTTTGCAAAACCTTTTATTACATAAGTAATCAATATAAATCATGTTCTATAAAGTAAGGAGAGGACAACTATAAAAAAATAGGTCTTTATTATTAAATGAATCGAAAATATTTTTTAATAATTTAAATTAATTATTTTTTGAATTAATAATAAATGTTATTCGTTTAGTCAAATAGTGTAGTTTTCTATATTTTATTACTTAGCGAAATTAATTTGTAGTAGTTTTTATAAGTTCACAAAAATGATTACAGCAACTGATTAACATTGCACAACATTGTCAAAATTTAACATTCAAGAGCATAAAAAATGTAACAACATATAAAGTAGTTAGTTTAGGAATACCGAGAAATTTTTTTTTATTCATGAGTGCCGCATGTGTTTGCTAACGATTCTCGAAGAGTTCAAATCAATATAGCTAAATATTCATCAAACATGTTTATTAAATATTGGATGTAATATTTAATATTGCTGAAAATGTTCATATTTAATATATTGCCGAAGGTGTTCATATTTTCAGTCCTTTCTCAAAGCAATCAAGCTTTGCATTGACTTATCATGCGTTGGAAATACACACATTTGAAATTTGTGAAAGACGAGGTACAATACTGAAATTCTTGCTAAGAGGTCCTTATCAAAGATTTCGGTTAATTCGATCTGACGATGTCTGATAAATCTTTACAAAGTCCCATGCGAAAACAAATACATTTGAGGTCATGTAATTATAAAATAATTTAAAAAAATTTCGTAGTCCAAATTTAAATTGCTAATGATATACATAATTATTTATAAGAATCGTAATATTCGCGACAACAAATGAAACATTAAACAGAATTTCGAACAAACTAACATTTTCAACAACAATAGAATAGAATTTCAAACACGGTTTGGCGATTTTAAATCTTTAGATTAAGAGGTTTCTTCGTTTTCTTTGATTTCCTCTATAAATACAGAATTAGTTGATAACCGTATGTAAATTAAGTAAATGGAGATTACCTGCTGTATAGATTGACGAAATGTAATTTAGGTGAAGTGGTTGCCTTTTAAAAGTATTTGACATCTGCGTTTGAAAACATTCAGTAATGCTCAAGAAACTATATGAATTCTTGGAAGAGATTTAGCAATTATTTTCATTAAAGATTTTTTTAAAAATTTCATATCCAGAATTATTGACTAATCATGGATTATTTAATACCTAAATATGAACAAGATATACTTGGAAATAGAAAAAATAGTAGCAGAAAATGATTAACCAGGCAGAAAAGAAAACATTAAGTTAACCGTTGTCTTTTTCATCTTTTATACTTTTTTTCGAACTAAACTAACGTTTCTATAAACGCTGGTCATTTCATTTTTGTGACCCTTATGCACCTTATCTTGTTTATGCATTGGATGCGTGAAATTAGATACAATATCTTATTTCTAATAGGAGAAATCAAAGAAAAAAAATGAGAAAAAAGAATTAGATTCTGCTCCTCATTGGAATACCCAATCCATGATGCTAACATGTTAATAGTTTACGAAGTAGCAACCCACCTAACTAAAAAGAATTTTATGAAAAAAATTCATTTTTGAAACATTTGAAAGCCCATTAAAATGGGATAAAGGAGATTTCCATTATTGGAGATGCGCAGACATAGATATATGGGAAGTTATTTAAAAATAATTCTGTAAGGGAAAATGGTAGATAAAAAATTTATATTGCCGCATCATACTTTTGAGCAAATATATATAGGGCCTAGTGGCAATATATTTGGCTACAAAACGAGGGCAATTCAAACAGGATGTTCGTTTTTATCGTAACCTAATAGATAACTTCCAAACTTTTATATATATACTTGTATCTCTTTTTGGAAAAAGGCTTTAAGTCATAGGATGAATTATATTGTTGTGTGAGTCAATAAATGCATTACTAAAGATGAAATTATGCAGTACTCGGTACTATTAGTCATAAGTAGGAATAAATTGATTAAATGTATGATTAAAAACATCCCATATAAAAGTATAAAAAATATGGTTTTATGTCTAAAATCAACCAAGCGGAAACCATTTAACCTAAATAGGAATCGTATGCAAATTTTTGCTTAGACAAATTTCCAAAGTAACACAATGGAGCAAAATTTGAATTTGTAAAATATTCTTAGGACACTTCAAAATCTGAAGATATCTTAAGATCAAACGAGACCCTGAATATATATGTAAAATTAAATTTATAATAGTGATTTTGAAAGCATCATAATTTGATCAGCTTTAACTACAACAGAACAGAATATTTTGATTAAAATTTTATGCTTTGTATTATACGTATGTTATGTTTTTTATTATAGGTTTATATGTTTTGTGTTATATGCTATTTTTTTGCGTTATGTTTTGTTAAATGTTATAAATCTCAAGAATATTTTGCTGAGTACGACTGATAGAATCGGAAGGTTATGTGAAAAGTTATATTTCGTAATTTTTTCGGAAATATCACTATTGGCTCAAATAATATAAAATATGTGTCTTAACCCATTTTAAATAAATTTTCCACTTGGAATCTTGTATATATATTTATAGAATTTTAGAAATTAAATATTGAATCGCGAAAAGAATGGATACACCTGTGAAACAATAGCAGAAACAAAATAAAATGGAGGAATAAATCGGAGGAATAATAACTATGAACAAGGAACGTAATTAAAGAAAACAAGCAGAAAAATTACGAAAATCAAAATGTTGACTAAGTGGGGTGATATTATGTTAAATAGAAACTATATTTAAGATTAGATTACCAAAACAAATTCAACAAAAAATCCAGGTATCTGAGGATATGTACAAATATACTAACAATAATACTGAAAAACCATCGCTTCCTCGAGAAAATAATTGCTGAGAAATCCCATTGAGTCTCTAGTGACAAATCAAGTTACTTTTTAGCATTCAGGTTTCATGAAAGCAGGCACTGACTTTTAAAAAGTGAAATCAGATTGTGAGAACATCACCAAGGAGCTCTTCCAGTTTTAAAATGAATACCAGGAGTAACTTTCTCATGAGGATCTATAAGCTATTAATTCAACTAAATTAATTCAACTAAAAAAATATCAATGCCTAATTCTGGATTAAGTTCAAAAACAAAAGCGCTAAAGGAGTAAATGGTTTCGCTAAATATAGGTTCTCAATTTCTACTACATTCTCCGATGTCTGATATGTTCAATTTGAAATGTCTGAGGTATGCTGTCCTAATGGTTGACATAATCTCGTACATCTCCCAATGTGTCAACATTTTTAGTTAGAATTCATAATTAAAATTTTAAATATCGCATAGTTAGTAAATAAAAAGTGTAATCTATTATCCAACCTTCATTAGCTATTTTATATAGTAAATGTACGGTTCTCATCTCATTATTGCTGTAGGACTACACCCTTCGCTTAGCCATGTTTTTGACTGAAATATGGGTCATTCGTTTTGATCAGAGCAATTAAGGCTAAACTTTTGCTTTGAGTACTCACACATAACGCTTTTCACTTAGATGTTCGTAAGTATAACTGATTTCGTCAGTTGAAATCCTTTCGGATCCCTAACGCAGTAAAAGAAAAACTTTTTATTATTTTAATATACATTTTGTACTTTGAGAATGCTGATTTATTTATCATAATGACAAAAAGTTTTATTAATCTGACAGAAAAATTATAAATCTTGATTCAAGATTTTCACATTCCGTTTTGGGTGTAGCCCAGATATCTAATTTCTGTTATGAATGCTTTTCTTTTTATATTTGATTAAGCTAGTTCTTTAAACTGAAAAAAATGAATCGATTCTATTTGTTTTGAGAATTTCGATACTAAATTCAGTCATTATGCGCTATTTTTCGATATCGCGTTTTGAAGGAATACTATTTTTACTTTCTGCTATATGGAGCAATGAAAAGGTGTTGTAATCGCTAAAAATTCAAACTCGGGATTTTGAAGAATTTCCATATTCCGGATCTCAATGGTTTCGAAAAAAACATTTTAGTCATGATCATGATGCCTATTTGCCTATGAACCCGATAAATTAAAAATGTTTTGAGCTAGTTGATTGAAATTTGTTATAATGACTTAAGAACAAAGTTTTCCTTCAAATTCTGAACGAAATCCATTCGGAGAATGTCTGTCTGACGTTTTGAGTATAGAGGAAATCAATAACCATAAGGTGTAAGAAGCTAAATAGATAAATTTATCATATAAATTTACCATCTAAAGTGCAGGTCTCTATCGGTTAACCCTAATCTGTCAAATGATCTGTACTTTCAAATACATATAAACGCAATAACTGAAAAAAACACACGAAATAATTTAAATCAATGAAATTCGGTATGCGACTTTTTGACTATAACTGCAAATCCACATCCAACTTCGTCTTCAGTCAGTCAGGAAAAAAATGTCAAAAATATATATTCGCTTGACACCTTTAATACTAATGCTAAATTCTCGTCAAACATCAGTTTCATAATTACTGTTTGACAACGCCATTCAAGGCATTCGTGACCTTGTATAATTTTATGTGGATGAAGGTGGATAAGAAATTTATTATAGAGAAAGTTTCAGGAGTAGTAGTAGATCTCTCTCCCTAATTGACTTTCAGAAAATTTTATTATTACCATTCATATTAAATTAGCAGGCTCTCAAACGGATAAATATTCAATTTACTGAAGATTTAGCTGATCAATTTTCATCAGCCAATGTTACGAATTATAAAACAAGAGAATTTGTATTTCTCCTATATGGATGAATTTCAAAAAGTGATTCTTATGGAAGAAAAAAAAAGATTGAAACCCACAAATTATAAAACATTTATTCATTAGTAATTATAAGTGAAATTCATTAGAGTAAGTTTAATGCTTAACAGTATCTAACTTTCACGGAAGCTAGGCATCATGGGAATCTTACTATTACAACTCTCTGAAGTCAAAATAGAAAAATCCTTTCTGACATTTAAAGTAAACACTTTTAATGCATTCTTTTTCAAAGTATTGCTTATTTCACTTATTTCAAAGTCAAATACATATATAGTTCACAAAAGTATCTGAAAATCATTCTTAACTTGTAAGAAAGGTGTAAAGTTTTCATTCTGTATCGCCTAGTTTCGAAAAAAAGTGTTATTTCTAAAGTGATATATTTTACTACTTTACATTAAGCTCTTAAGACAAATTTCTATTACTTTACAAAGCAGAGAGATGGAAATCTGTTTCACGATATAAATAACCCTCTCTTAATGGGAAAATTTTTTATTTAAGGAAATAAAAAGAAACTTGAAAAAAGAACGATTTAAAGGAAAAATCTGATTTATTTTAAATTCAAGTCGCATTCTGTTCTATTTTTAAAGCGTCATTATTTTCCTTTCAATTTTCCTCATCTTCATGCATAAAACTTTTGCTTTTAGTGTTGCGTTTCCGTTACTAGTATTATTGTGAAATATAATATGTTTTTAATGAAATTCGAATACAAAACTGTAAGGATTTGCTGCGAAATTACTCTTTTTACATTAGCTTTTCCTGCCGTTATCATTTTTCATATAGGGGAAATTGAAAAAGAATAAAGAAGAGAAACAAAAAAAGGTAAGAAAATAAAACAGGAACATATGTAAGAGAGAAAATTTCTACTTGCATTTATTTGTTAGTACACATCTTCTGAAAACACTTCTCAATTGCATTGACATGCTATATTTATATATAGAAAATATGTAAAAAAATTTTCGGATATGACTTAGGAAAAAGAATGAATGGAAATTAAATAACCATGTGCGGAATGTTTTTTAAAATTTTAATGTTTTATTTCAAGTTTTAATTTGAGAAAGATTGGAAATTAAGGATTTAATGTCTTGGTGATAACGTTTGTTGAATTAACGTTTCAGTGCAAACTCATTGTGTGAGAGATTTTAACGAAGAATTTCATTTTATAATTTTTGAGAACAAGGCGCTACGAAAAAGGGACTTCGACTATTTTTGCTGTTTCTTTTGCCAAACTATTTATCAATGTTTAAAATTTGAGGCGTTTATAGAATTCTGCGAAGTTATTTGTATTTCAGAGATACCCACGACCGTGGATAAAGTTTTTTGTTGTTTTTCTTTCTTCATTGTTTCAGAAAAAAAAATTGTTTAAAAATAATGTAGCTGTAATATCTACAGCTGCATTATTCATTCTACAAGAAATAAAGAACATTTATTTAGAAGAAACTATCTGTAAAAGCTGTAAAACGTGATTATGAAAGTGCATGTTGCTAAATCTTTATTCAACAAGCTAAAACTAAAAGCATTGAAAAGTAGTAGATTTTGAAATGGTGAACAATGTGTTAAGTTGTGAAAAAATGCAAGCCTATAAAATGACAAGAATCTTAGGATCAGAAAGTTTAGCTGCGATATTTTGAGAGATTTATACGCTTGGAACATTCTACACATATTTGCACGAATGCAACGGTACAATGAAATGAATATGAATATGTTTGCTTGACCATTATATCTAAATTTCATACAATCTTTTCCATAATATATCTACAGTTTTGTAGTACAATGTAAATATTTCAGTTTGTAGGTTCGCACTTTTATTCATCTCATTCAAGAAAGATTCTGCTGTAATGTGCTCATAGATAATGTGCGAAATAAGAAAGTGAAAGTGTGAAAAACGGGAAATTTGAAGATAAATTACTCGGACAGTTAGATATTTAATGTCACTATGATTTCATGGATCTTGCTCCTTTTATAAAGATCATGGCATTAAACATAATAGGTGTAAGGCCATTAAAAAACCGAGTTTTTAATTTTTATTACAATTTGATATTAGAAAATATTTTATTAAGGGAATCATGAGCATCAGATTGGATATAAGAGATTAATTTCAAACAATTTTCTCTTGCAACTAATTTTTTGACTAATCTAACACATTTCATGAAATGAATGAAATGTAAATTGACAATAGCAATTATATTTCATATATAAATTTGATTTTAGATATGATAAATGTAAAATAAAGTGTATTCATTCAATTATTAGCAGTGACAAATGATTTTTTTATTTAATATAATAAAATATTCTTATCAGAAATATTTCTTTTCTTTTATATTTATCATTTTCATTTTAACTGAAATATAAAAACCCATTTTTTGCATGCTTAGCAGCATCGAAATAGAATCTTTTCCATATTTTTTAATGTATTTTTTTACTTTTACCTTGTAGTTAGCAGACTGTTTATTTCCTAAAACAATTATATAAATTAATAAAAATATATTGAATGTACGAAATTTAAATTATTTAAATGAAAAAAAAACATTAACAATCTTGGTATTAAGTTTGATTAAATTATTATTTCATATTTTTATATGTATTTAATAAATATTGTTTTCTTTAAGAAAAAATCGTTTTATATTACTAAAGGAATAATCCCCAATAGACAAAAGTATTTTTAATCCATCTAGTTTAATTATGTGCGTAATAATATATTTTCCAAAATGTATTTTTTCATACTAAGGGAAAATTTGAGGAAAGAAATTTGAGCAATTATTTTACGAATTAATATTCGAAAAACTATTTTTTTTCAGGCTTTAGATACGCTCCAGGGCTATGAATAAATGGAAGCGCTTTTGGATAATCATATTAACCGTTCTAATAATCTTTGAAGATATAAAAAAAATGTGGCAGAATAACTGGTATCCAAAATCCGGTTTTTGGGATGAAACTTTCTAGTATATTTCTTTATACAAATATTATGTTACTTTTATCATTAAGTTAATCTATACTTATAATAAAGCTCAATGTGTGTGTGTGTGTGTGTGTGTGTGTGTGTGTGTGTGTTGGCGCTCTACAGGCCAGACCATTCAACCTACAGCTACCAAATTTGGCACGTGTATACCTTGGAGGCCGGGAATGTGCACCTGGGGGTTATTTTTTCGAATTTTTAATTATAATTTTATTTATTTAAAAATTAAGGGAAATTTTGGCGTGTTTCTGCTATAACTTCCGAAAATATTACCGCACAAAAAAGATTTTTACATCAAGTTAAAGATAAAAAATTTATCTTTTAAATGATACTACTGTTTTAATCTTAAAATTAAATTTCTATTTTTAATGAATTTTTAAAT